>CALSCE010009465.1:9668327-9875714 GCA_943593645.1 Bovichtus variegatus | reverse complement strand
GTGTGTGTGTGTGTGTGTGTGTGTGTGTGTGTATGTGTGTAAAGGATAGAAAAGAAGAAATGAAGTACGTTTACTCAAGTACCGTACTTAAGTTTTGATGTTATAACTGACTTCATTTTTGTGTTTTAATGTTTCTTTATACTTGCAGGAGGGAAGCGGCTGTAACCATAGTAATCATAGCAAAGCTCTTTATTTCTTTAGGGCACCGTCAGCCAGAAGCATTTACCAATAAATAAATAAGTAGGGCGAGCACTCAGTTTCCTCTTGCATTTTCCCCTCTATTAAATCAAAAATAACCATATATGCACTAATCACTATATTTACATGTTTAAAGTAATATTAATAATAGAAACATTTCACTCACCAGTGTGTATGTGTAATAAATACTGTATAAGACGATATGGGTCACTCACAAATCTGCAATGTACAAATGCTTTTTTTTGCCAGAACTCAATGAGAGTTTAAAACGCTGAAGCAGAATTTGTGTTGCCCTATTTCCTTTTCGTCATTTTTGATTTTAGTCATTTTCATTAATTATGAGTTTTTTGCTTTCTCTGCTTCCCTCTCGATCCCTTTTTACTCTCTTTCTATCGCAGGGAGGACGCTCAGGCACCAAAGCGAGTGTCATGGGCAAAGAGTAACACAGGCTCCGACATCATATCCAAGAATGGCACGCTGTCCTCCATAGCCACCAGTCCCCGGCCCCAAGACCCCCACCAGCCGAACTACCACTACCCATACTCCCCCACATCAGCTTCAGACACCGGCTCGGTGATCAACGCCTACCAGCTGCAACCTGGAGAAGCCAACACGCTACATGGACTTCCCGGGTACAACAGCGGAGGCACCCCGTTACGCAAACAAAAGCGACCTCCCAGTACAAACGGGGGCCCTCCGCAGCTTCTACGGAGCCCCGTGGTCGCCGTGCCCAAAAGGACTGAGGGGGCTCAGCCTCAGGTGCCAGCTCCACTCACTGTGTCCCCACAAATGAGCTGCTCCACTCTGACACGCATGGGAGCTGTAGCCGTCATGGTGCCTGCTCAGAGCCAAGCCGGCTCCCTGGTGTAGGGCAGCAGGGGGACAGTGAGGAAGGATGGAGAGAAAGTTTGCCTTGAAAAAGAAAGCACTTCCTCCACGAAGAAGACGTCTCGCAGGTCCCTTCGGTTTGTTCATTTCCGTTTTTGTAAGAAATATATTTTTATTTACACTCTGATAAAGAGATCTTTAAGATGATATCCGGTAGCGTTAGGATTTTTATTAGGTGTACATAAAACGGCAATGATTTCAAGAGTTGTGTTGACTTAGTCCAGTGTCTGGATACTGTAAAGCATATTAAACAGTTCAGTTTGCTTAGTTCTTTCAGTTCTTGCTAAATATTTTGGGTACATTTGTATAATAACTATGTACAAATGTGTATGATTTAATTTCTATGGCTGTGTAAGGATCACTTTTCAGTCACTTCTCTCAGGCTTACGGCACTAGTTCAAAATCACAATTCAGGTATTTCAAATTTATCGTTCTCGCGCTCTTTGACCCACATGTACGTGTTGTGTTCACGTAAGGGTTGTTTTTAATTAACCTACTGTGACAATATCAGTACGGCTCCATGACACTGATGTCTGCTGGGAGGACACTTCTGAGTATTTGCCTGTTATGGTAGTTGGAATGTAACCAAAATAGTGAGTACAACATGTTGAAGTTGATGGTTTCTTACTATTTTGTTCAAAGGTGCTTGGTATAACTTGATATAATTACTGTAAAACTTACGAGGCCATTAGTCAACGAGATAATTTAGGACCAAACTTCCTGCTGCTGGTCTTGTTTGTTTTCTTGCAAGTATACTAAACTCTGGAAACGATGTGGCAGTGAGGTATTGAAGCTGAAAGGCTACATGTAGCACTTTTAATGCAGTTTTGATTGTTGATAATTTTTTCAATAAAGAGTTCTGGACTGTTTGATTTTAGCTTGACTGACTTATAATCACTTCACATATAAATACATTATTACTCATGCAAACAATTCATATAAAAATGTCATAAAATGTAAATATAATTTCCAGTTAGGTGGGATTCAGGGTGCCAATAAAAGGGTTGATTCCTTTTATGAAAGCAGAGATTCTTTTATTTGGAGTGTAATCAGCAGACATACCACAACCCACAATACACAACCCACATTTATTTTGATCTGGAGCACTGCACACGTCATGTACAGGTAACAATACAGTAACCTTGAATATAAATGAGATCTAAAAGGCCACTTTAGGCACAGAGATGCTGAGACTGCATGTGATTGATATACAGCAGAGCATCCACACCCTTTTTAATTGGTGTTAAATCCTTTTGAGAAATAGAAAAAAAATTATACCAACCTCTTTTCCCAAATTGAGTGAAACTGCTGTGAAGAGCAGCTAGAACAAGACTAAAACGTTGTATCCATACTAGCAGCTTTACAGGAAAATGTTAGAACGAAAAATCAAAAGAAAACTTTTTTCTAAACTATTCTTAGATTATTTCCACTATTGGAGGTGGTGCTAAAGATAATGCCGTGTAGTTTAGCAATGCTAGCAGCAAGGGTCTGGGGATGGCATTTTCTAACGGGGATCGGCATAAAATTCCGTTTAAAAACGTTGATGTTCACCTGCAAAACATCAGCAGCGCTCTGCCGCAGAGCTGCTAGCATGGCCGCAGACCCTTAGTGTTGTTCCCATGTACAGTAACTCGGATAGGACTGAACATTCTGTACTTCACGTGTTGTATTAGCATTTATTTAAAATTATAGCCTGGAATTCATTCAGTGCTTTTAGCAGAAGTGCTGGACATGTGGAACTTTTGACCTGCAGGTGGCACTACATGAAACATAAGCAGGAGATTGCCAATGTCATTTGGATTCATCCTCTTTAAACCACAAATGTTCTTTGAAATCTGCATAATTGTTACATTGTCATCCCGAGAGCCTCGCTGCCAGTGTAGCTAAAAATTAAAACAAAAAAAACAACTAAATATTGTCCGAGAAAAATATACGTTTCACTGACTGGTTAACCCCAAACCCCCCCCAATGACCTTTCATGCTTTTAGAAAACCTACGATGTGGAGAGCATTTCAGGAAGCCAGTCACACAGTAACAAACCAAAGACCATAACAGCATGATCACGACTGAAGATCCAGGGAAAAAGACTCATCACGACTCTGTCAGCAGATTCCGGGAAATGACCATCCTCATCACCTCATTTGTGCCTTTAGGGAGAATAAGGAGAATAAAAAGAGTCACACAAATCAAGCACAACAGCGGTCTTAAATATAAAGGTAATTAATTATATTAAAATCATATACACAACACATACAGAGTAAGGCCACTGTTATAAAGGCTCACCCTCTAGGATCTGATGGACTCTGATGTCTCGGACAAACTGCTGCACTGCGTAGTCTTTGAGGTAACCATACCCACCGTGCATCTGTAGAGCCTGGTTGCAGATCTGTTGAGGAAGAACAGGTGATGATACGGAAACATTTGGACAGTTCTTTGTGAAAATAATTGTCATTTTTCTCAGTGTTACTCACATCAAAGCACTCATCCGTGGCAAAGAGTTTGGCCATGGAGCAGAGGGAAGCGGCATCGGGCCGGTTCTCCTGCAGCGCTGTCGCAGCTTCACGCACCAGAAGGCGAGACGCAACCAACTTGGTGGCCATTTCTGCCAGTTTGAACTGAAGAAACTGCAAACATAAACAAGGACGGGGAGAGAAGGAAAGACAGAGTCAAGATACAGTTTCATCGCTGGCAGAACCAGTGACTTAATACTTTGGATCTTGTAGCTTTGAGCTACTTACCTGGTTGTTGGAGAGCGTCTCTCCAAACTGCTTGCGCACTAACAGATGATCCCTCGCTAGCTGTACAGAGGCATGCGCCGCCCCAAGAGAACAGGATGCTGTTGGAACAGAGTTTATATAAAACCTGCTGATGGCCACATGTCGAGCAAACGGTAAAAAAAAAAAAAAAAAAACTGTTGTTTTTCACCTGGACACTTTTCTTTGCCCTTAAAAAGCAAGAGTATGTAACTTTTTGCAACAACAGGCAATGTTAAAAACAGTAAGTCAGTCGTCATATAGTTAGCATCATTTAGCGTCATTTGAATTAAACCTTTAATTTAAAAACGGTCTCTATTTAAAAAGACAACTTTCCTTAAAATATTCTTCACATTTAACCACCTCAAGTCTCCACTTTTCCCAAAGTAAACACATAAATTATGTACAAATCTGTTACCAGCATGCTCATTCCCACCTTCTTAGAAGACTGATCATTTAGTACAATTCCTTAAGTCGACAGAAAAATCTATATTTGGATTCATTTATTTCCATTATCATTCCATATGTTTTACCATCTATGGAAATAAACTACACATTTGGATATCATTAACTAGTAGCTACTTGATTAGTGTGTTCCTCCTCACCAATATTAATTCTGCCTCCATTCAGGCCTTTCATGGCAATGTTGAATCCTTGTCCTTCCTCACCAAGCCGGTTGGTCACTGGAACAGCACAATCCTCCAATATCACCGCCCTGGTGGGCTGGGAGTTCCAACCCACCTGGAGGGTGAAACACAGTTACTGTGACTTACTTCTGCCATCTAGTGGTTACCGGCAAACACTAGCTACAGAGCAAACGTCACTCAATTCAGCAATCCAACACCAATGAACTCTACCTTTTTTTCTTTTTTGCCAAAGCTGAGGCCCGGGGTTCCTTTCTCCACCACCAAACAAGAGATGCCTTTTGCTCCTTTACCTCCTGTTCGGCACATCACAACATAGACGTCCGTGTCTCCTCCGCCACTGATGAAGGCCTGAAAAAGTCACAAAACAGACATGTTTCTGGCTCACTGTGAACTGTACAGTTATATCAGGTCTAAACACCACATGCGAGCACAGACGGGTATGAAATTACCTTCGAACCGTTCAAGATGTAATGGTCACCTTTCAGCTGAGCAGTGGTCAGAAGGGAAGCAGCATCACTGCCGCTGCCTAAAGTCAAACATCACAGGTTTATTGTGTTGTTGATGGACACGCGTCCAACTAAATATCAGTATATTATCCTTATTTTTCTCTTTTACATATAAAAAGGTCCGACCTGGTTCAGTGAGACAATAGGAAGCAAACTTTTCCATCGAACAGAGATCGGGACAGAACTTTTCCCTCTGCTCATTATTGCCGAAGGAGTCTACCATCCAGGCACACATGCTGCAAAGAAAGGAGCATACTGTGACTACATACAAATGCAAAATACAAATACATAGAAAACCTATGTCAAATCTATAATTTTAGTTCCCGTCATAATGGAAAGTGGTCCCAATGGAATTGATTCACCTATTAATATTCACAAGCTCAAGTACCAAATACGTCCAATTGATTTTTGGTTTGAGATTAATTGATGAAAATCATGTTTCAATACAGATTAATTGCCAAACACATCACTGTTTTCTATTATTATATGCTGTTTGGACTTATTAAACATGTAACTGTATGTATTGTGACAGCCTCACCAAATTGTAACTCACCCATTCAGTCACAAAACGTGCCAATTGATCTGGCAAATTTGGTTATTTGCTCCTTACACAACCAGCCTCAAGTCAACTTTCAAAGAAATCCATCCTCCTGACTTCCAAACACCCAGATAATTCATCTTTTTATCATATTTTAAAATTACAGATACAGGCCGTTATTGCCATATGAGGAGTTCGTACTTGTGGATACTGATGTAGGCTGTGGTGCTGACGCATCCTGTGGACAAGGCCTCAAAGATGACTGATGTGTCCAGCCGAGAAAGACCTGATCCTCCGACCTCCGGCTGAACGTAGATCCCACCGAACCCCAACTGGGCTGCTTTTCGCATCGTCTCTACTGGAAAGATTTCCTGGGGGGGGAAATTAACACATATACCTATAAGTGATGATGATGTTAAACCATAACTAAGCACTTTGGACAGAAAACATTATCTGATAAATCATGTATTCGCATCAGACCCAACTATATGCATTACAGTATAAGAAAAGCTGCTACGACACGCAGGTATTTCACAGTCCGGGATAATGTCGGTGCAGAAGTGCCTCCTATCTAGCGAATAGTTTCAAAATGACAGTAATGACAGCTCAATTTTAGGATGTGGGATATTGTCGCATCCATACAGAAACTGGATCTTCTTCACGAGAAATTCTGCTTACAAATAAACTGTATGCCTTGCTCCAACATACCTTTTCGTCCCACTCTGCCATGTGTGGGGCCATTTCATTGGCCGCAAAATCAAAGGCCACTTTTTGAAACTCCTTCTGTTCATCTGTGAGTCCATGAGCAGCTGTCAACAAAGAGCAGAGAACATATGATGGTCCATATGGATGAAATGCTATGCGATCATGCACATACACCATGCCATTACGAGACTAAACACGCAGAGAAATATAAGAATTTGACTGATGCAGATCGAGCACGGACATCTGAAGCTTTGCTATCTAAACTGCAAACTCAACAAGGACTTTTTACTAAGCTTCGGGCATCCAGGGATGGTGCAGTCAAAACCAGCTTTGTGATATCCCACAAAAATCGCTAAAAACAGTAAGCCATTCTCTGATGGGGAGTTTATCAAAGAGTGTTTGGTGGACTCTGCAGCGCTAATATGCCCGGAGAAAAAAGAAGCATTTGAGACAGTGCCGCTCTCCAGGCGAACTGTAGCTCTGGACGAGAGATGTGATACAGCCCAGTCACCTGTCTTTGTACCTGAGATATCGAAACACTTTGAGATTACAGAGGAGCTGGCAGCAATGCGGTCAATGAAAGGGACGACGACGGGGAGCGATTTGCTCACGGAGGTAATAATGCTTGGACAAGCTGGGACTGAAATGGGACAAATTGACAGCTGTAACAACTGATGTTTGTCCAAATCTGACCGGGAAAAATGTCGGACTTTTGAAGCGGATGCAAGATAAAGTGACTGAAATGAACCCTGAACAGAAATGGGTCATTTTTGCATTGTATTATACATCAGGAGGTGTTGCGTAAGAATGTGCTAAACAAAAATTAACCATGTTACTGATGTTGCATCTAATACAGTTAACTTCATCAGGGCAAGAGCATTGAATCACAGGCAGTTTGTTGCACTTTTGGAGGAGAATGAGACTGAACGTGGAGATATAAGCGACCATACAGCTGTCAGATGGCTCAGCCTGAGGAAAGTGTGTAAAAGAGTGTGGGACCTGAGAGCTGAGAGTCAAGAGTTGTGTGAGAAGAAAGGCAAGGACATCCCAGAGCTCTCAGAGGCAGACTGGATGGCCGATCTTGCATTTGCTGTTGATGCGACTGCACTATTGAATGGACTAAATACCAAAACTGCAAGGCAAGGTATGCACATGACATGTACAGCCTGGTGAAGGCTTTCATGCGGAAGTTGCAGTTCCTTTCAAGCCAATTTGAGGGCTGCATTCTCACCCAATTGCCAACACTAAGAGAAGCCACTCCATCAGCTGATCACCTCTGCAGGTACTCATCCATGTTAGCAGCACTGCGTGGTGAGTTTTTAAGGCACTTTGAAGACTTCAAAACAGTTGAGAGTGAAATGCACATGATTTCTTCTCCCGTCACTTGCAGTGTGGATTATGCACCCAGTGATGTTCAGCTGGAACTCATTGACCTGCAGTCTGATACTTTAAGTCAGTATCACTGCTGGATTGTTATTCAGATACAGATCCTCTCTCACTGACGATCACCTGTCCTTCCCATATCCACCTCAGACATTCAACCTGACTTCAGTGCACGTGTTCAAGCCGAACACAGACTGGATTTCTCACACTGAACAAGAAAAAAATAAAAAAACTGAAAAAAAAGCAAATGAGGTTATTAAATAAATAAGCAATAGCACTTATTACTTTCTTGTATAAAGTTAATTTAATTGTGGTCTTTGGAATACTGCGAAAACATGCTCATTTTCAAACTTGTTTTTGTGAATGTCGATTAAATAGTGATATAATATTGGCATTTTACTTTTTACTGTGCCTGCACAATATTTCCATAGCCTGCAACATCTACTCTTACCAGTGGCAGCTAATGGAAACCAGTTTACTGCTATTTATAGAGATTAAATGGATATTGAGCAGAATCGAGTTTAGTTTATTGGTCCGGCCCTCCACAACAGTCTCAGTTTCTTAAATTAATTGCCCACCCCTGAACTAAAGCATAGGAAACTAGCAAACAATGAGGAAAGCTTCTAGACTCCAGACAATAATTCATTTAAAAATAATAATTAAACTCATGTTGGCTCAAATTCCCTTGCACATCACACAACCTGCCTAAGAAGTGGGCAGTGCAAAACTAATCAATGACAGCTAGGTAACGGTACATGTAATATTAAAGCCCCTAATGAATGACTTTATCTTGTCATATTTACAGTCCACAGATTGTCTGTTTAGGTGTTTAAGTTAATACCAACAGCGGTATGTTAGCTAACCAAGTTCAGTGACATTCAGACTTTATTCAATGAGAACATGTCATATAACGTTGAACTGACGCAAATAGTTCTCGTTTTCTGGGACTTACGGTCAACACAAGAAGCTATTCCTCGTCTTTGTGAACCTCTGTTAAAAACGAAACGATGGTTCCTGCAGATGCTGGAGCCCAGTCTGACCATTCTTCCCAGAGGTCCGACAGTCGCCATGTTTACCTCCAGTGTTGTGTGTTCGTTATGTTACATACACGCTGACTCTTCTTCTTCTTTGGTTTTAAAGGCGGTTGGCAGCCAGCGTATAAGGCGCATTACCGCTATTTTCCTCTTCGGAGTGCGGATAAAACATTAACTCCTACCCATTAATCCTGTTTCTCTTTGAATAAAATCAAATATATTTCTACCACTTGCTTCCAGCTGCTGTGAAATGTAGTTTAGTGTAGCTTGTCGAAGTCTGTTTTCGACAATTACTCATTAGTTGCCCCTTGTGGCCGTTTGGGTAAAAGAGGTAAGAGATTGAGAAATAGCTGTTACAACACAAACGGGAGTCGCTGGCAATTAAATCAAGTGCACCGATAAGTTTGTTGACGTCACGTACTGTTTCTCCGCGGGTTTTGATGGTTGACCACTTACCTGGAGCACTGCTGAGCCACAGGTACGATGCATCTGTGTTTGTAGAGGTTATCTATTACTGACAGAGCTGCATCACTTTCAAACTGTCAGGCACGTTCAGCTGCACGTGCTGCTCAAGTTTGTGTGGAGTAGTTAAAGCTAACTAGCCTCTGCCGTCCACGTCTGATAATGCTGATGATGTTCCTCCCATTTTCATTGTTTAATTTAACGTTGTTTGATGTTGTTAATGGATAAAGTGAACAGACTGTAATGTTTTTAGTTTTTGGCTAATTCAGCAGAACAAATACCTAATGAATTAAAGTACTTCATTACATTGATTGGGAGGAAAAAGTATGTAACGCACCTAGAGGTGTTAAAGGGACAGCTACTAAGGTATGCATAATATGACAATTTGATGTCATCCTCAAGATATATATATCGTCATATCACTGTTGTACTCCATGTTTAAACATGTTTCTTTATAGACTGTGAGAGATGCCACCAAAGACGAGGGCCAGAGTGAGTAAAAGAACAGCAAATCCAGGTAACTAAATGAAGTCGGAGTAAAACTTCTTGTCTGGTATGTTCTTTTCTAATGAGTTGACTATTATTTTTCAACACCAGGCAAAGATGATGATGATGATGATGATGGTGAAGCGGTTGGCGGTAAGAAGAAAGCTGCAGCTTCTGTTGAGTCTGGAAAAAATAAGGAGAGCTCAGAATCTCCACAGTACTGTCACTGGCTGATGAAGTCTGAGCCCGAGAGCCGCTTTGAGAAGGAGATCGACCTGAAGGTACAGAGCCTGCTCAGCACAGGCGCTTGTTTTCGTTCAAATGTGAGTGGGCTGCACTGGTCTGATGCATCTGGTTTCATTCTGCAGTTCGGGATCGAGGATCTGAAGGCTTTGCCTGATCAGACTGGCTGCTGGGACGGCGTCCGCAATTATCAGGTAGAGCCACAAAACCGACTCCTGCAATGAAAAGATTATTTTGACTGAAATAAAGCACCACTCCGGAAAGTCTTTTTTTTTGACATTTTATTCTCACCAGTCTTGTGCAAACTCTTTTCTTTTTTTTTTTCTCGTTTTACTCTTCTCTCCGAATTATCCATCATCTGCAGGCGCGCAATTTTATGAGGCAGATGAAAGACGGGCAGTTGGCTTTCTTTTACCACAGCAACTGCAAGGAACCGGGGATAGCAGGCATCATGAAAGTTAGTCACTCTCTCCCCCCCTGCTGATAATATTCTGATGATTTAAACAAAGCTACAAACAGGCGTGATATTCAGCTGTATTTCCTTTTCTAGATTGTGAAGGAAGCTTATGCGGACCACACTCAGTTTGACAAGAAAGATATCCATTTTGATGCAAACAGTAAACCAGACAACCCCAAATGGAGCATGGTAAACTAACTTCAGAATTTAAAAAGTAAGATTACTGATAATTGAGCATGAAGGTTGATCTTATTTTCTTCTCTCTCAGGTAGACGTCAAGTATCAAAGAATGATAAAGCGTTATCTTCCTCTGTCTGAGCTGAAAAAGTACCACCTGCAGCATCGAGCCAAAGGAGGCCCTCTGAGGAACGTAGCACTTTTTACAAGTGCCAGGCTCTCAGTGCAACCCCTAACCACTGGTAAGTGAAGGCATCTTTAAGTGTATATCGTGGTCGGCTGGTTATTAACCTTGTTCTGCTTCTTTTTTTTTTTTTTCCTTCCCCTCTGCAGAGGAGTTTGACTTTATCCTGAGTTTGGAGGAGGAGGAGCCTTTGTGAGGACACAGTGAAATCATGAAGCAGCGACATCGTTTACAGCACTGCATTTCTTTTTTCTCTTGTTCCTAAGTATTACATTTGTTTTGTCTAGTTATGGCTCGCATCCAATTTTTGACCTTTACTTCTCAGTGATGGTGAACTTGGTTAGCCACTGCATACAAAACATTGGAATTGAATGGTCTGCATACAAAACTGCAGCAATATAATAAATATATTGGAACTTGTAATGTTGATTAGTGTTGCCATTTGCCCTTTTTTTTTTTTTTGGTTGCCATTATTCAACTTGTAATTTGTGTATAGTGGCATGAGAGGCCATTCTCACATTACCTCACATTCTGTAGTCCATATATTTCCATAGTTTGGTCCACTGCTGTCCAGTGACGCTCAAGTGAGTGGAAAGATAAAAAGAGGTTTCAGTCCATGCAGAACTCTTACATTTGTTCGGTGCTGAGTTTTGTGATTGATCTGATGCACGAGCAATTCAGGATCCATCACTTTGCTTGTGAGGATCCACATGCATTTGAAAAATTTGATGAAATACTGACGTCATTATCTGTTCAACGTTGTCACATGTGTACCCGTGCTTGTCCACCCAGTCTGTTGACGTTTGTCATGTCACAAACACTGACATTTCTGCAAAACAACCCAGTCTGAGTTTATTTTTTTCTTCCATTTGGCATCAGTTTATTTTACTTTCGGGGACAAGGTATAATTAATTAGCACTTTGCAAAAGATAGATAGTTCTACTGTAACTCTTTCTCTGGTTAAAATACTAAAATTATGTTAAAGAGGCAGAAGGATTTCATTTGCTTGATACACTTAGGCACAACTTTCAAGTCTCTAATAAAGACGTTACAGAGGATTTCATACTATCAGACCTTAATACAAACACCCTTTCCTAACACCACTGGAATGCCGAGGCAAAGCATATGAACATGAATGGTCATTTTGTGGCACCGTGTACTGTATAATCCGTGTACACGAGCTGGAACAGGATAAAAGGTTTTAGCTGGTTGTATTTACAAATCAAAACAAAACTAAATGTGTTCAGCAAGATAAAGCAGTGCAAAGTTATCTCAGATTTCTTGACCTTATAACAGTGTTAGGAATGCATTCGTTAAAAGGTGGAATGTTGGAGATACATTTCCGAAAATTCATGATTCAGTTGCATTAATTAAGAGATTATAAATGAATTTATCCCAAAAAGCATTAATTAAAGTAACCAATAGACGGCTTAAAAATTCAAGAGTATCACATGAAAGGTTTTAACACAGTGGACATCGCAACAGTTGATTAGTTTGATTCCCATAAAGAAAATAATAATGCATTATTGAGGAAGGACAAGACCAGCAGCCTGAAGCTACCTTGAATGCCTCATGCAAACTGTTTCATTGTTCACATACTGTATGTATGACTGTATGTCGGTCTCCCTTCTTCCTCCCTTCACTAGCAGCGGCTACAAATAAAACAGCTGCGTCACCAGATGTTGTACAGTTGACAGGTACCTCCGACGCTGACCAGTCTTGTGAGAGGAGACTGGAGGGCTGCGGCTCTCTAGCCGCTCTCCTCCTTCGCAGCCTGTTCCAGTGCGCTCTCTGAGGCAGCCGAGCCCTCGAACCTCTGAGAGGCGATGGCCGCCTGATGAGACATGCTCTTCCTCACCACGTCTCCTTTCCTCCACAGTGTGATTTCCTGCATAAGGGAGGGGTGGAGAAAAGGAAGGGTTAGGTTTTTAGACTTGATGTGCTTTACTTTTAAATGTATTGATGTCACTTTATACTGACTCCTTATCCATTGAAGTTAAAGACCATGTCAGTAATCCTCATGTTGCTCTCGTCAGTGATCTCACTTTAAAAAAAAATCATAGTAGTAACATATATATATATATATATATATATATATATATATATATATATATAGCTGCAAAATTCTCTCCTTTGTCCAAACTCATAAATGCTGTCATGAACTCGAGAGGATTGCCGTCATCTGTTGTCGAGTAAATCCAGCAACACTTGTACATTTACAACAATTTGATTTATTAATTAAAATGTATGATTTGAAACACAAATGCATAAAATGGTGATGTTATAATGACCCCAAGAGTGACACTGACTACTATGTAATATTATGTGTAAACAGAAATCAAGATTACTCAAATAGAGAAGAAAAAGGTTTACATCTATCGCTTGCAAATGTATACAAATGGACTACACGTTAGATATTGTTGTCTTTTCCCTAAGGATGTTTCCTTTTTTTTTTTTTTTTTAATTACAACCTTAAATGTATCAGTGTCCACAGAAGTCATCTTTGCCTGGTTTAACTCGTCATAGCAGGAAAAGCTAATAACCTAATATCCTAATAACATTAACGAGGGCTCAGTCCCATCAAGTCTCAGTAAGCCAACATGGACAATACCAGGACCCTGGAACTAGCTCGTTATGAATGGCATCAATTACACCTGTGCATTTCTGACAGTGTGCCAAAAACATCTCTAGGAAACAATTAGACAAAAGTATCGTCCCTGTTTCATATTACATATTAACTGTATACAGTATGTCCTATATACTAATTACCATAGTATACTGTTTCAGCCTGGGACTAGCAATTATTTACATTATTTATTAAACAGTTTGTTATGTTTTTGGTAACTTCATTAATTGTTAGTCTATAAAATGTTAAAAATAGTTAAAAAAAAAGAAAAAAGAAGTTAAGAGAAAAAAGACCAATTCTTCACAGAACCAAAACGGCAAAAACCCAATTTCATTTTCAAAGATACAAAACAGAAAAGCAGCAGGAACCAGCAAAATGTTTGGCACTTTTGCTTGACAAATGACTTCAACCATTGTTTGTCAAAATTGTAGATTAATTTTCTGCAAATCAATTAATTGTTCAGAACTAAAACTGTTTTACAAAAATCAACTTACTTTTATACCATTTTATGCTGACAGGACATGATACCGTATGTGTGCCGACAGACATTAACTAAATTGCAACTTTTGAATGCCACTGCACATTAAACTTCACAAAGAGAAAGCTGAATCTGTTTTCAAGATTTAATATGTAGTTGTTGTCCTCTAAGATCTTTATGTAGCTGAGAACCCATCCTAAATGTATTTTTTTATGTATTTTTATTCATGGTCAATGTTTCAAATTTTCCTTAGAAGTAGGGAATATTCAGATTATTCTAAAACATTTAAAACACACTGACTGAGCCTTAATATTGTATCAGTAACCTACCTGCTGTTTGAAGTAGCGTCTCTCCTCTTCGTCGATCAGCACCAGGTTCAGGTAGTAGCGCACAGAGAACTTCTTGTTGATGTCTCGCATGGTGGGAGTCAGATCATAACCAGCCAGAAATAACCGGATGGGAATGGACTCTCCTGAAATATGAAATACATTGCGACAGGTTGGATAACTTAAATCTTGACTGAGTGAGAAGATGTTTCATGATTGAAATAACTGACTGAATTATGAATAAGTGCCATTTACCCCTGACCGGAGCTCCGTCCATGATCTCGTACTTGGCGATCGTATCGTTTTCATGGTACACACTTGGGCCGGTGCCCGTTGTCTCACGTTTGATGATGTCAATCTCCATGTGCTTAATCTTAATCCTCACCAGCAGAAAATAGATCTTTCCCACAATTACGTCTTTCAGATGGTACCTGGCAGAGACAAATGAAGACACAAAGCAGAAAATGAGAATGAGGGATGTAAAAATAATGTTGATTACTTGTGTGTTTACTTTAACACGTTGGGTAAATAAAATGATAATGTTGACGTGTCTTAGAAAGGCAGGAACAATTAGTTGAGAAAATTAGTTGACAACAATCTTGATAGTCGATTAATTGTTAAAATAGTTCAACAAGTAAAAATTATAAAAACATTCTGTGCTTCTCAAATGTGAGGTTTTTATGCTTTTCTTTGTTTTATATCATCATAATTATAATGACATGATTGTTTTTGTGTTTCTGGTTATTTTTGGACTAGTCCTGAAGAACTGGAGACCTCACTATAAGCTCTGTGACATTGTGAAGGATATTTTTAACTATTTTCTGACATATTGATTTAAACAGTCGGATCATTGAAAAAAAACATCTACAGATTATTCAAAAATGGTTTGTTGCATCCCTACAAGTCTTACTTGGATTTGTTGTACTCAAACTCAATGTGGAGACAATCCTCAATTCCAACTTCCATCTTAATGGAAGAGTTGAGTTCGGGGTAAGTGCTCAATGTGTGGACCACAATGTCCATCTCTTTACTGATGTCATTTAGTCGTCTGGTCACCGTGGCACGAAGAAAATATCTGAAAATGGAACAAACGGAGATTAAAAATACTACCGTTTCAACATCCAACAAATATATACAGAAAGTAGGCAACATTAACATTTAATGCTCAGTTTAAATGTTAAAGGTTAAAGAGTGACACTCACAATCAGCTATTTAACTGCCTATAAATGATCAAACATACCTTAGCTTGACATTCTGGCCTGTGTAGGACTCGTAAGGTTTTTCCACATGAGTGAACTCAAAGTCGAAGGTCTGCGACTGAGTTATTTCACCCGGTCGTGCAAGATCTTTCACCAGGGAAACAAACTCGTGATGGTTTCCTCTGTCGTAATACAGCTCTGGAAAAGAAAGAAATTATCAACAAAAGCAATATAAGCCATGTTTACTTTAAGATTTATTCATCCCTGTAGTAAAAACATTTTTTAAATGTACAGATGTACCACCTTTAATTTTTGTTGCACTTTTACTTATTAATAGAAAAATGTTATGCACCAATCAAATTTGTTCTAATACTTTGAGATATTGTGGGGAAAGAGTTGCTATTTTTCTCTTAGTCATGGCAAGGGTCCATGGCTAATATTGATAACGCTGGAGAGGGCTTAGCACCAGTTTCTGCCTTTCAACCCTTCTATTCCAGTCTCAGGACTAAGCATGCAATTTCCCAAAAAATATGTACCCAGCAATATTTGTAAAACCCAGAAGGTTGTTCAACATAATCCTCAAAGATTATTCTAACTATTCTGTTTGCTGAACAATAAAAAAAAAGATTTTTAACCTGTTACCCAAGCTGGTAGCCGGAAATGACATATCTTCTTGCTCAGTTTGTTCTTTCCAACATGTTATGTCATCATCATACAAAATAACATGTTAATATTTTGCTGGTGTTTTACAAAAGAGCAAGCTGGCCCCTATATTTGCAAATGCAGTTGCATCTTCAGAAGCGGGTTGAGTCTTTTATTTTTTATATATATATATATATAGTTCAGCAAATTGAATATGTTTTTATGCAGATGTTTAGAGGAATCTTTAAATATTCTGCAATACCTTCAGAGAAGTGGTTATTGTTGTTAAAATACTTTCTCTAATTTTTCCAAACGTCACTTTGTGTAGGTCTATATCTTTTTTTTAGTGAAACGGGATGCTTAGCTGTGACTAATGTGTAATGGTAATACATGAGAGCAATTTGGATCCTCCCCTTGACAAACACGCCTCTCCACAATATCTAAAACTAATCTAACCCTATTCAACTGGTACTATTCATTTTTCCATTAATAACTAAAGGTGCACAAAGAATTTAGGGTTGTGTACTCTCAATGCTCCCCCCTCCCCACACCAATCATTTGTGTACAGTGCCTACTCCCTAATATAAATGGCTTTTTGGATTTATATGCACTATAATATCATAACAGGGGTATTAACAGAGGCTAGATTGTACTGTATGAAATCAATGGTGAACATATGTAAACATGTCTCAATGGTGTAAGTTATATTTTTTTGAACCTACCTATTTGGCCAACAAATTCGATTTTGATCCCCTGGTGCTCGAGCCTCTTTCCGGGGTTCTTCAGTGTGACATTCACCTTTCCACTGACAGTTTCGCCATCATAGAAAAGAAAGTATTTGTCTTTCTTCCCATCTTCAGTCTTGTGTTCAGCCTTCTTCCGCGTTTCAGCGTCATTCAGGACCACATCAATTTCTGCACTTTGTCCAAAACTAAAGAAACTCATCTTGTATAAACTCTTATCGTAACGACTTGTTAGCAAACTAATCCAAAAACCCTCCTAATGTTTCAAAGTAGAAAACACAAACACACAATAAGGCCTGCAGTGTGTACGACCTCAGTTACCTCTCGGAGCACAAAACACACTAGTAAACATAGAAAAAGTCGACGATATCTTACAGAAAACTCCACATTAGCTACATGTCCATATCGGCGAAGCAAAATAGCAATACGACGGCACAACGAAAACGCACAATAATACGTCCATTAGCAAATTAGTCGTTTCCCTTTTTCTAAATATCTCCAATAAATTGTCTGCAGAGGCCACAAACTAGTCTGCTCCGTACTGGACAAAATCTTCGCTGTGTGAATATATATATTACATGTTTGTTTTCAGTAAGAAAAGACGGTGAATGTTGTCAAATGATCAGGATGTACGCCACCTGCATTAGGTTAACTACTTCCGGGTGGGGTTTTTTCAAAATAAAACCTAGTGCTGGGGGCTCCAAACCGGAAGTGAGGCCTTTAGAAAACGTGTTAATGACTTTTAATTTTTCAGAAAGCAGAAGTGGAATAACTATTCTGCCGCATTACTTAAATAAAAGTAGCAGTACCACAGTGCAAACAAATACTCCATTACAAGTTAAAGTGCTGCAGTCAAATTTTTACCCAAGTAAAAAGTATTAACATTAATTTACTTTAAGTATCATACATATATATACTTTACTACTAGTACTAAGTATTCATTCATATATTATCTATAATATTGGGTTATAATTACCAATGTTTTGATTGTTTAATTGTATTGCTACTTTTTCTTGAGTACATTATCTGAATGCTTCTTCTACCACCAAGTAAGACACATTGCAATAATATATTGCTTTAAGTTGCAATTTTCTTTGTGAATAAATGTGTTTAAATTGCCATATGTCAGACAATATCAACAACCCACTGACATGGAGTCTTATCCTCTCCCATAGACACAACACGTCTTCACATCTGTATATATATAGTATATATATATATTTTTTTAAATATATATTTCTGTTTGGGACTATATTTCTGTACATCGCAAATTCCTTTTATACCTTATACTGTAAACCTTTGCACATATACAGTATGTCTATATGTTTCTTGATTTTTGTGCTTGCTTTTATTTTTAATTTTGTTTTCTCTTACTATGTTTATGTTGCACCAATACACCAGAGCAAATTCCTTGTATGTGAAAACCTACTTAAACCAGATTCTTCTGATTCTGTATATAGTTGACAAACTATTTCTGCAGTAGCCTATCAAAAAAAGGTGTTATTGTCAAGTACCAGTTTATCAAGGTTGGTAATATGTTCTCACGCATTTTTCTTGTCACTTGATGCGGTATGATTATATTGTACGGTATTTAAAATCAATCTTACAATACACATGAAACATTTGACTCTCCACAACATTTACAGTTCAAACGTATTTAATAGTAACAAAATAACATGAACATAGAGCATTAATATCAAATAAACAGTGGACATTTTACAACAGTTCCTGAGTTGTTACACAAATCATTGACACTAATGTTTGAAATGACAGGCTCAACACTGCAGATACACGCTGAACAGAAAATACTGTAAATTTATTTCCAACTAACAGTTTTATTGCAGTATTTACAATAAGTTATGGAGTGCAATGTATGAAAATTAAAAGATCAAAAAAAAAAGTATGTATTTATGTACATTAAATACTGAGTCAAAAACTGGACAATATGTCCAATACTCACAAAATAATTAGTAAAGCACAGAAGGTCACTTATACACAGAAACAGCACTCTAAAAATCATACTTTACCACCTTTATAGTACATATTGACTTTGCAGCATATTGGGATATATGGTATTCAAACTCACGGGTTACTCTGTACTCGTACATACTTGTTATCATCTGTGAATATAAGAAAGGCTGATAAATTGTGCCTTATGAATCTGAGCTCATCAGCCTTTTACAGTCTGCCGCTTATTGCCTGTATAACTACAGTATATACAAAAACAAGTTGTAACTCTTCCCAACGTCAAACAAACTCAGAACAGGTTTATCTTGTGAACAAAGATAATGTAAAGGTGTTTTGTAAAACAATTTCCGTGTACTCAGTAAAAAGTTTAAGAGTTACAAAAGAGGATTAGTCCAAAAAACTGTGAAGGAATGTAGCTTCCAGCATCTTTTGCAATGACACCGTAGGCCAAATATCAAATTCCACAGCAATGCAAATTAGGTAAAATAAACAAAATGAGTAAAAAACTAAGCTTGTAAATGGAACAGAGGAGAAAATAAAAAATGCCACCCAGTTATAAAAAACAAGAAACAGTGCCACAAAATGATATTAAAATTACTTTGGCAAGTTGGTTGATTTGATTTTTGATGTGCATTAGAGAATAATGTGCCATTTTACACCTCAAACGTTACCATCTGGAGCATCATTGTAGCAAGTTAGATTCAACAGTGTTTGCTTAAGTCCTGGTTCCATCTTGTCCTCTGTCTCAGCTATCAAATGATGAAAGAAGACTTGTGGCGAAAATGGCCCTGTGAAACACAGTAATTATACAATTAGTATGCAGAACTGATCGTTTAATATTTCCTTTAATAGCCTTTGTTCAGAGTGAGACATGCAATAAATGCTGTGTATGTTCTGCACCTCATCGGCATCGCCATATTCAACACCATCATTCTGTGCTGGCCAATTGTAGCTGAAATAAATCAAATCAAAATACATGATAGAATACAATATCCTTGAAGTAGTGTAGAATTAAAGATATAATAACATTTTCCTTCTTCAGAGTTTGTACTCACTTATTTTCATTGTGACCTTTTTTGGAGAAGCATCCACGTTTAAGGGAATGACAAATGGAAGCAGCCAAACAGAAGAAAACGAGCACTGCACCAAACGACTTGAGGAAAATCCCGAGGATGTCGACGTCATCTGCAACAGGACACAGAGTTAAGTGGCCGGTGAGATATCAAGGATTATGATCTGTGTTCTTGGATCTTTTGTTTAAAAATGTTTTACATGGTGTTGAAAACCATCGCTTGGTCAACTGTTCCGCTGATCAGCCAGCTATCAAGTAAAGCTATCAAACATTTGCTGCTGACACCGAGAAAACTTCGAGACAACTTCAGATAACACTCTGATATCTTATGATGGATAGAAAACAGTGACTCAGACACTCACAGACTTCCATCATTTGTGAGGGACACTGTGCATGTCCGGCATCATTCTTCGCCTGGCAGTAGTACTCCCCTGCGTCCTCCTTCCTCACTCTTCGGAATTTCTGAGGAGACATTTTCAGCGTTTTTTCAGTGCAATGACTGACAGCTGCATTGTCAACAAAAATGCTAAAGGCTGTTTGGCTGTGAGTACATTTTTAGGACATTTTCGGAAGACTGCTTGTCTTAAATTGTTTTGTTACATTTTATGATATGGAAATGTCTTCAGTAACACGGTTGATATTATGCCTTTGAAATAAACACATCACCGTGACTTTGAATGCAACATTATCCTTCTTTCATATGCCAGTGTTAGATTTAGCTCTGGCTATCTTTACACACATGGATTAATCCTGCTATTAGTCATACGATGGTTATGGTTTTTTTCAGAATAAGCTGTTTACATTTACATTAGATAAACTGGCATTTATCCTTCATACTAAAGAGTCCTATCCACAGATAGAACAGCCTACTTCTTCCACATTTGACTGATGCAGATTCTAATAAAGAGAGAAGAAGTGGATTTCAAATAAAATAGTAATAGTAATAGCAAATATTGCTAGCTTTTTTTTGCACGCCATGAAAACTAAAACAAGCAAGTCCCAACCCCTTTCTTTCTCACCAGGCCTCCAGTGTCAGGGTTGATGCTGTAGGAAGAGTTGACCAACTTCGGGCTGTTTTTGGCGTCCTGCGGAAGCTCCTCGTTGTTGTGGAACCAGCGGTACAGCGGAGCAGGGAAGCCCTCGTTCTCCAGACATCGCAGCTCGGTTGATGTTCCAACTGTGACGGCCTCTGGCACGCTGCACCGCGGTATAACAGGTTTCACTGCACACAGACACAGACACAGATCAATCTGGGGAATGGCGGTAGTCTAGTGGTCTACTAATGTACAAATAGAACACCAGAAAGTCATGAGTTCAATACCAGACTCCCACCATAGTGCTCCTGAGCAAGGCACTTAACCCTGATTTGCTCCAGGGGGACTGTCCCTTTAGTTAGTTCAATGTAAGTCGCTCTGGATAAGAGCATCTGGTAAATGACCTGTAAAAAATCTGCTGCAATCGCTGACTGTTTTTATTATCGATTAATCTATTGATTTTCTTTCCCCATGTGTTTGTTTAATCACTCGATGCACAAAATGCCTAAAATAATCATTACAAGTTAGCAGAGCCATAAAGGAATAGTCTGACATTTCAGGAAATACACTCATTTGCTTTTGTGCAGAGTCAGAAAAAAAAGAATTGACGCCACTCTCATATTTGTACCTTACATATGAAGCTACGACCAGAAGACGATGTGCTGGTAGAAAGATTTTGTTACCTTTGGACAGACTCAGTCAAGCTGTTTTCACCTGCTTTCAATCTTCATGCTAAGCTAAGCTAATCGCCTGCTGAATAACTTGATAGTCTTTTAATATAATAACTGAAGTGCAATATAGTGTTCTGATCATCTGTTAACCCAGAACAATGTGAATGTAGATGTGCTGTGAATCCATCACGGTGATGTGTGGTGCCCGCTCACAATACCTCTCACTGCGAGACTAATAAGTATCTCATCAAAGTCCCTTTGATCATCGATGGCGGCCACCTCGCAGCGGTACTCTGCAGTGTCTGACCGGGTGGTGTTGAAGATCAGGATGTTGGCTGGCTCTCTGAGCTGAGCTCTTTGCTCCAAGTCCCCTTTTAAGAGAGGAAGAAAAACTCTTTACAATTGCTCATTCACATACACCGCGCGACTTCACAGTTCTGAAAAACAGAATTCAATGCCAAGTTCTTTCAAGGTACCATTCATTCAGCCTGCGAGTCCTGCGACATTACTTTGAAATGCTGCGGTCTACTGCTTGATGTTTTTTTTTTGTTTTTTTAAAAGAGAGAGAGTTTGCAAGCGGTTTACCTGCTATCCTGTTTTGAAAGTACACATAACTGGGGACACCGTTCTTAATCTTTTTCCATTCAATCCTCGGGTTGTTTGTTGAGATGGACTCTATTAAGCAGGTCAGCTCGATGGCTGCGGGGGAAACAGAATGCATCAGGAAAAGAAAAGCTACTTTCGCTAAATAGGTTAGAGTGATTTTCCAGAAACTTACGCTCAAACTCATTTGCCCACACAATCTTGTCCGTGGTTCGGAGTATTACCCCGAGTGATGATGGAATGTGACCTGCAAAAAAAAAAAAGAAAGAAGAAGACACTAAACGCCGAGTAACCCTGATGGCACACACAGGCATTTTCATTAGCAGACATTATCAACTGGGCGTGTTGCCTAATAACCAGTGGATTAGAGTGATAAATATAGAACCTCTCAGAGAGCCTTGGGAACTGATTTAGGGTAAACATTTCTTATTAATCACTTCGCATTTCTGGTTAAGTAGATGAACACCTGGGGCCGATTTTAATGAACGTGTGAGCGGCACACGATAGGCTTTGGGGCATAAACTGACTCCGGAGAAGAAATATTCGGCCAGTATTTAATTTATATCGTTGATAGTGGTTGATCGGATAATCATTTGGCTGTTGATGAAACATCGAATGAGAGAGTTTTCATTTTTAAATTGCTGCAATAAAAATATGTTGTTTTTCTTCTTTTTGACTTTTACTCTTGTGCATTGCATTTTAAATGAAACCCTGGCTGGAGTTAAAGTGCTGACTTTCATCTTTTTGTTTGACACACCCTGGGGAGCCAGTGTGGGAGGAATTTTATACATAGTCCCTCCATTTTTGGGACAAAGCAGCAGGACAATAACCGTAAGCATACAGACAAGGCAACCAAGGAGTGTTTTAAGGCCAAAGCAAGTCACATGACCTCAGTCTGAGTATTTTCTTTTAAGGATTGAATATCAAGACCGAAGTTAAAAAGCTCCTGAAACAAGTCAAATCTCAAAATGGGATTACAGTACAGTAAAATTGCAAACAAGGGATTTCCTAATTATCTATGATGACTTAATGTGGGTTCATGTATTTTAGTTCAGCATAACTTTATATGCTGCACATACACACGAGGGTATTCATTTCTTTAACCACATACTCTTATACTGAGAAGTAGAACGCAAAACTGCCGAAAGAAGTAAAAGTAGAGAAAATGCTTTCAGACACCAAGTGGATGCGGTTGTCTGATTTCTGTCAAAAACAAATCTGACATTAGAATATGAGCATCTGCATCGCTAGTTCACTAGATCTCACTAGTGTTTGGGTGACAATGTGCCTCTGAGGAATAGCTGTAATTGGTCAACGATGAGTCACCCATTAGATTCGAACATTGTAAAACATTACAAGATATCGGTTTTGTTTAATCATTTTTAGGTTTAGTGAAAGCGCTTCTTCGCTAAATTGTGACGCTAATTTACACTGAGGTTCACAGGATAAATAATTGATCAAAATCCCTAAACAAAACAAATCCGAAGTACCAAAATAACTTGACAGTGGGAATGTGCTTAAATTGGAAGCATATTTAATCAACCGTCTAGTTTCCCCCTAGCACAAACACCACATGAGATATACTTATTTTAAGGTCATTGCTTGAGTGCACTGCTTAAAGCGATCAGTGTTATTTTGTAAATGCCATTTTAATGGCAAGGGGCATAATTCACAAGTTTTGTCAAACTTGGGCCAGCTGAATGCCAATTTAACCGGAAAATGAGGAGCATGGAGCGAGGGGTGTGCATCAACAACTTAAGAAAATGTGAAAAATTACAATTTCAAATGTACACATAATTCCACCATGTGTCTGACTTTAAATGCTGAGGATAAATAAGCATGTTTCCACGTTCCACTGCTACCCTATACTCAACCTATTGTCTCGATGCCACTTCCTAATATAATAATGGCTGTGTACACATGCTAACAGCACCCATGCTGAGTAATGAAGGCTTTATCGCTCCCAGTGGGGGCAGTGTGAGGGGTTTCAAATGCAGGCTGAAATTAGATAACAATAATTATCCAAGCAGGCCTTGAATAGATATTCCCTCCTGTTTGCCCGAGGCGCTGTGCACTCTGACTGAATATCTTTTTATTCAAAGCAGCCTCGTTTCCACGCGAGATGCACAGTTAGCTAGCCGACGCTCAGCCTGAAAAGTGATGAAAACGTGGGTCCTGCCAAAGCATCCGGTCGCCATATAGCACAGACTGCGGAGACTGATGAGATCTGACTCCCAGGTCTCAGCTTCCGTCTCCATTGCTGACTTTCCCACCCTGTACATCAAAAAGCTATTTTTAGCCCAGCTGTGACTGGACATCCCGGGAGACACGCGGAGAGCTCGTCCAACAAACGCTCCCTTGGCATATGTGAGACAGACAGAAGAGTTGTGGGCTGAATCCACAATAGAAGCCGAAGCTGTCCTCATACTGCAAGTTTACACGATCTAAAAAGTGGACACAATACAAACCAAAGCGCTTTCAAATACTAGACGGTTGATAGAATCTGCTACAACCACACCGCACAAGTATCAGCTTACAAAAAAAAACAACCAGCTCTCATCATTTCATGAATTGAAATAGCAGTGTGTCATTTGTTATTCTAAATTTACAGGAATTCTTTTCTAATGATAATGTTTTTCTGAGGCACTCTGTGACACTGATAAAAAGCTCCTTGGGGGCGACCTTTGTTGCGTGTCACCCTCCTCCCTTCTGTCTTTGGCCAAACATTTCCAAAACAAACAACAAAATGTTCCATAAATACAGTTTTCTGTTCCTATTACTCACACACAATAATAACTGAGAAGTTGGAGTATGGTGCATGCACACTGCAGTAACAAAAATGAAAAAATTGTGCACCAACTGCATAACCAGGCACAGAGTTGACATCGCTCATTTTGTTTTTTTTAAAAGTAGGCCGTGGGAAAGTATAAGCACAGTCAATTAACATGACAATGTGTACCTAATTACTAATACGAGTTTAGAATAAAAGCATTCACACAACAATTGCTGGTCCCCCGATGACACAATGTAGGATTAAGAGAAGACAATATTTTTGAATTAGAAAAATAATCTCAGCGCTTGCTGGAAAGCAAACACAGCCTCATTTTTAATCCCTATGTTTTTGTAATGAATAGACAAAGTAGGTCTGTAGAGTGTTCTGAGAGAAATGCACTCTTAAATGGCCACATTCTGCAATCCTCTTATGCACTAAAGATGAAAACAACATGCCTATTACTGAAACAAACAAAAAAAATTGTTGATCCAGTGCATCTATAAAAAGCTTTATTCCCAGACAGTTCTAGTGCAGTCGCTGCAAATATGCGGAAGGCAGAGTTAGCTGCAAGCAACATGGAGAGGTGTATGGAACGAGGACCACTGGGATTCACAGCATACTGGAGTGACTGTGTAATAACAACTAATCACTCCAGTAGATAAGTCATGTTGTTGTAAGAACATGAGGGAAATGTAAGAAAGAGACAGGACAACTGTGTTTTCTTTTCTAAAGCCATCGTAGACGACACAAATGTATGTAGGAAGACAAAGTTCTTACACTGCAGGATCCACAGTACAGCCTAGAGGAGCGCCAGTAGGTTTAACCTTTGCAGTCCCACTCATGCACCAGACTGCATAAACTAATGAGAAGCCTAATTCTAGTGAAGATCACAATGTTTCCAAGATGCCAAATTTGTCAGGATGGATTTGGGGGAAATGTAAACAAAAACATCAATATTATTTTCATTTGATGGACCGGTGTAACCATCAGAGAACAGATTTCACTCAGTGGAAACCACAGCTGCAACAATAAGTCGATTAATTGTTTATTCCACTGACAGGAAATTCCTATCTGCACCTATTTTGATAATCTATAAATCTTTTAAACCATTTAAAAAAAAAAAATAATAGTTCTCAAATGTGAAGATTTGCTGCTTTTTTTTGTCATATATGATTGTAAACTGAATATCTTTAGGTTCTATCTTCAAGTTTTATTTGACTAACAATCCAAAGATTTGTTTGCAGAATAAAACAAGATATTTGAAAACATTTCCTTGCTCTGTGGGAAACTATAACAGACATTTTCCACTATTTTATGACATTTTAAAGACAAAACGATGAATCTACCAATCAAGAAAATAATCTGCAGATAAATCGATAATGAAAATAATCATTAGTTGCACCCCTAGTGTAAACATCTATAACTTAAAATAAGAGCAGGAACAATCTTTTTAAGCGGAATATTTCAAAGGAAACTGGACGTCAAAGGATTAACATAATTTTCCTCCAAAATCAGGCAAAAACATTAATTTTGTCTTACTTTCAGCAAACTAATTCAAATATATGCATCAACATTATATGAAGCATGAATTAAACCACATTAAAATGGATTAATATTCATTATCTAAACCTAAGGGCAGGCTAAAACTGGAGGGCAGAATTTCAGACTATTAACATTAATGTAAAAACTTGAATAATTTTGTATTGAGTCACTACAATAGTAGCAGCAAAAATGATTCAGTGAGCTACATTTACCCACGTAGAACCAAAATGCACTGTCAAAAACATTACAAATGAAGCTTTGACTGTCAAGAACATAATAAATGAAGCTTTGCCTTGTCAGATGCTTAGTCATTTGATTCAAACTTGCAGAGGAGCTGGGTCAAAAGTTCAACACTTACCGATGCAATCTGCCATTTGGAAATAACCCACTCCACTGCCAATTTTCACCCAGCATCAGGGTGACCTCACGCCACATGCACGCACCAGGGGTGGATACAACATATCACCCAGCATTAGCCACATTGATCGGCTCCAAAGCTCCAGCTGTTGTCGTGGGGCAGGGATGAGGATAGGGCATGTCAATCATCTCCAACCTCCAACACACCATGTCTGACTCTTCATTTTCAGCCCACTAATAACAGCACACTCCCCATCATCAATCAGCATGTGACCACTAAAGGTCATACACACACACTCTTGGATGGGATTCAATCTGGTTGGAGAGATGGCATTTGAACAGTGGATTTAACCATATGAACTCACATACACATGGGCCTTTGATTATGCTGCATGCACAATACAAACAGTACAGTAGATGCATGCTATTTGAGATGCTCTTGCAGGCCCTATGATTTATGTTACCCTTTATCTCAGGGCTGACACGACAGGTATCCTTGTGTCACCATGTGGTTTTCCTTTTTATTTCGCCCAAAGTAACTTAACGTTTTGCTTTGTTTGTGTCCTGGGAATGTCTTCAGAGAAACTCGCTGACACTATGCTTTGTTGTGCCCTGGTTAGCGAACAGTAACGTCCACATACATTCAAACGTTAAAACGTGAAATGTGCTCTTAAAACTACGTCATTTTTTCTTTCAGGTTTGACTCGCACAACAGAAACGTAATTATAACGGGAAAATATCCCAAATGACCACGAAAGCACCCAAATGAAACAATGCAAAACATAAGCGATAATGTTTCTTGACAATTAACATCCCGTTCATGTCAAGCTAACGTCTGTGCTGTAACGTTAGCATTGACAGCTCCGTTACAGCTGTTACGGTAGCCCGCACCTCGTTAAGCGCAGCAACGTTTTCATAAAAGCATTGTGGGGAAGGAAGAATAACTTACCTAAGCTGGCGAACAGAACAAAACAAGCGAGGAGTCGCGGAATCGCCATCTTGCAGCGTCTCAGTTATCGGTCACAGCAGCACACAGTCAGCACCTCTGAGAGGTAGTGTTAACGTTATGAGGATGGGGGCAGAACAGACTGGTGGATGTTGCCATCGACGAGTTTCCATAGCTACAAGCGAGGCAGGCGCTGGAGCCCTCAACGCTGCCTGACAGGCGATAGGTGGAGCCAAAAATGTACTCCTCTTTCTTCAAGTACTATTGTTATATGCACGTAACACTTACAGAGAGGCAGTCACTGGCAATAATAATCGTAGATGTCAGGCTCCCTCCAGCAATGCTCATTAAATATGTAAAAAATAAATGGGAATGCGAGACATGCAAAAAAAGAGTTAAAATATAGGGGGACAAATATAACATAAGGTCTATATCAAATATAAAATAAAATAATATATGTGTGTGGAAGACAGTAATTGCAAATTGACTAATCTGTCATGTAAATAGGTTAATGCATATGCAAAATGGGAAGCAATAAAATAAATAAATAAAAATGTAATATATATATATATATATATATATATATATATACACAGAGATTTAAACTGTGTAAATTAGTAAGTCAAAGTAGGTCGATATACAGTAAAGTGACAATATAAACTAGCGGTGGAGGAAGTATTCATGTCATTTACCTAAGTAAAGTACTGATACTCAGTGGTGGAGTGTAACTTAGTACATTTACTCAAGTACTGTAATTAAGTATAATGTTTGCGGTACTTGTAATTTACTTGAGTATTTCCATTTTATGCTACTCTCTATTTCTAGTCCACCTCATTTCTGAGGGGAAATATTGTACTTTTTACTTTGCAGATTCAGATTAATAATACATAATATAATCAACAAATAAATTATGATGAATTATTAAAAGTTAAAATAAGGTAAGACATTTTTTATCCCAAGGTACCCAGTATTATATAAATAAATTAAACATTGCTTTGAAGTAAAAAGTAAAATATTTTCTTCTGAAATGTAGTGGAGTAGAAGTATAAAGTGGCATGAAATTAAATTACTTAGGGAAGTACAAGTACCTCAAAGTACAGTAATCGAGTAAATGTACTATGTACTATATATCAGGGGCTAAAGGATGTTGCCTGTAAGACCTTGAAGAGGGATTTAGCGCAATATATTTCACTACAAGGGCATCAGGGCGGAAGATGGACGGTTCACAGATAGGAAGTGGCTGCACATCATAGTCCAGGCATTGATCTCTAAAGTCAACACCAGTTCCTCTTTTTGACCAGTACTCAAGTGCAATCCTTCACCAAAACAAACATGACCAAATCAGTGATCTTGCAAAATACAAAATTAAATAAAAAAATGAAAAGAATATTTTTGAAATACCTGAATTTGCATGAAAATAGCAGTATCCTGTGTAAATAAATTTATACGGCTGGTCATTCTAAGATTTAATTAGTGTAAATTGTATCAAATTTCATTGCCTGTAGATATAGCAGCTGCTTAGATTCCTGCAAATAAACAGCAGATGGCAGTGTAAAACCAGACATTATTGCAGCTGTCAATACCGTACATCAGACACATCCAAATAACTTAATCTTATGTACACATATGAACAATAATAATCAATTGTGTAATTCGTCAGAAAACCTGCTTTATTTAAAAACGGTGTGATCCCTTTAAACACAACTCTGATCCACCCACTAAAACATAAAAAAGGGAAAAATAAAACAAATGCACTTGCTGCCCCGTTTGAATCCTCCTGCACCATCAGACCATCCTGCTGCTCGCCCTTCACTGTTGCAGTGTTGGTAATATATGTTGCTAAGCAATCATTCCTTCGTTGCGAGGCCCCTACTGGCTGCCCGTTTGTTGCATCTTATAGAAAACTGTACATTTCTTAGATGCAGCAACACAAGAAAGAATTATTCTGGATTATAAGCTTTTTCTTTTTCTGAGAACAGACTCAAGGGCCTTGTTTTTACTGTAATTGTGATGTACGGACATTTGCATCACAACTGGGGAAAATCTGAGGACTAAATAGTTATATTCAACTTGTGTGTTCTTTAGTCAATTGAGGTGAATCTCATTCTGAGCCAAATTAAAGACACCATTCCTGGTGTTGCTTAAAAAACACCTTCATTTCATGCCGTATGTTCCTGTTTGTACGACAGTGCATCATTTGGCTCTGTGAAAGTATATCTCTCATGATATGAAGAACGCAACACTGTTGGTTTCAGATTTAATTTCCACTCGTCTATCCGGTCTTAAACCCATGAGCCCTGTTCTTGTAAGCTTGACAGACAGGTCTAACACCAACCAAGTGATTTAAGGTGTGCACTGTGTTGAAATGAGCACAGGATATTAAAGCACATCTGCCTGTATTATTATGCAAAATCTACAGTGAAATGAAACTGCACATTTTCTTTTACTCAAAAGAAGATTTAACACTGCAAATGCTGCAGGTTCTTCCAATAAGCATTGACATCTACAGGATATTAAGAAACATAATACAGAGATTGCCACTGTGTTACAGTATTAATAAAACAATTGTTTGTTGGACTCTATTTGTGCGAAATGTGGATAAAGGCCTCATAGGCAGATGAGGATTTTTGTACAAAAATGTATATTCAGCATTTTGATGTTCATGTATACACATCCTCATGCTGAGTTTTGCATTTACATGAATTGTACATACCAAAGCTTTGTCCGTAATTTTTATTTTCATTAAAGACTTGAATGTCATTTCAATATGTAAATGCCATGCATCTTCCTCAGTTGTGTTTATTTTTGCTCATTCTCCCTCTGTGTCCCTCCTTTCAGCCACATTCCCACTTCCCCAAACCGCTGCATCTCTATAAAGCTGTATTGCCATTCTCCACCTGTCCACCAGATGCCCTCGGACTTTCCTTATCCTGGTCACCTGACTCCCAAATCCTCCTGCTCACTTCTCACTTCTCATTTCTCAATCACTCTGCAGTACGTATATGTACCAGATTGGCTTTGTTGTATTGTGCCTTTGCTTTTAAACCCTGCTGTAGCCTGCTGTAGCCTGCTGTAGTACTGCTGTAGTACTGCTGTAGTATTGCTGTAGCCTGCTGTAGCCTGCTGTAGTACTGCTGTCGTACTTCTGTAGTACTGCTTCTATCCTCTGGACTCTATTGGACCTCTGTTTGGATTTGCCTGTAATCTCATACGTTCACTTTTTCTGTTCCTCACTGACCGATAGTAAGAGTTTTTTAATTTTTTTTCTTCTTTGAAATGTAGTTAAATTCAAGACATTATTCCCTTAAATGTAAATGCTCTGGACAAAAAAATAAAGTTCAAAAGACAGGCCTCTAATGCTTTGCCCACACTTCAGTCATACTCTCCATCTGCAGCCTGCCATCTCCTAAATTATAGCAGAATATAGAGTACAGTAGGTAACTTGGTAAATTAGTTTTTACTATTGCAGAGTGCTGCAATGCACCCAGAATAACTATTTATTGTTTATCTCAATTCAAACATTCAAACTGGCAGACTTCTATGGATACAATGCTACTCAGATGCATCATTATAAACCCATTAAGGGGCCGAGTAGAGGAAACACAAATTCCAAAAATACAGCCAAATGCTAACTCTTATTGACATTTTAAATAATTATTTTTAATGTGGTCCAGGGCAAAGTGTTATACAAAAGCAATAACAGTGCATATTGGTGCATGTTGATGTGAGCTGTTGTAGTACATGATCTCTATGCTACAAGATAAATGATATGTGGTGGCATTGATAATGGCTCTCCTGCTCTTAAGTTATTCAAAGAAATGCTAATGTATACTACATATGGCTGTATATTGGTCATAACTGTCAGTTTCATTGATGGATATCCCTATTTCTAAGTAACCTCCTGTGAGTGTCAAAAACACTCAAGGTTTTTATCGAGCTCCCAAACCCCATTCCTGCAGCTGTTATTACTGTGCATGTAAAGCGATACATTTCCCTTTCTGCTGCTTATTGTTGTTTTCCCACTAACTCTGTAATTTAATAAGTCTGTATGCTATAGCCTGCATTTCAACCTAAAACTGTGGAGGATCCCTGCGATGTGTGCATGCTATTTTTGGTCTCTGCTCTTTCAGAGTTTTATTTTACATATTGAAGATTGCATCTGACACACATTCAGCTATAGCTTTCATTAAAAAGCTGCAGCCAGAAAGTGTCTCCTCAGAGCAGCAGTGGGAATCTTAAGAGGCAGCTTGAGGTTCAGATAGGGAGGCGGCTCAAATCTTCCAGACATGACGATCAGATGGGAAAGGCTAACGAACAATGCAGGAGAGGACACAGTCTCACATCATAGTGGCTGAGTGAGGGAGGCAGGAGTGACTTATAAATGTGGGATTCAGAGGGGTTTCTTTTTCAGCAGGGCTTACAGATTCTTTGAATTTACAGCATGACTCATTTTACTTTTAAAGGTATTTCTTTGACAATTATCACAGGAATACAATGCATGAACTATATAAAAAAAAAATGTTTTTAGTGGAATGTATCAATTCCACTAAACTATTTTTAATGTAGTTCATGCATTGTATTCCATTTAACTTGAATTTCACCTTTCTGTTTAAATTACAGTTTGCAAATGTTTCATGTTTATCATCTTATTAGGTCAGAAGTCACCCTGCGCAACTATGCAAATATGTAGTTTGTCCAATCTAATAATGACGTACTCCGCTATTTATAGTTTAAAGTACATACAGTAGTCATTAGTCAGAAGAGTTATCATATTTTCCAATGCTATACTACGTACAAATACTGGATATTGTACCAGGGCTAATAACTATTAGCAGTAGTTCTTAAAAACTACACTTTATGTCAATGTACTTTTTTACTCCTCTACATTTATTTGACTGCTATAGTTACTTTGCAAATTGAGATTCTAGGTACAGAAAATCTAAGATCACTATGATTTTAATAGGTACAGATTAAACTTCCCAACAGTGTATAAAGTAGCTATAAATTATACCACTTAGACGAGCTACAACATCAAAATGCTTCTTACAGGTTTATACATAACAGGTACTTTTACCTTTGTACATATTGTTCATAATACTTCTGTACTTATACTTAAGTAAATATTCAATGTAGGATTTTACTTGCAACAATGTATTTTTATATTGTGATGTTGTTACTTTTAAGTAAAGGAATATTTAATGCTTCTTTCACGACAGCCATTTTTAAATCAAGTATTCTACAGAGATTATTGCCTTTTGGTTGGCACATCCATTGCAAGGTTTTCAAAGAAAAAGCTGACAGTGCAATAACCTCATTTTAAATGCTGTTCTGTCCCTTTTTTTTTAATTTGTTTTTTATTTTTTTAAATGACTAGATCAAGCTTCGGCAAGAGCCAAGCTTCTAGACACTTATGCACTATAATTAATTATCTGCTGAAACTGTCTCTTCCACACTATTTATTTATTTATAATATGCAGCCAGTATGCAACTTAACTCTGTGTTGGTTTTCTGTGCTGGTGTCAATATCTCAGAGAACATGAGAGCTGAATTATGTAACATGTGGCACTCAGTGGTGAAAAAAGTATTCCAATCACTTACTACAACAGTATAAAAATACTCCATTACAAGTACAAGTCCTGCATTAAGAATCTTACTTAAGTAGAAGTATTAGCAACAACATGTACTTCAAGTATCAAAGTAAAAGTACTCGTTATGCAGAATGAAAATTATTGATGAATTCATGTGTAAGTAAGTAGTACTTTGATGTTTAACTTAGTTAGTCAATGTGGATCAGTTTAACTACTTTATATACTGTTGGGTAGTTTAATCTATAATAATGCATCATATTTGATCATTTTTAGATAAAATTTTACTCTGGTACGTAACTATAGCTCTAAAATAAATGTAATGGAGAAAATAGTACAATATTTCCCTCTAAAATGGAGTAGAAGTATAAAGTAGCATACATGGAACTCCTCGAGTAAAGTACCTTGAATTTGTATAGAAGTACAGTTCTTGAATAAATGTATTTTACTTTACGTCTGCCTTCCAAAGTAATCCTGAACTTCCACAAAATTCTGAACTTTTGCATTTTGCGCTGCTGATTGTTTCAGATGGACCTGACGCTGACCTATTGTGTGCAATCATCAAACAGAGGCGTGATAGAAAGACCATCAATCATCTCCTTGGTTACCACCAGTTTAATAAGCATCCGATCCATCACGTGTGGTTAAACTTTACAGACTCACCCTGAAATGCACCCAAAAGGCCTTTGGTGAAAATTGTATGTAATAGGTCGTCATGTTTGCTCAGGTCATGTTCTCCATCTAAGCTGTACCTTTCATTGTATTATTACTGAGCTGTTGGCTACTACTTGGTCCATACAATCTAAATTTACATTTATCAATTATAAAAAAATGTTAAAAAGTCAACTACTAACAGAAGGGCAAGAATACGCAAAATTCGACCAAACTAGTGAAACTCTGAGAGCCGGTCAATTACAAGACAGGATGGGCTGGGGCTAATCGGTTAGCATGCTCATTTCAGTAGTTATCTCTGCCACACAATACATGGACGTCTATGACATAACTTCATATTAGTTCATCTTTTTTATTTATTTATTTTTAAGTCTTAAACTAAAATTCTGGTCATATCTTACACAGACTGCTGCTACTATAGCTCCTCACCTCTTTCTCCTTATAAACCTGTCCGACTGACTGGAATTTATTTAAACGTGATCATGCAAGCTAATCTGACTTTGAGTAAATCAGAAAATGAAATCACTGAGTACAAATGTTAGTGGGTAATTAGTTTTAATTCAGCTCTCTCTGAAGAGCAGTCTAACAGCTACAGTAGTATTAATCATTTGGGAATACACTGTACTGATCAGCCAGCAGGCTGAATCAGTTTGTGTAGCCAAGCACTGCAGAAAGTTTTTATTGGTCGCAATGGGATTAATATGCCCTCTCTGTCTTACTTTCTCACACACACAGATTCTCCCCTCGGCCACAGTAATTTAACTCCTTGTTGGTTCTTGCTAAAGAGATGCTGTCATCAGAGTTTCAGCCACAGTGTATTTCATCACATTCAGAGAGGTTAAATGATGCTGTGATGCTATACAGAACATATCAAGAGTCAGAAAGGAACAGGCTCAGCCTCTACAGCTTAATTAGCACTGTGGTATTAATAGCTTTCACAAGTGAGCTCAAAGACGACATGATGCACAGGAAGAAAAAAAATGTTTAGAGACTTGATGATTTCAGTGTGATCAGGGTGGGCAGGCAGCCTTGAATTAAACATTTAGCTAAATTCAAACACTGTCATTTTGCTTGGAATATCAATTACCTGGGTGTATTTTAATCAGACTAACCAACAAGTAGCTCTATTTCAAACAGTAGAGAGTGATGTGAAACCAAAGCAACCATACAGGTTACCTCAAGCAGAATTGCGCACACAAATTGTGTGAAATCAGTCCGAAAGTAACACTGACATTAGAAAACTTAACATTGCATTATTTCACTCTCTGAGGTGAAACGGTTGATACTGCAGCAGTTCAGTACACGAAACAAGACGAAGGGTGGCGCTTCACTACTCCAATATTTTGCCCACAGATCCCCTATTTAAGTGGGCTGTTCACAGACTCCACACTGAACATGACAAGAGATTCTCTGCTGAGGAGCAGTGTGGAGAATGAAAGTGACTTTGAGGCCCCAAACCCTCCTGCCAAAGCAACACAACGCATGTGTCATTCAAATATTCTGCTTCATACACACATAGAGACACAGAAACAGAGAAGGCAGTGAGGTGGACTTGCTTCAATCCTGGTATTTGAATTTAAATCACATTTGTGTGATAACCTAACACTGCCCTCTCTATCAGCAATGTAAGTGCACATGTAGATATGCCAAAAAGGTACTATAACAGTAAATTAGGTGTAACAAAACAAACTGCAAAATTCATTGCAGGACTTAATTTTTTGCCAGTTTTTTAAAATTATTTTTAATTTTTATGTTTTCATTAAATGAGACTTGATTATGCATTTAGATATCACATGTACACATCATGTACAACATCACACTCTGATCAAGTGAGGCTGTTGGTTGCTTTGTATAGGTGAAACGTGTCAGAGCTGACTGTTGACGTCAGTGCCAACGAGAGGGGAAAGAAACAGCATTTGCTTTTGATATCGGAGGTACATACAGTATAAGAGCAGTGGACCAATGAAATATTATGTGCTGGATATCAGAGTTCAATTACAAACAAACAGAACCACAAACCCACTGGTTTAGGTTTAGTACGGCATCAGATTTTAGCAGGACACCAGGCAAAGTCTCCTGAATATCTGCAGCTCACTTCAAAAGCAGCTGTGATATACAACTGAGACTATGATTAAATTATTATGAAACACTACAACAGATGCATATTCTTTATTGCACAATACATTAGGCTTATTCTAAAATATGTCCTTTTTTTCTCTAGCCTCAGTTGTACGTCAGGGCTTATTGAAATCAGCCAAATTGGATAGTGTTATCTATAGTTTAGCAATTTCTGCTGATATCATATTCTCACATGAGGAATTTACAACTGCCACATCAAAAACATGTATTTACTATCAAACTGTGATTTAGCTTACATAATGAGGTTTACAATCAACCATTAATATTAATTAATCATTATTAAATCTCAGAAAAGGGATAGAAATGTCAAGAAAAGTGTCTTGATGGCAGCTTTTAATTCCTTTTAATCTGACATCAACAGTCCAAAACGTAATGATATTCAGTTTACTATCATTAATGAAGAAGAGAAGCAGCAACTATTTTCACTTGAGAAGCTGGAACCAGCAAATGTTTGGCCTTTTTGCTTGAAAAATGATTAAAACCATTAATTGACTATTAAAAAGGTTCCCAATGAATTTCCTGTCAATAGACAATTAATCAAACATCTTTATAGTTCTAATAATGACAAATAAAAAATAAATATACCCAGAGCTACAGCAGTTGTTTTGCACATATAATTATTCATCCAAAAGTGTATTATAGTATGTCCAAAAATATCTGATTTACAATTAAAACACATTTCATTCATTATGCTGTATTTCTGAGATGTTTGTGTGCAAACTGAAGGTATTTTTTTGACATTTTAATCATTTTCATTATGATGAATGAGGATTAATTATTAATACTTTTGTTTTTTTTCAAGGTTTTACATTCTCTAGGTTTTCCTGAATTAAATGTACTAGACAGAAATAAACCAAACAAACGCAACAAATGAAAAGTGAGGCTGGTCTCTTGTGTGAAACACTACTGACCACTACTGGTTGAAGCATGCATTATACTTGGAGGCAGTGTGAGACTATAAGGACATAGAGAGCTTAAAAAACACCATAAACAGACATGCAGCAGAACATCTGTTCAGCAGGTTAGTCAGCTGCAGGCTGCATGGGGCCCTCAGTGTACACATCCATATGTCTCTGTCACTAAAGCATCTGTGGAAGCTTTTGGGTCTGTGCTTAGTCACACCAATGTACGGATTTACAGAACATGGGAATAAAGGAGCAGTGCAATAATTCGCTTTGAATTTGGTTGAACGTTATGGATTAGGAATGCCATAGTTGTCTCTTCAATAGATAAAATGTCTTCTTCTTTAGTGGACGTAAAATAAAGCCTTCACCAATGCAGGCATCAAAAAGTTGCCTGCTCACAGTCGTGACAGACTGAGAAGATCCCACCGGACAATGACCCTAAAAATAAACTGAATGTTCTGTACTTGAAGACAAATATCTTGCCTTGTTCCAGCATCTGTCAGAAAAGAAAAATACTGTATTGTTTTTTTTAATTGGTCGCCGCAAAAAATAACTTAAATTGTATAGCCTCAAATAAAAAGTTAACCTATAAAGTGAACCTCTTATTTCTGTATTTCCAATCCAAGGAGCTTCTCAAAATGCATCCCTGTAACCATAAATGGGAATACCCTTTTTTTATGATCATTGAGAGGTTGCAAACATGCACAAACATTCGCATGAGAAACTCAATGAAAGAAGAATCTGATGAATCATGCATGTAACGAGGGATATGACCGTTTTCTGCGGAACATAATCCCGAAGTTGTTTTTCTGGGCAGTCCCGCTGGTCCCCCGCTGCATTTAAAATTTAGAAAACATTCATGTTCCCTCGCTGCCCTTTGGTAACACAGACATCAAGTCTCTCTCGACAGGGCTGGAAAACTAATATATTTGTTGCATAAAGAGATTATCCTAACTGCTCTTATCTTTTCTCTGTTTTCGCTTGTAGGAAATCAAATGAATAAAAAAAAAAAAAGAGAAACGATCTCTCCTGCGGTCTTACGAAGCAAATGCCGTCGAAACTGGCTATATACTTATCAAGGCTCATGCGGAAGAAGGTATAGGCCTATATGTTCTGGTGTTGTGTCAGCACTTCTGTAACTTTAGGTGAGGGTTGGAGGGGGCTGTGTAGGTAATGTGACCTTGTTTTGCCATGCAGCAGTCACAGCACACTCTTGCACACCTCCCCTGACAGTAATTTTTGAGAATCTGACGGATGCTCCACCTTCAAAATGGCTTGGTCATTGGCGCTAACAACTCCTCCACGCAGCCCTCTGTGGAGTTTGAAATGTGAAAACCCTCCATTTCTCCTTAGTCACACGGCTGTATGACTAAACAAGACTCCCTGCCACACAGATATTGATAATTAGGATTTATAACTTGTGACTCATAGCTTCAGATGTAGATGCCATCTAAGCTTCTGCTGAGTAAAGCTTCCCTCTAGCAGTAGTCAGGCATTTGTTACAGGGGATTAGTTTCCTTTAGCTTCCAACCCTGGATCTCCCACCGATACCTGCTTACACTGAAACATGTGCAGTACTGTATGTGTGTGCCCAGATGTGAGGGAGGAGCTCAGAGATGCTTCTCTCCTCCAAATATGATCATCACTCTCTGCTGTACGAAGCTGGTGTTGTTTAAGACTAGTCCTTCCCAACGTTTAACTTGAAACCCTTTTTTAAAGAGAAGCAATGTTTAGATGTGTCCTCTTTACTCAGGTTGAAGTTCAAGTTCAAAAATGTTTTCAGAGGTTTAAACTACCTAGAATTTCCCAATAAAAGTCAGAAACAAAAACATACATTTGTGACAAATTTTGTTTTGTTGTTTTTCTTATTTCCTACCGTGTTAGTCATCTGGCGAGCCCTCGGATTGATCCAGGGTCTATTTTAGAGAAATGGTGACACAAAGTAAAGGAAAACATTGAATAAATGAGTGAAGAGACCTAACAAATGCAATGTTATACAGCACATAAAAAAACGGGTCACTGGGTGGTTTGATAAGAATGAAAACGATGTGAATCACATGATACGGCCTTCACAGTCACCAGATCACAACCTTACACTATGAGCGACCAATGAGGGAATTTCTTTTGGAAGAACAGCGTTCACCCCTGCAGTAGAGTTTCAGAGGCTTGGAGATTACATGCCAAGTAGCACTGAAGCTGTTTTTCCCAACACGTTTTAAAGACACTTAATGTTGTTTAATTATATAAGATGTGTCACTCCATTTGTATTTAGCATGCATTGGCCTAATGTGATGTCTTCATATGAGAATACAAGCAAATAAAAGCAGTTGTTAAGGGCTTGAAAATGACACTGCATAGTTTACGATTGTACTAGTGTAAGGGTAAAGAGACGTAAAATCAGACTGTTTAAATCATCTCAGAGAGGAAATGACTGCCCATTGAATCCCAGTCAAAACTGGTTATAAAATAGTGACTCAAATGTTTAAATGTGTAGAGAAAATATTGCTCAGCAGGATTTTACTGCAGGACTACAAAGAACTGCTGACAAAATGGAGAATGTCTTTGATTTTTAGTCACCTTTTTAGATTTTCTTTGATTCCAGACAGGAATATGACAGTCCAAAAAAAAAAAAAAGGGAAGGGAGGGGGGGGAGACAGACAGACAGAGATGCCAAGACAAAACTGTGACAAATTCTGCTGAAGACCACGATTTGCAAGACTAGTCTTCACCGAATTTTCTCTCAAACTATAGATCACCTATATGTTAATCCTCCAGCAACTCCACGGCGGCAGCGTTATTTAGGTGAGATCTGAGCTGATGTCGAGCAGCCACAGGCGCACGGGAGTTACATCCCTCTGTGGTCATGCATGTAGAAAACAGAGGGAGTGAAAGTGAGGCAGCCTTATCAATGGTAACCATGTGTGCGCAGTGGGCAGCGTGATGGAGCTGTATCCTCGCGCTTGCGGCCATCGAAGGCAAAAAAACAAAAAAAAAACAGGCGAACGGTATTGTATCTGTCGCCACACCCATCACATAAAGCCAGACACGGCGCGGCAGCGGGTAAAAATAGCGTTTTATGTCGGTGACAGCGACATGACAACAGCCGAGGGCTATGGATGAGCGACAGATGAATCACACACATCCACCAGCCCCCCCCCCCCCTTTTTTCATCGCAGATACAGTAAACCGTGCGCCATACATAACTGGATGGTGCCAATATTGGATGTGACGAATAGTGCAACAAACAAAAAAAAAAAAAAAAAGAGGCTCCGTGAATGAATGGATGATGGGCGGTGATGGTGCACGTGGGGCCAGTTTAGGAGAGGTATTTAAAGATGTGGACACGTCTCGCTGTCAATGCGCATGATACTGCGGTTCCACTACTATGGCACGCTCCAACTCACCTTGAATCGGCGCACGGCGCTCTCCTGTCATTCGGGTGCGGGGCGTACGGAGAACCAATACACGCCCCAAAGCCTCAATCAGCAGCCAATCCAATGACAGAAGAGGCGGACCTGTGGCTGCATTCTCACACTTGGTTTCACTATGCGCTCGTAAAACGGCTCCGTCTACTACAAACGCGGCGGTGCAGGTGCTCTGTCTCTTCGGGAGAGGATGCGGATGGAAGGACGGGGGAGGGAAGGGATGAAGGGAAACGCCACGAGGAAAGCAAATAGGATATGAATAGGGGCTTTTGCTAAGAGACCGTGAAGTGCAAGGTCGAATATGAGAGATTGGTTGAACGGGGCACTTTGCGTGGTAATAGCTGGTCGGCAATAGTACTATGATTTGGTATGTGGCCACTCTGATAGCAAGTGTATTCAGCACCAGAGGAACGGCCGCTCAAGGTGAGTTGAAGTGCAATATATCTTGTGCCGCACACATGATTTCTGCTGTCTCCGTGTGCGCTTGGTGCTGCTTTAATGCAATCGCATGATATTTTTCTTTTGTACGTTAGGTCATATGAACTGTGGGGCTAATTCATCCTAACAAATGGCTGCATATCTCGTATGTCACGTGAAAGTTCAGCCCTGGTTAAATCGTATCAGGGGAAACAACTATTGTCTTGAAATGGCTTTGCTCATATGCATGATATGTGAGGTTGGAGCATTCACATGCCAGTGATAGGCTTCAAATGCTCCACAATGATTGAACATGACAAAGATGGGTTGACTGATATGGCTGTGTGGGGTTTAGGCCTGTATTGTGATATCCATGGAGCTCATTTGTGTGATAACACAGCGAGCAAATTGGAAATAACGTCCGGAAATGTGTGCATTGTTTCATAGCAAGCAGTCCCATTTGAGTTCTCAAGAGAGGGGTGTGACCATCTCAGCCTTCAAGATGGAAAAGTAACTAAATAATGCATTACGTGTCAGATAAAATGCACTCTTGAACTGAAAGAGCCCATTGCTGCATGCATGGGATTCACATGCTGAATTCCACACAGCACATGGATACGGCCACAGTGCTGTGTGTGATGCACTGAGCACACACAGGCTGCAATGCTCGTCTAGTGCTGATCTAAGTAGCTCATAAACTAGTCATTCCTGGAGCGACAAACTGCACAATATCCCTTTTGTTCATATTTATTTCCTGAGCACCCTGTATTGACCCATGTACTTACTTAACCTTGCTTTTCCACTCGTGTCCAGATGAGGGAGACATGTGCCAAGCTGTCGCCTGGTAACTGATCCCAATGACCCCACATACCCAGTCAAAACTGGTCTGCTCGCAGGTCTGGCTCCTCCTGTGATGACAGCCAGGTCCGAGCCGAGCACAATTTGAAAACTTCCTCTAATAAAACATTTGATTTAGGAACTGAGCATCTCTCATGGGTGTGATTGTTTAAAGCAGAAAGTCTCCATTTTATGAAGGCATAGATGTGGTCTAATAATATCGACTGAAAGGTGTTGTCTGGTATCACTGCACTGACGTTGATTTACTTCTGAAAACGCTTACGGGCTGCACCAGAGAGTCACAAATCTACCATTAATTACAAATGAGAACTGGTCTATTTCTTCTGTGTCCCAGAATGTAGTGTCTGGACCCAGTCTGGTGCTACTCAGGACCACTGAAAAGCATATTAATACCAACTGTGGCTTATTTTTCATCCCCTATTCATCAACACATCAACATGTCATCAGAGTTAAAGGCCTCTTGACAGCAGTGTTGCAGTTTTAATGTCATGAATAGTAGCAGTTATACAGTATTAGGAACATTATCTATTGAAAGGCTGTTGTTCGAGGAAGATACCAATGTGTAAAGTACGCTAGAAAAGAAGGCACAGTTTGTTAATACATTAAGATAAACTATTGACTGAGGTGGCTTTGCATCTTTCAGCATTTGTTTTTCAGCGGAGTAGCTTAATGTTTCTGGCAAAGTTAGTTTTCTTGCTGAGAGTTAGATGAAAAGCTCCGCTCGCCTATCTGTCCGTTTAATAAGAAGATATAAGGAGCAGCCGGTTAGCTTAGCTTAGCATAATGATTGGAAAGCCTGGCTCTGTCCGAATGTTCAGAAATCCACCTAGCAGAACCTCTATAGCTCATTAATTAACACATTTTATCAACCAATACAAACACATGAATTTAAAAAACTATTTTTTTTTGGGTGGTTACAGGGTTTTACCTGCCATAATATTTCTTGGAGCAGTGACTTCCTGGATTCATGTTGTCACTGTGACAATGCCAAGCAACCAGCAGAGACGCCAGGAAGTCACTCTTCCCAATAAATTCTAATAAATTGTAGTTTTTCACTTTGGTTCTTATACGTATTTAACAAGCAGGATATAACTCCTTTGTTACTTTTGGATGGAGCCGGGCTAGCTGTTTCCCCTTGTTTCCACTCTTTGTGCTAAGCTAACCAGCTGCTGGCTTTAACTTCATATTTACCAGACAGACATGAGACTGGTCACTGGTCATCAATATCAATATCAATTTCATCAACTAACTCTCAACAACAAAGTGAATAAGCATATTTCCCAAGATGTCGAACTGTTCCTCAAAGTAATGGTAATTAAATAAGGTGCCATCTCTATACACCTGCGTGTGATCTGCATGTCAGCTGTATTAGCACCTGCCTACTCCATCGTGAGCCAGCATGATCTCATGCTATCAGACTGCATGTCATGCTCACAAAATGGTGGTCCAAACCTAACCTAATACTACTAATTAGAAAATACTATATTAAAGAAAGTTTAATGCGTTTGTCCATTGTCAGACTGGGAGAATATATCACTGATGGCATGATTTGATTAATGTTTTCGCTGCCTCATGCAGGAGAGATACTGGTCAGATTTCAAGGTACCAAAGAACATAAACAGATGGTCAGAAAAAGAACTTGCTCCAAAACAGTTGAGCTGAGACTTGGCTCCTTTCTCTTGAATGGTATTTTTGTTATATGTGCACTTGTGCTCAGTGCAAGGAATGAACAAAGGGCCAATGAATCAGCAAGACATGTTTTATTTTCACTGTAGAGATTTACATTAAAAAAATGCAAAAATATCCTGACGCAATGTATAACAATTTTGTTTTTGTTCAGTAAACAAAAGCATACACATTACGGCGATGGCTTTGGATAAAGGCTGCAAAATAAAAGTTTAACTGCAAAGAAAGTCTTAAATAAGACGTCAGATTAATATTATTTCAACTTAAAAGGCCATCAAATAATACTATACTTGGACATGAGATATTATTAGAAGAACAGCGTGTTTAATTTGAATGGACTTAGAAAACTTACATATTAGAAAACTTCATGATGTGATATTTCAATTATATCACACAGCCCTGTAAAGTAAAACTATATGCACGTGGCACAAGACCAGCAGGGTCGTATGTTGCTGCGAGATATTGGACAATGCTCTGAATGCTTAGTATAGAAGATATGACCACGCAGACTTTACTGTCAGGGAGATTTGTTGGATATACAGTAGGACATGACCCAGGTCATGTTCTTCCCATTCAAAGACATGGTGGTCATGAAGGTAGCGTCATCTGCAAACAAAGGTAGTTTGAAAAATGCGAGTGTAGGCATACTATCAATGTACAGATTAAAGTCCATCAGATGAGTAACATATTACATTTTTTGTTAAATGTGAAGATTTGCTTGATTTTTCTGTTTCATGTCATTGTAAATTAAATAGATTTGTATGTCAAAAAAAGCACATTTAAAACATCAGTTTTACTTTAGTACTGTAAGCTGTGGGTGTGCATTTTGAGTTGTACTGAGTTGTGTTCATAGAGATGCTGTCTGACAAGTAGAGTCCCAGATGCATGAAATGTTTTCATCTTTAAGGGAAATTGAAAGCCTAAATGGGTCAAGTTTAGCTGGAATTATTTGTGGCTGGCAGGATGGTGTTGAAAGTGGAGTGTCAAGATTTTAAGATACAGAATGTCATCTGTGTTGACTGTATCCCTCACTGACAAATTTGCCTGATAAAGGAAACTGAAGCAAGGGTCAAGCAGTGGGTATGTCATATGAAAAGTAAGATATGCTCAAAGGTTTATGTAATAATTAGCTTGAATTTGAATTTGTGTCTGTGTTTGTTGTCTGAGCAGCAACAGCAGCTACACTGCTCTGTCTGTGTCTACACAGGATGCGTTCAGGCACAGTATTGAGTGCAGGTCACTCGCGATTTGGCAGAGCTCAGAGCCCAACACACAATCACTGTAGTTCCGCATGTAAATTGGAAGAATATAGACCTAAAGCAGAAACATATCGAGAAATATCCGTCAGACGTACGTGAGAACTTAAGTATGACTGAAGAAAATGTGGCTGAAATGCAGACATACCTTTGGGGCTTTTTGTTTTATTTCTACTGGTATATTATAGACACAAATGCATATTTGCAACTGAAGGAAACGCCATATCTTCTTTTAGTGTGTATAGAGTTGTCAAGCCATGGTCAGACAACAGCACTGCGAGATAGAAGGCAGCGCCCGAATTCATCTCATGAATCCACTGCTTTGGCGCGGTTGCATTGCCGATGCAGAGGGCTCAGCCACAAAAAACGCAGGGTCACATAGCAAAAACTTTGAACCTAGATCAACTTTTGCAATAACACAATGCTATCGCCAAGGTGCTGCATTGGCCAATCAAATACAGGCAGGCACACATTCCTGGAGGATTACTTTGTACTGTAAAACATTGTCAAGAGTTGTAAGACCCTTCCTCATAGTACTATAAAACGCTGTGCAGTTTTTTGGCGTCTGTTAAGCTTTCAAACTCATGGAGCTATTACTCAAATCTGCCTTTCTGGATCTTATATCATCATCTCACTGCTACCTCATTGCATTTTCTTTTCTTTTTTTCTTTTCATTGAGTGATTAAGCGATTACAGGACAAGTGAATACAAGTACATGTAAACAGACAAAAGAGGATATATAAAGTAAAAGGAAGACAAATCACAAAATACCAAGGGGCCCGAAGCAAACTGAGGAATACAACATGGGTTTCTGACTACCAAGGGTGCGGGCCCAAAGTGCATGCATTGCAGCGGCCAGAAATTCTCCAGACCCGAGGTGACATTTAAAAAACTTTTCTTTTTTGTTTTTTCATTGCGTTTTAGTCCAAACGTGTGGTGAACAGTCTTGTTCCCTGCGCCCAATAAGCTCGCCTGCACCTTGTCAACAGTCTCATGAATTTGGCAGTCTTTCTATTCTTGGCGAGTGTTGGAAGTGTTGGGCTTTGCAGTGAGCTGTTGTATTAGCCTGTAGATTAGCTGTTTAAATAAATAATAAATTAAACTTTCAAAAATGGAAAATAAGTTACAACTTTGTAAAGTGAATATTAATTACATTAAACAAGTAATCCAGCTTCACACGCTTTTAAAAATGAATTATAGAATGCAGACCACAACTTCCTCAAATGATAAAGTTAAATTCAATTTTACATGAAGAATAGCTCAGGTATGAGCACTCAGTCACAGTAAACGGACGGTCAAAGAAGTTTTCTTTCACCAAGTGCTCATTGGGGAGGCAGCATATGGTCAGGGAGACTCGAGGTAGAAGTCAACGATGACTTGGCAACCAATCAAGGTGAGACAAGAGGGACGCTGATGGCAATGTTGAAGTTATTAAATGTCATTGGCAAGTGTCGGGGAGGGGTTTATTTGAAGGACTATTTTCAGTCACGGATGGCAGACTGACTCCTCTCAGGTCCTGTGCTGGGACTTGGTGTGTTTTAAGCGTTTGTTGAACTGGCTGTTGGCCAGACGGTATTCATCTGAAACTCCCTTCTCGTGAGCACACTCCTTGATGTTTCACAGGAGCTCCCTCGTGAACCGTTGCTTGGCACACTTGTTCTTGTCGCTGGGTTTCTTCTGAAGGCACGCTTCTTCAAAGACAGAGATATATGGAAGCAGGCAGCATTTTGTGAAGGTGTCAAAACTGCCACTCACATATCTGAGGCCTCCCAATTGCACCAGGCGGTGTCTGAAAGCCCTCCTACTGTCTCTGGAGTCCAGCTTCAGATTGTGGTTCAGATAGACTGGGGCTGTCTTCACTTTTTGTCTGGATGTTGGAGCTGTCTGGGACATTGTGTGAGGCTGCTTTCCATGAGATGGTTGATGAAATGTTTTGACTGCAGTGTTTTAATTTGTCCAACATCTGAAGTGTTTGCAAATGTTAATGATATCCGCCTCAGTGCAATTTAGTGTTGTCCTATGTTGTGACTGCTTTTCTGTATTTGTTAAAAATCCTTATACGAATCTCATGAAACATAAGAGAATAGAATCTTTGGTAAAAAAAAAAAAAAAACACTCTTCGTGACATTCTAAAGTTATTTTTCTTTTTGAATATGATAGATGTTAATAAATTATATTTCTCAATTCATGTCAAGTTGTTTGGCCCTGCACATCTATAAGAATCAAAGCGCTCTTGACCCCTATAAGAGCTCTTGCAGGCCCTGGCACTATTGCAGTGCTTACAGTCTGGTTGGTGATGGGCACTAAATGATATAGTGTCACAGGGTTGCAGAGGTTGGGCCAGTTCTATTTAAAAGCAATCAATGCTGCCAATAAATACAGGAACAAATTCAACTTAAAGAATGCTGTTGGTATTAATTTAATTTCTGGCGGTGAGGTTTGAGGTGGTTATTGATTTGACATGTTACAACTCTGTATTCTAGTTTTTTTTCCCAGATTGTATATGAGATTAGATGCCGCATTTATAAAACAGGAGATCAGGCAGAAGTCGTAAACTGCTGAGTAGTCTGGACAGTTATGTTCCTGTACTGACATTAATATATATTAGTATCGTGACGAGGCCAGTAGTGCACATCAACGTTAGTGAAGGAAGCGTGCAGATCCTTTACTAGTAAAAAGTAGTAGTACCACAATGTAAAAAAATACTCCATGACAAGTACGTTTAAAATGCTACTTAAGTAAAAGTATAAGCAGCAAAATATATCAAAAGTAAAAGCATTCATTATGCGAAACGGCCCCACTGACATCATGTATGTTTTACAGTATTACTGATGCATTAACATGTGAGCACAATGTTACTGTTTCAATTGGTTGAGGTGGGGCTAATTTAAATTACTTTATAAACTGGTTTGTGATTTCATCGTTAGAAGTTGTCATTTTTTATAAAACGGATATATTGCAGATTACATTTTTAATCTGAAAAGCACCAGTCATCATATGTGTCACATAATTGTAAATAAAGCAGAATATTCACCTCTAAAACATATTTGAGCGGCAGTATAAAGTAGCATACTCAAGTAAAGTACAAGTACTTTCTACCCGAAACATCCCAAAAGACCCAACAAATAAAAACACCGTGTCACTGTAGAGTGTTTAGTTCACCTAAGTTGCTAGCACCAGGGCCGACAAAGCCTCCATGAAGCTTACGCAAACATCACTAAATGTTTTTAATAAAACCCTGATTTAACCTCCTGTTTTCTCAGAGCACACACGCGGCTGTTATTATGTCAGCTCTATGCTGCTTGTAAAAGCATCCACCGCCTGTGTCAGTTTCAATTCATACACAGATTTAGATTTTCATTTATGGACTGTTTGCCAAATAAACAAGAAGATTAAAGAATATTTAGTCACTGACAATAAACCAAATGTAATGTGAGACGAAAGTGTAAAAACTCAAATGCATTGCCATCATTTTTGGACTAGTTCAATATTGTTGAAAATACACCTATTAGCTGTCTCATGTTGAGAGTTAGATGATGTCTGTACGCTAAATATGTAGCTTAGCTTAGCATCAAGACTGAAAACAGGAGGAAACAGCTGGCCTGTGTCTGTCCGACAGTAACAAAGTTCATCTTCGTTTCTGTTTTCACCTATCCAGTTATTATAAACATAAGTGTGTGTAGTTAACATGTTTGCTTGACAGATGCTTTCATATGCGTGCCAAGCCGTTCTGAAATGACGTCCTTCTGATTTGATCCAACCAGTTCGTTATTTTCCAACAGACACAGAGCACAACTTCATCGCTCCTATTCATGTTTTCACACTGCTGTACTTTCTCGCTCACAATCATAAGAGTAAAGCTTAGTGATGAGCTTAGGAAAGGGCCTGTGCTCAAGCTGTGGATGGCAGACTCTCAGTACTGGGCATGTGCCAGCTCTTTCTGGTGGTGCCCCCTCCCCCTCCCCCTCCTCCCTCTCTCCTCCCTCAGCCAGTCCAGTCCCAGCGGAGTCTCCTTGCAAACAAAGCCTGCAGCATTCTGGGAAAGCCAGTTTTTTCAGATCATGTGGTTCTGGTTGGATGGACTGCTCTCCCAGCGAGCTACATCATCATCATCTCTCTGAAAGCATCTAGTGCTGATTATGAAGATAGCAGTAAAATATGATATTGTGATGATGTTACACTTACAGCAGGTCCAGTTATATGATCTGTACAGTAAAGTCTATTTTTCCATTTATCTTGCAGCTGGAAAAAATAAATGCGTAGACCTGCGATTAATCAGGCAGTCAACCGATAAATGAACTTAATGACTAAAGGGGAAATTCCAATGATTTAAACTGAGAGAAAAAAGTAATAGTCAATAGTTCAGCTTAATGTAATTCGGGTTATGTTGTGCAATTTACTGAGGTCATGATTCAGACTAAGTTTTCTTTTAAAGTTAAGTTGTTATTTTGCATTTATGGCATGGCTGGAACATTGAGAATTTTAATTGTATTTTAATATTTTCTCCACTAAATGATAGAAAGTCCGGTTGGGATAAGTCACACAACCTATCTCACATAGTTACACTTTCATTACATTTTAAAATGTCCAAAATAATTTTAAGAATCACATTGTCATTCCAGGTCCAATTCGGTACAAATTCTCCACATCACATTCCTACGTAGTAAAGGAAGATAATCTTTGATTTCTCTCACAATTCCAGAAGGTCTCGTACAGAAACTTATTCTGGGAAATAAAAAATTATAGCTGATGGGTTGTTTGTTTGAAATGATTACAAATTACCTACCTTTCCACTATCCTGACATATGTCCTGTCTTCAAATAATGACTGTTGTCTCTCAGGAGCAAAGCTGGAAGTGGTGTAACGTTGTCATGCTGCCATAAAAAGTCTTAGAGAGGAGGTTTGGTGGATCTTTTTACAAACTGAAGTTCACATGCTGTCGTCTAACAGCCGACATTAGTTTCTTTTAAACTTTAAACATCTGATCTTTCCCAAACAGTAACCAAGTAGTTTTAGTTTCCTAAATGTAAACATACCTTAACCTTAGCATATATGCACATACTTAAAAAGTACTCAAAATACAAAAAAAGAAATCATGATGTACTGATATTTTGCAGTATTCATAATGTTCGTACTAGTTCTGTCTTTCTTAAAAATACCATTACGCTCGCTAGGCCGATTCCATCTTCAATTTAGAACACATTTAATGAAAGGAACTTTTTACTCCTGAACATGTCATGTCTTTTTCTCTATTTTGGAGGAAACACATACATGCATCTGCTCAAGAAGCACTTATTTCTACAGAAAAGTGTTGAATCCACACTGAGCACACTTATGTGGCTCAGAACTGCAGCTCGAGTGTTTGTGTGAGAGTCACAGAAAGAGGAAGTGAGCGTAAGGGGGGGGGGTGAGCGAATGGGAATTATATGGAAGTGGATACGTTGATTGGAAGATATGTGGAGCTGTGCATGTCTGAGCAGCTCACATGCAATATAGGAGCGCTGCGTTGCTGTGCATTCGCACACTGTTACATATGATTTATTGATGCTGAATAAACGCAGTCTCATAACCAGCTGTAATTAGTCACGATAAGCACTAATAAGCGTTGTTAGCAGCGACATGCCTCTTTGTGAAATTAATTTAAAACACCTTGGCTTAAACATTTATAACTCATCTAAAAACGACTGAATCATGGCTGCACTGAGGAGATTGTGTAACTTACAGCTGCTGCCAAAGATGCCCCATAATGTGCACCTCTGGCAGTGCAGTGCCAAACAATGTTGGTTCGCTCTTTGTGTCTTTGGCAAGCAAAGCCCGTTTCACACATCTCTCTCCCCTCGCTGTGTGTTCGAGCAGGTGTCAGCAGATCCATTGCATCCCTGACTGAGCATTGCTTGTCTGAAAAGGGGGAACTTTGCCATTAAAGAGAGCAAAATAATGAAGAGACCAAATCCATCTTGGATTGTCCCCGCACAAAAGTAACAGTGAGAGACTGAGGTCATTGTCTTGTCTGGTGAATACCAGCTTGTGGACTGGAAAATGCTAATTATATATATAATAATAATTGGTCTAATTGTACATGCAAGTTAATAATTATAAGTAAAGACAGTGTTTCTTGCTAGATGCGTATGTAAGCAGTGGCGGAGAAGTACTGCAGTGCAGTGTAGAAATACTCTGTTACAAGTAAAAGTCCTGCATTGAAATCCTTACTTAAGTAAAAGTACAAAAGTATTAACATCCAAATATACTTAAAGTACCACAAGTAAAAAGTACTCATTATGCAGAATGTCCCATCTCTGAAATATAGTGGAGTCGAAATATAAAGTAACATAAAATAAAGACTCAAGTAAACTACAAGTGCCTCAAAATGTTACCTAGTACAATACTGGAGTAAATGTACTTAGTTACTTTCCAGCGCTGTATGTAAGAGAGAAGGAGAGGACACTGGGTAGAAGAGTAGAGAAGTGGTGAAGGCAGGGACCTGAACGTGTTGCCATTCTAAATATCTGGACAACCGGGAAACAAAAATCATCCTGCTGGAGTCAGAGTCTTGATGCTCGCCAACAATCAAAGGAATTGTGAGCAAGTTCATAAAAGCAGAATGTGAAAGAACAGATGTTCCAAAGCTTCACTGTATGAGTGCAACAATAACATCTTCTGTAAACCAGCAGAGCCCTGTGACTTTTAGGATTCTGGACCCGAGCACATCGGCCACACAGTGTATAACAGTGTGACGAGCAGGACAAACCCAGATGACCTCCGCCTGAGCCTTAGTAGAACCTGCGGTGCCATGGATGGTGCACACACACACACACACACACACACACACACACACACACACACTCTCTGCATAACCACTATTATTTTATTGTTTTGTCTAGTTTTTAGTTTTTGTCATGAAGACTAAAAATACAAAATATAATCAACAAATAAATGATGATTTGATGGATAAAGATAAGACTTTATTGATCCACATTTATATGTAGTTAAACATCTGTCAGCTGCAATAGTAAAGTGATGTACACAATAATGCATCAATAATCCAACAATATAATGTACTATTCTGAATTGGGCCATTCTCCATAATGAGTACTTTTTCTCTTTGTACTTTAAGTATATTTTAATATTGACATTTTTTTACTTTCTTATGCAACATTTTGAATGAAGGGCTTTTACTTTACTTAAGAGAGTATTTGTACACTGTTCTCACTACTATGAGTATTTCTTCCCCCTCTTATAATCTTATAGAAGATGATGCATTGCTCTATATTAAACTACCTGAGTATATAAAGTAGTTTAAATAAGCACAACCTTAAACATCTACAGCCGGAAAATGCGACATACACATTAATGCAGCCTTTATATTATTCCAGAAACAATATTAGATAATGGTGAAACACCAACAGGGACCGGTTTCCTGCAATATGAGTACTTTTACTCAGGATACTTTAATTAGGTTTTGCATTTACTTAAGTTAAGTCAGGTTGAATGCAGAACTTTTACTTGTTCGCACTGTGTAGTACTGCTTCTTTTACTTCAGCAAAAGATCTGAGTACTTCTCCCACCACTGCACACAGGCATATACCCAACACCACGCACACACTCATACACACCCACAAACACACACTCAGGCCTTTCTCTGATGTGACCTTCAGCACATGCAGGCTGGCATTCAATTACCGCCCTGTCAGTGGCCCATCCAGCCCAGTGGCTGCACGTCCTTGAGAGTCTCTCTCCAGCCTCCGTCCAGTCTATATTCCATTACATCCTCCACATCGGGAGCTCTGTCCGGCATTAAAGCAGCGCTCACATCCTCATCACTGTGAAGGCACGCACACATAGCTTGACGTATCCTTAACAAAATCGCTAACTGCAGTGAGAAATGTTTATCCTCGCTCGTACGCTGAATCAAATCCGAGCTGGAGGTAAATATTAGATTTTCGTTTTTTACTCGGTGAAATATTGTGCTGGTGTAAAAAAAACCCAAAAAAAACAAGCTAGACCTGAAAATCCAAGCGTTGCTCGCCTAAAATTGTTTTTCATTGAACTCCCTCAGTTTTCATATTTTTCACCAATAATGTTCTGTGTGTTATTGGAAGTCATTACTGTCAAAGCATTTCGCTCTGCTCTGCCTGATTATTGCCCAACATTTCCTTTATGGTCTATTCACTGTACAAATCTGTGATCATTTTTGAGAGTATAGTGTGGTGCGAGAGCCATTTTCAGCTACTGCCACTTGAAAACGGCTTTAACCCCGTGTGCCCATCTCTGTTCTGCTGCGATGATTCATGTGCTGGTCTGCACTGCTATTGATTGACCTCGAACAGATGTCTTTTATTGCTTTATCATTTTTTCACATCACATTGTGTGTATCAGTAAACATTTGTCTTGACTGCTTCTCTCAGTTCTTAATGTTTTTACTGCTGTACTGCTGTGCTAATAGTTTTGATTTATCTTGTAAGCAAAACACCTCTTAGATAATTGCTCTATAAATAAAGATTATTATGAAAATTGACTTAGCAAGCTGTTACAAAAGCAAAGCTTAGTGGATTAATTGGTAACTGCTTTGATAATCGATTAATCGCTTTAAGTCATTTTTTCAAGCAAAAATGACAAATGCTCTTTTTTAATTGCACCCTTTTACGTGAGGATTTGCTACTTGTCTTTGTTCTTTTCTCTGTTTTCTAAACCTGGGGTTTGAGACACAAATGAAATGGTTAAATCTAACTAACTTGTACTGAATGGTGGAGTATCTTCTTTATGCGCAGAGTGGATTTAGAGAGAAACAAGTTGGTGTCGATCTATTATTAGAACCAGATTTGACAAACTCAAATCCAATTTGAATGTTTTGTTGACCTTTGCATTTTGACTGGATTATTAGAGATTTGCTTGCCTTCAAATTTCTGGAAGCTGAGGTGGGTGGTAGATTTTCTAAAACAATTCGGCCCGTGTATACAGCTACCAAGTTGCTTGTGTTGCGATCATCATGTTTATCTAGTGGAAAGTGAGTCCTATTTTCTCTGGTACTGTACAAATTATGATGATTCAGCAGAGTTTATTTTACGTGAAATGGCTCGACCAATAGTAAAGACAATAATTTAATAATTTACTCGTATTTTCTGACATTTTGTCGACATCCAGAAAATAATCACGTAATAATCAAACTTGCTGTGGCATGGCTGTTTAACCTACTAACAATGAGAAATGTATTTTGCTTTTGTACATGAACTGCCTGCAGTAAAGGAAGATTTATCTGACAGCTGCCTGAATTGTTAGCCTTCAGGAATTCATGATCATAGCAGTAAATCCACTCTGTGCCGAGTATAGATACATAAAACATATTGCTCTCCTGGATTTATTAGCTTTCTGATTTATGCAGATCTTACTCAACAGATTCTACCTCTGTGTATTTGGAGGGCTTCAGCTTCAGGTGACATTTACAGTGCCAAAGCAATCATGAATTGCCATCATCTTTTAACTGTATTGATCCCTTTATATGTACCGTCCTGTTTATTTGAAACATCTTAAGCATGGCCGCATCACATTTATGTGTTGTTGCGAGAATACATATTTTACCCTGAATAAGCCCCCATAAACCCGACTGGGTCACCGTGTCCCCATTAAGGAAATTAAAAAGGCAAAAGCGGTGACCAAACCTCTGCTGATTGTCCCCTCATGAGGATCCCATAAAGGAATTGGAGAATTATTAGCACCGCCAATATATTATCTTAAGTCTTTAAAGTCGGTTCTCTTTCCATGACGTGCCACCGGGATCCAAAAATAAGGCCAGCCAGAAACCCGAGCCTCAAAACTTCTGCAACCTGAACCGTCTGCAGAGGAAACAATGGATTCATGCACAGTTGTGCCACATGCTTTGAGCCTGTGCTACATGTCAAGTGACTCTACTTACTCAGCCAAACAATGTGTCCAGTGTTTTTCATTATGGATGGGAGCCTGATCTCTGTTTTCTTCTGAAACGCCATAGAGCACAAGTAAAGACAAAAGACACTCATAAAGTCTCTGCCATAATTTGTTATCCAACACCGTTGTTCAGGTACTCGCGTGTGTGTTTTACTGAAAATCTACAATGGTTGTCCCGGACTGTGTTCAACCATTGATTTAATGCACCCACGTTGGGATCAATCAATCTAGAATTGCAATGTAGTGAACTTGTCTAAATAGCATTTATCACAGAAGAGCATATGCCTAGGCACAAGCCCTGTTTGGAGTGTTGAAAGTGGTTATTATAATCTTTTGTAAAGGTGTTATAAATGCGGCTGCAATGTTGCGTGCTCAGGTGTGAATTTCAAGCCTGAAAGGATTAGTTTAGCAGATTTCTGATTATGTTTTGCTTACAACTGTATGGGACAAATTTCCTCAATAGCGCATTAAAAGGTTGCATGGCAGAGCGTCATGCCCACAGAAGCTCTCTGCAACAATCAACTCCCCTCTCGTTCAGTCTCAGCAATTTTTATGCATGTTGACAGGCTACACTGTGCTTCATCCGACACTCACTCCCCCTCAGTTTCATCTTAATGAAAAATGCTGCTTTATTACCGGCATGATTTAGGGGCTCCAAATTAGTACATGAAGTTTTGTTCTTTCTTTGATGCACAGCCTCTGTGGCTTGTAGTTGTCAATCCATTTTTGTTGGGTTTTCATTCTTTTTTAGGTTAGTATTCAGGCTTGTGCAGCTTTTTGTTGGTCTCTCTAAATGGTGGGGTTCATCGAGTCATGCATATGGACTTCATTTGATGTGTGTCGGCCTTCAGAGCTCGGAGTAGCATAGCATAGCATAGCTGTTTTTTCCCTCCTTAACAAAGAGGGGTAATAGCAAAGCAGATTCCAGGACTGAGGGACGTAAATGGCAGACCACATTTCCACTTTTAAAAGTGTAATTTGATTAAAATTTGCAGTGTTTCAGTCCAGAATCTGTTCTGGCTGAAACAAATAAATTGGATAATGCAGATTAAACTGGTAAACACAATCACTAAGTGATGCATACGGCCTTTAGGGGTGGAGTTAAAGCTTAATTTTTCAGCCAGAAGAACTGGGTGAACATATTTGGGTTTTAATTGCAGTGTGCACAGCTGAAAAGGCACAGATCATAACATTTCCATCAGAGAAACATCATTACAGATAGTTACACCAGTGCTGCTTGAGCCAATAATACCTCCAGGTCCCAACGTTTGCTCTTTTTGTAAAAATTAGCCCTGCTAATGCAAATGATGCTGCTAATGAAAGCGTTAAGTTATTCAGCTGGTGTTTCTCCGGAGTGATACGTCAGCATGTCTCTTGATCCCTGAAGCGATTTTCCCCCCGGGGCGAGGGTGGGTAGTCATGCTTGCTCTGACGGTGGAGATACAGCCGGTTCAATGAAAGCGGGGGTGGCAGCTGGAGAAAATCCATTCCCAGAGTGAGAGTTCTGCTGAGGCAGGTATGCCGACCTTTCAGTCATCTGATAGGTCAATGCTCGGCAGTGTGCCTGGACATTTGTGGCTAGACGCCAGGCCTGGTGGTGCTCATAGTAAAGCTTATCTGAGCAGCAGCCAGCTATGATCAATGGAACCCCTTGGCAGCTCATTTATAGTACAGTATGGCACAGCCACAAAACACTCACCAACAGATACAGGTGACAGATGAGGATAGGGTTGACCATGTGTATGGTGACCATTCAGAAACTCAATGGGAAACTCAAAGGCCATGAGTGTTCACTTTATCTGAAGCAATATGTTGTTTTAATTCATTGTGCAGTAGTTAAGTCGACTCCTTTAATTGCCACCCAATTATTGCTTGTAAATTAGTCTTGGATGACTTGGGTGCAATGAGGTTTTGCTGCTTTGTGTGCAGGAATTCTATGCAGAAGAATATGCTCGCACCTTGTTCTCTTGCATGTCAGACCCCAGCCTCGACGAGACGTTAAACATTAAAATTAAAATTCTTTGTTTGTGGTTTCTTCTTCTTCCTCTCAGGTGCCCACGGAGTGAGAGAGGAGCCCCGGTTTGTGACGGCGCGCGCCGGAGAGAGCGTGATCCTGGGGTGTGACGTGTCCCCTCCCCTGGACGGCCAGCAGCCCCCCTATGTGGTGGAGTGGTTCAAGTTCGGAGTGCCTATTCCCTTCTTCATCAACTTCCGCTTCTACCCTCCTCATGTGGATCCAGAGTACACTGGTAAGATGTCTGTCGATGTAGTTGTGGTAGAGCAAAGTAACCATGAGACGTCGTGAAAAGTTGTATCTGTAGCAGATTCAGTTTAACGCTTTTGAATTAAGAAGCATTTGGATGGGTCTTGGTATGAATCAGGATTAAGATCTTTTTAGTTGCCAAGCGCAGTTAATCCACAGCACTTTATCTTGTTGACACTGCAGCAAATACAAAGTTGACAACGAGAGTTTCATCTGTGAAAGATGATGGCTCGCAGATAATATCAGAATTTAAGGCACAAACAACAACTTTATGGTTTTAAAGGAATCATTTTGTTTAGTTTTAGACATTTTGGGAAATACTCTCATTGGCTTTCTTGCTGATGATTGGAGCTGTGATATCATTCTCATGTACGGTAAATATGAAGTTACAGCAAGCAACAGGTTAGCTTAGCTTAGCATAAGAACTGGAAATGAAATATTAACACGTTGTAATTTATTTGTTTAATCCATACAAAAACCAAAGTGTAAAAAAGACACCCCTTAGTTTTATAGTAGTTAAGATATGTGTTAATTAGTGCTAGTTAATTCATTTCCCCTATGGCAGAGTGTGAAAAACATGGTAAATCTACCTTTTTGTGAGTCCATCAAACTGATGGATATAGTTACGATATATCACTTCAAAAAACATTACAGACTTTAGCTTGAAACTATAATAATTCTGTAAACATTTCTATTTTCTGCAGCATATAGATTCCCCTGCCGCAGACCTAATTATGAGCTTCTGGCTGAGAGCAGAGCCATTGCTGACAGCCAGTTAATATATTGCAGTGCAAATAGGTTGTGTACATGTACCTCCGAATCCTATTTCATTGAGAAGATTGACCCCCAGTTTTTCCCTCAGAATGGTACTTCAGCTGTTCGGGCTTTAAGTTTAAGGCATGGTGCGCTACACTGAGGCCTTTAAGTACGAAGAGAAATACTTGGCCGCCTTTGCAAAGTGTTCTTGAACTGCATTTCCTTCTGTTCTAACATGGCGTTCAGGGGCATCTGCTGCCTCTGAGTGCATAGAGGGAAATAACTGTGTCTCAGCATTTTACGACTGCATTGTACATACATTCTTACCTACACACTCTAGTGACAATGCAGCACTCAGCACACATATAGTTTATTAAAAAACCTTACATGCTGTACATTTAGTATGGGGAATTTCAAAGAAGCTATAACCAACGAATGAATGGCATTTCATTGAAAAATGACTCATGTTATTTAGCCAACCCTAGACACAATAACACAGACATCTGTTAGTATACCGCAATACAAGTCAACACCGCCACAAGCTGCAGTCTTTAAAATTATCATAAAATTGGATCAACGTCTCTCTTAAACATCTCTCATAATGGCAGGATCTTTTGCCAGACGCCTGTGTCACTTTTAGCTCGGTTTACCTAATAAACTGACAACTGAGTGTATTGTGTCACTTTTTTTTAAAACGGGTACACACGGAGCAACCGTAGCATTGATTTGGAGTCGTGTTTCCGGCCACCTGGTGAATTTAATTGCAATATTTACTCTGTTAAGCTCTGTTTTTGGTTTCAACCAACCCCTGAGGGAAATATGGAACTGAAAGATGCTCTAAAGCTCTGCAGAGCTGAAGGGAACTGCATTAGTTGGGTGATAATTATTTGTGGATTTGTCACAATGAGCGACCCCTTTCGCATCTGGACACAAAATATTAATTATAGCAGCTTTAAAATTAGGATAACACTGTATATACATATATATAGATACAGATGATATCACTAGGTATGTGTTTTTCTTCACATTCATCTCCCTCTCCTGTTTTAGACTAAATGCGTGCCCTCACACAGACTACTTACAGTATGAAATGGGTTCTTCCTTCTGATGTTGCTTCAGCATCTGTGACAAGACGGTGAGCTGTCAGAATGGGGTCAGAATGATCTCTTCCTGTTCCCACCTCTTTACCAAGTACAAAACCCCTGCCTGACCTGGTAATATGCTGTGAAATAAAGGCAAGGCATGGCTTGTCGAAAGGCTGGAGGATTAATCTCCCCTGTGCGAGTGTCCTAAATATGGACATAACAGATTTTTCAGGGTTTTTTTTTTTTTTTTTTTGTGAAAATGGTGTGAATAATACAAAGTTGATTGAAATTCCTCCCTGTTGGATTTTTTTTAAGCAGGGTCATCACTGCAAAGAAGACTAATGGCAGTGACTCAGTGTCTGGGGAACCCTTCTTTTTTTGTTTTGCAGTGGCTGCTGTAGATACTGCAGGGTATGAGCAGGCCTGCGCTCAAACAGCATCACACTCGGCTGTGCTCGCTCTGGCTCTAGTTGGCCTCTGCCATGTGGCGTCAAGTCCACTGCTGAGGAATTACCAGTGAACAGATGCAACATGAATATGGCCAGACTCATTACATAGATTAAAGTTTGTGCTGGGGATTGAATGTGCACGGCGACAGTGTGATAATGACACTGGACTGTAGTTTATGAGATGCTCTTTGGGTCTGTGCAGTCTCAGAGCTCATTTGGGTTATCATTTAATTAGAATACAATTGGTGAATAGACTAAATGTGAAAATATTCCACCATCCATCTGCTACCAAAACATAGTATATTATCCATGAATTCTGCATTTACAGTATGGAAAAATTCTAATATTTTATACAGATTGTAGTGACATTAAATCCATCTATGGGTCAATCATTTTGTCTGGGTCAGTAAGCATTGCAATTGTTTCCTTTCTAGTCTTGCTTATTGTTAAGAGACCAACAGTATATTCATTTTTAAATGCAGCTCTAGATTCCTCATTACAACTGTGTTTTTTTAATTCTAATTCACTGCTAAATGAAAACTTGTACATATCTCCTTGCAGACTAAAATCTATTCTGCCAGTTTGTCCTGCAGCTATATGGAAATTACAACCTTTAAAAACATCTATTTTTGTGCCCACTCGAGCAATAACGCAATCAATAATTCAGATGTGCAGCTTGTGAAATTTAAGTGTGAGATTGTCTCGCTTTGGGACAAGTTAAAAACTAAATGATATCTCTGCACAAGGATAATATGGATATATACAGTATATTTAAAACAGTAGTGTCCTCTTAGGGGCTCCACTTTTCCTGCATGTACACAGTAAGCTACAGAATAGTGATGTAAAATGCTACCTTTTTTCTTACTGATAAGAGAAGGAGTGAGTTAATGTATCTGAATGTATCGCATACAGTTATAGTATATAGTAATGCATCTGTGAAATAGAGTGTAAAGTATTATTAACGTAGGGCTTTATTGTCATTATCATTGTCAGTTGTTGGCAAAGTAGCATGTTAGCATGTAGCTAGTTGCAAAATACATTCTTCACAACACACACACATGTCATAGTAGGAAAATGCCATGTTCACATCAAAACAATGAATGCCTTCTGGTAGTATGTAATTCTAGGTCAGAGATATTGGGAATTTCTGACAGCTACAATATATGTCGCTTGGCAAAAAAACCCACAAAAGTGCCAACAAAATTGCTGGAAAACCTCAATCACTCCATCACTAGCTACAAAAAAATCCAATGTTAACTGTAATTCACTCAATTTAGCTGATTATAAAGAAACTTTACACCACAAACCGCTAAAGATACATAATGTGATAAAATAGCTAATTTGCTATATAGTGCCCTCAAAAATTCACACAATGAAACAGAAAAGAAAGAGTGTTAATGGCATGTGCTCTACTTTCTGCTAACAATCACACAATGCAATGTATCCAATTTGCTGTTGCGATAATGCCAGTCCTAAAACGCTACACATGTCAGTAATAAGGCAAAATTATAATGATTCAAAAGCGACCAAAATCTCAGTGTACAGCACTGCGTGTGTAATGAATGAAATAGGGAGGGGTTTTGGACAGTTGAATGTGGATATAATATGACAAGTCAAGGTATTTTCGTGTGGCAAACTCCCTCATCGCTAGAGGCAAAATAGCCGATGGCCCCTTCCCCACTGCTGACCCCCTTGCTCGGACCACACCCATCTTCGAACTCGGCCTTCATTTCGATCTCAACCACACACCTGTGAAGTTTGCGACTGACTGCACCATGCACAGTTGTGACGCTAACACTATCACGTTGACGAAATCTGTCCACAGACAGAGAAACGACACACACACAAAGACTCACAAGGTGAAAACAATATCAGCCACACGCTGTAACGGCTTGTAACGAGGGGTGAAAAATAGGACTACATTTCCTAATGTTATTGCTTTCAGGTGTTCATAGTTAACTGTAGTTATGATAAATACATGTGTTGTGTTAATTCAATCAAAGGTTATACGTCAACCTTGCACAGCTATATATTTTCCCTCTTTAAATCGTTGCTCTTTGGGACTTAAAGTTGTTTTCTTTTGTCTACCACACTGTGTCTGCCAACTTTGTCTCTTTGGATCTTTAGTGTTTCCTCTTCAAAGCTTTCTGACAAAGCTTGTGATGTGATCTCGTCTGTTTTCACAGTAGACAGAACCCTGTGTAAGTGGTGTATACCCAGGGGGGCCGGTCCTGACGTGGATACAGTACTGTTAACTCTGTTTACAGCAGCACCCTCTCACTCTTTGACAAATGGGAGCTGAGGCTGATCCCTACCCTTCACGCCACCACCCACCCCACTCAGCACTTCAATGTCCAAGCAAAAATAGACTTGACTTTTTAAAGACAAGCTACCTTTTTTTCCTGCAAGACTGCAGACTCGTCTCTCTTCCTCTTTGCTGCATTGATTTTCTGCTAACAAAAAACCCATCCGTTTTCTACCCCAACTATGGCAGCAATCCCAGGGTTTGGCTATTTATCTATTTCATTAACATACAGTGCTAGTAGAGCAATTCAGCCCACCCCCAACGTCAATATATTTGCCTGACAGTAACAGGAAACAGTGCTTACAGAACATCTACACATCAAAATGCTCCATCTCCGAACACTCGTCAGACAGCAGAAGCGAATGTTTTAGTCTGTCGGGCTGTCAGAGGCAGCCATATGAGCAGCGGGCTGGAGGCTTGAAGACAGACAGCTTAGCAGCTGAAGATTTCACCATGCCTGGTTTCCTGAACTTCTCTCATCCCTTGTGATATCCTCCTTTTAAGAATTCCAATTTATCCTCAGCCTTGAAGAAAAAAAGCGGCGGGGATGGAGAAGTTTTATAAGAAATAGATGATTTCTTTGAGGTGGAAGGCTGGTCTTTTCCCACAGTGACACCAAATACTTTATTTGAATTCAGCCGAAGTTATGACTCCTAGGCAGTTTTATGCATATATCCCAATAGGCCTACTGGAAGGCAGCTGGTTTGTTCTCAAGCCACATTTATGGTTAAATATTGTGATATGTAATCGGTTAAATTCAAACATTTTGAGGAATGCATTTATTCGCTTTCTTGCTGAGAGTTAGATGAGAAGATTGATATCACTCTTGTGTCTGTTCGTCAGATATGAAGCTGAAGCCAGGAGACGGTTAGCTTTACATTAGCTTAGCATAAAGACTGGAAGCAGGGTGGAAGCAGCTAAGGTAACAAAATCTGCCTACCAGCAACTCTAAAGTTTATCAAGCTACAACAACTTAATGTTAATAAACGTGTTGTTTTTATATTTTTTTTGTACATGATTTGATCCAGTTTTTGCTAAACTAACCTGAAGCTAACCAGGTTAGCTGTTTCCCCCTATTTACACACTTTATGTTAAGCTAACCAATCTCCTGGCTGTAACTTCATATATACTGTACAAACATTCTCCTCTTCACACTCTTGGCAAAAAAGCAAATCATTTCCCAAAATGTCAACTGTTCTTTTTAATCTAAAAACAGATTAATTTGCTAATAATCCTTTGAGATTAGTGAGTAGCCTATTCTGAGTCTGCATGCTCTTTATATCCGTTTTGTGTTTCCTCCAACAGTCAGGCTGATTGAAGGCTCTAAATTGCCCCGTAGGTATAAGGTACAGTAAGCGTTAGGGATTGTCTGTCTCTGTTAACTCCTGCTTTCCATCGAGGGCTTGGAAAGGCTCCAGACCGCTGTACTCCCTGAATTGGAATAAAAACACATTTCTTTGTCACACCCGACTTGGACTCAAAAATAGGCGTGTGCATGTGCTTATTTTAATAACTAAGAGTTCAAAGTCTGAGTTTATGGAGCCCTCGCAGAGAAGAAGGAAAATGGGAGAAGCAGAGATTTATACAATGTTGCACTTAATCCTAATAACAAACAGTACAGTCAGTGGAAAGATAGAAATGATAGAAAAGACAAACAAAAACATTATTTTACACCATGACTTGGAGGCTACCTTTGATTCAAACCCAGTGCATCATAAATCTGTTTCATGCTGTAAGAAGCAAATCTACACAAGGTGGGAGTTTAAATGGAGACGACCATCGCTGAAAAAGAGCATGCAGGTGTTTAGAAAAGCAGAGCAAGACAAATGAAGTGTTTTTTTAAAAAAAATGTTTTATTCCTTTCTGTCTCCAGGTAGAGCCTCTCTGCATGGGAAGGCCTCCCTACAGATTGACCCAGTGCGCTCCGAGGACCAGGGTTGGTACGAGTGCAGGGTCCTGATGCTGGAGCAACAGTACGACACCTTCCACAACGGCAGCTGGGTGCACCTCACAGTCAATGGTGAGTCTCCATGCTCTCTCACCTGGGAACGTATGTGTTTGTGGGTGTGAAAGGAAAAACATGTCATACACATACACTTAAGCTCCATATATAAAAAAAATCATTTTTTGCCTCGAACCTCTCAAGGTCAAAAGTACAATCACAGATCATACTAGTCAACACACCTGGTAATACGCTTATTATTATTAAGACATTACATCAATCATGACACAATTCATCTGCATAGATATGTCCAGTAGATACTGTAAATGATTACTTATTTTAATGTTGCATTAGTTTTCAGATTTTATATTAATTCAAGGTTCTTTTCAGTGTGGAGTTGTTGTTTCTGAACAGCAACACTGACTTTTTTTTGCATTTAACATCTAGTTGTCATCTTTCATTTAGTTTTAGCTAACAGTTATAACCTTGCTCTTTTCCTTTTATTGGGTTTTGGTATGTCAGGATGAAGTACTATACTTCTTTTAAAGTTTCAAACAAATTTTTTTTGCGCAAAAACATCAAACATTCAGTGTTTCCAGTTTCTTATATTTGAAAAGTTGCTCGTTTTGGACTGTCAATTTCACAAAAGGAAACATTTTTCACTATTTCCTGACATATTATATGAAAAACAATATGTATGTAGATAGTTATTTGAATCCCATTTGCTTTACATATGAATGTACAACTAGTGGAAATTATACTCTCCTGTGCTTGGACTTTTACTATCATGACATGCACCCTAATGCACTGCTCTTGTCTTTTGTCTTTCGTTTTTTACTTTTACTCTCGACATCGTTTTGTCCGTCCCATTCTCGTGAATGCGATATCGCAGGAACGGCTTGAGGGAATTTCTTGATAATTGACAAACGTTTTTATTTTCTGGTAAAGTAAAATAAAAGATATAAATGAATGAATCATAAATTGCAGCCCTTTAGTCAGTCTGGCTCTCGACTTACTGGTCCAGTTATCTGCTGCTGACGATTCATGGTTTTCTATGTTTTTTAGCGGTCACATTTGAACTAGTGACCAATAGACACTGTTTTTGGATCATTCCTACAGCTTCTTCTCAAAAGGCTCTGGTGTAAAAAAGGGATGATAGGCTGGTTAAAGCAGAATTGATTGCGGCCTGTTTAAGGCGGTTCCGGCAGGGATCGTTTGTGATAGTCTGAGAGCTATCAAACTGATGACCAGGCGGAAAAGAAATCTGCACCTTTGCATTTCCCAGGAATACCCCAGTGGCTCAGAGAATCCTATGTGAAGTGTGTCTTCACATGGCTGCAGAGCGCCAGAGACTACAGAGACAACGACGCCTTTGTGTGTTTTATTTTTTTAAGCCCTGTATCTGTTTCTCGTGAAGAATGCCTTTTAGACAGATATTATATTAAGCTGCTTCATATGTTTGGCAGTAGAGATGCAGTAAAGGAAACGCACAAAATGCATGTAGTACAGTACGTGTGTCTCATTTTATTCCTTGCATTTATTAGTTGGCTTTTCTACAAAAGGTTAATATGAGTGGGTGAATATTTGCCAAACAGGCAAAAATTGTTCAAGCAAAAAGTGGTGATTTTCTTGTGTTAATAAATCTTCACAGGTCTCTAACTTCAGAGAGCTGTAATCCTCTGTGTTGTTAGAGAGAGACTTTGCGAGCAAACTGTCAAACTCATTCACATGTATATTTTCGGCGCCGTGCAAAACTCATGCATATTCGATTTGATCATGCATATGTTTTACAGTGGATGCAATTCTCGCATTTGAATAATGATAACAACGCACTGTATGCGAAATACTGTGTAAAGAACCATTTATAAAGTCTGTTGCACGGCATAATCACTTTGGAATGAAAAATGCTGATGTGTATAAATGGTTATTATCAATGCGGAACATAATGTTTTCTGTTGTGTGTGTTTGTGTGTTAGCACAGCACACACACTGCAAATGACTTTCTGCACTGTGTTCAGTGTGCGGCGCGTTACATCAACATTGACTTGAGAGCGTCTCACTGTGTGTGTTTGTATGCGGCTAAATGAGATCTCTGTCTGCCGGTTGAAGTTGTAGTTGAAGAGTGAATCGGTCGCACTCTGCCGTCACCTGCACACTCTCGTGATGTTTGGAGTTTGGGAACGTCTGTGGGCTTGCGTGTGTGTGTGTGTGTGTGTGTATCAATGTCTTGTTGTGTAGGCATACTGCATCTCTGTAGCTTTCCTCATCAGTATGCACTCTTAACTTCAACTGCTCCCTCCCTCTTCTGCTACTCTGCTCTCCTGTCAGGCTTTTCAACAGAAACGGAGCTCTTTGGGCTGTAGCAGAAGTAATAATTAATATTCCTGAATGTCATATTATATTTGGCATGTTGAGTGATGGCATTTCACATGACCTTGTGTGTCTAGCTGTCGAGATACAGTAAGCTTGCACGACATACTTGGATTAGACAAATATGTAGTTATTCTGGGGCTCATATTATAATTTAAACACAGACATTCATGGAGACACCAAAAGCAGCAGTTGTTCCAGAGTACAAATATTCAAAAAGGGAATTCATATGAAGACTTTATGCTACTGTTGTCATCTAAATGGGTGTCTGTGAGGGAAGCAGGTGCCATTTTCGTCTGGCCTCCACACACAGACACTAAGGGCACCCATTTCCTTTGGCTGTTGGTATTTGCATACACTCCTCCTTTGAGTTCCTGTTGCTGCTGGCCTTAACTTCCTGCCAAGCGGACAGGGGAATTTGTGCCCACTCAGTGGCAGGTGTCAGATGGCAAGGCCTTGTGCCCGAAAAAGACACTAAGGCCACTCTCCCTCCCTCTCTCTGCCCTCCCTCCTCTCTTCTCTCTAGTCTTGTCTTCCCTGTCCTTCCCTTCTCTTTCAAGCATCAGCAAGCTTTTTAGGGATGTAACACACATCAGCGCTCCAGCATTTTCACATGATTTTAAGTTAACCTTCTAAACTGAAACATAAGAAATACCCTGTCCTGGTTAGTGATGAGCTGGCATTTAGGACCCATTTGGTTGACCCAACTGGGGCCCAAATGCCAGCTCATTTGTCCACCAGCTCCATATAATCCATGTGTGTCTGTCCTCGTCAGTCACTAATGGGTCCATTGTGGCTACAAATGGAGCCCATGTGAACAATCATCCTCAGGCAGATATGGGACCCAAAGATACAGATTTAAATAATAAGTCGACTTTTTTTTCACATGCGTCCCCAAATTGCTCATATGGGCCCAAATGTCAGCCAAAAAGGGACGCATGTTGGACAAATGAACAAAGGCCAGTGTTTATTTTTATATATATATATATATATATGCTGCAAAATGTATGGCTCTATAATAATCACCCTATGGGACATGGTGACCATCTCAAAACACAACAATATTTTGTAGTCTAATCCCACCATATAGGAAAGGTAAGACGTGAGTGTGGCAGTGAGGAAGTGCGTCCCTCTTTTTCTTTTCCTAATTACAAAATATTATATTCCAGATTCTTCAGAGTACCTTGGGTATGCTGACGTTAGAAGAGGGAGGAAAGTGTCCTTGAGGGCGTCTTTCTTCTCTCTACACTGAAACGCAAGTTACACGTTTAAGGCTCATGATGTGAAATCAATGAAAATGTGTACTCTATGCAGCCATATTCTCTCAGGAGCAGAGACAAGAAAGGGAAAAAACCAAGCGAGGGAATAAAATGATGCAGACCCACTCTTGAGTTAGTGAGCAAATAACTTGCGAATGTACGCATTCAAAGCACAGGCCGAACCATGCGTCTTGTTGTAGCATTGAGGTCACCCACTGATGAGCTGTGGGGTCTACAAAGAAGAACAGTGGGGCTGCAGGATCTTCAAGCATCTTGTAATGTATATAATTGATGAAGAGCTGCAGTAAGTAGGGTGAGAATGTGATACTTTTTTTTTTGTAGAGCAACTCCCAGGTTTCTCAGCCACGGTGACAGTTACTCTGTGACGAGCTGTACCTGACGGTGTGAAACAAACTCCCAGGTTGACCAATGTACCTGCAGTTGTCACGTGTGCCACATATTTCCTGTCAACGGATGCTTAATCCCTTAAGACAAAACTGAATTAGAATTAGAATTAATAAGAGCACTGCAGAAGTACAACACCACTATGTGATACTCTATCGCAAGTCCTTTCGCTAACTTTACTCAAAGTATTAAAAGTAAAAGTTCACAGCCCATTTGTCTGGTATATTATTTTATATTACATTAGTAATGTATTTTACAGGTGTCTCTGTTAGAGGTGGAGCTAGTTTTATCTACTTCAGTGCTTTCCAACCTAATTGTCAGGCCTTTACAAGAGGTCACCAGATGATTCATTTCTTTTTTAGGCTTTTCTCTAATCTTTATTTGTGAAATACTTTTACCTCTTTAGGCCTGTGAGAGAGCGAGCTGGCAGCCATGAGGGGTCTCAGCTAGATTTCCAAAAAGAGGGTTTTATTTACCCAAAAAGGAAACAAGCTATTTATAATAGAAGGGGTCATCGAAACAGAAACTAAACTCATGCTTTAATAACTTTACATCAGCTGAATAGAGCTGAACAGACTGAACTGACCTAGCAATGACAAAAGATTTCACCACAGAGGGGAACATATACATATAATGGCTGATTAGACATTATTTTTAAACAAAGGGGTAACACAAAGAAAAACACTACCACCTAAACTATTAATTAAAAAAAGGACAATTAGTGTGAATATTTCAGAAATGAACAGAAGAAAAGCACCAACAAGCTAATATAGTATATAAGTATAAATCCCAATCCTCCCAATTTAGTCAACAAACTGAATGAGGACAAAGTAAACTATTAAGTGAAAACTATAAAGAAAACCAAGATGAGAGCAGGAGAGTTACCGACTTCATTTCGCGTGGCTGCAAATGCGGTCACGATCCAAAATGGTTGGTTGCATTGTATTTTATAAGCGTATCTTATTTTGGTCGAAATCTACCGCTGACAATCAATAAAGTATCTTCAGATAAAAGCACAAACTCGTAGTGAAGCAGGTTGCCTGTGGATAATGAGGCTTCATGATCCGTTTAATGTGGCTGTTGACCCGTTAACTACATGAGCAAGCGATACACAAACCAGTCGTGCCTTTTATCTCCATTAATCTACTGTATCGTCTAATGTAATGAGCGTTAGAGAGTGAGAGGGCAGTATGGACAGGCAGATGTCTAAACGTGCTAATTGGCCGATTTGTTTACTCCATGCCAGGTGCTTGTGTGCAGTCTGAAGCATGGCAGCACTCCCAGCGGCAAGCGGTGACCCACTTGTATAGCAGTGCCTTTTTTCTCTTTAACTAAACTCTGTGCCACTATTTATAATCAAAATATTATGTTGAAACACTGAAAGCAGCTGGCGGAGGAGACTACAGTTTATTGGCCTGCAGTACTGTAGGTGGTGAAGAGCTCCCTTGCGGCTGTTAGTGAAGCTCAGAAACATCAGGTGGAAATGCAGGGATGCTGCTAAGTGGGTTCTGTATGTTTTTCAAGAAGAAATTGCAACCTGGCAATCATGCATGTGATAAAGAGTGCCGGTCACTTTGCTGCCACTTTGTCCCACTGGCTAACAATGGTACTACAACAAAAAAACTCCCCTGTCGCCCAAAATAAGCATTTTTCTCATCACTCATAAAAAGACTGTAAGAATATTAACACCTATCTATTACTGTTTGTGTTTTATATTTCCAAACAATGGACGTTTTATATTTGTTAACTTTCCTAGAGCTTCTGGAGCCTCGTAAATCTTCTTTTATGTGCAGTTTTTATGACACTCGTCGACAAGTCTTTTGTCAAAACATGTGTTGATTAAGTAAGCCATAAATCATATGTATCAATCTTTGTACCCATTTTAGCAGAGGAATATAGAAAAAAGGGTTTTTTCATTTCATCCAAAAATCACACAGAAAAAAAACAAGATTAAGTCTCCAACCACGCTCGCGGCTCTTTGATGCTAACATGCTCACAATGACAATGCTAACATGTTCGTGATCTTAGTGTCAGCATCCTGAGGCTGATGGGAATGTCATTTGTTTTGCAGCTATTCATTTATAAACATTTAGGCATTATAGTTTTGACCTGATGATGCTGCTCGATGAACAGTTGAGGAATCCTCAAGGTCATTAGGATTCATCCTCCGGGGACCAAGAGTGTCTGAACAAAGTTTTATGGCGATCCATCCAATAGTTGTTGAGGTATTTCAGTCTGGACCAAGGGGGTGGACCGATCGACACTGTATGAAAACAGAGACATTATCTCCTACTGAAGAACAGACAGGACACTTTCATGCAGTTTCATGATTATTGTTGAAATGTTGTAACGATTCCCGTCTTCACTTTCTCCACAGCCCCGCCTTCATTTACAGCCACGCCGCCACAGTATGTGGAGGCAAAGGAAGGCGGAAGCACTCTACTTAGCTGCTCTGCCCAGGGAAATCCAAAACCGATGATCAGCTGGCTGAGGGAGGGGGAGGAGCTCGCAACCAACGCAAAATATTCGGTAAGACCGATGATGACTAATTCTAATAATTCTTAATTATGATTGTGTACAAATATAGAAGCAGGGTTTGTGCACAGATGGTGTCATCCACTGAGTCCATCTGTCCTGGAAGTATGTTATGGACTATGTCTCGCTCGCTAATATCGTTTTGTTCTGTTGTTGTGCTGCAAAAAGATCCCGTTGTTTTGTTGTACCAGCATTTGTTGATATGTCGCAGGTCAAAAAACAATGAAAATTGCAGTTAGTTAACAGTTAAGACATTCTGGATAGGAGTATTTATTGCATTGATTTTATTTGACGAGTTGAAAGTGGCAGGACTTTCACTGCTTAACGATGACAGTCAATGCTGGAAGCGGCAACACTGTCACACAGGCTCTTCCTGCTTCTCTGTAAAACTAAACCTTGAATCACTCAAACAACGTTAAGACCGGCAGCTCACCTCACATTTCCGAGAACCTCTTTGTTGTCTGGTGATGCATGATTTTTATTCCTGTGGATAAACTCCCAAAAGAAGTCTGATATCATGACAAGATATTTCTAGCACAGCCTCAGTGTGGTTTGACAGCAGAGAAATGTCTTAAATTACATTACCCTTCAATAATAAGGCATCAGATGGCGGATTGTGGCGTCAGTCGCACAGAATCAAAGATATTTAACACACCGTTTCATTAGAGGTGACTCAGAAACACCAACAGCTTCAGCAGACGATGATGCATCGCAGCCACAGGATGACTTGCAACTTGAATAAAAGGTGCAAATGTCACTTTTTCTCGAGTGGAGAAGCTCTTGCTCTGACTATACAGCCACAAGTACTCCATCCACCTACATGTGTAGCTGGAGAGGGGGCAAGTATGCAAGTTCAAATTGGGACTCTGGCGATTGGCAGTCTTGCAAAAGTAGGAATTAGAAGTAGACGAGGGAGGTCAAGGAAAACGGAAAGTTAGCAGACATAACAGGTTGTTGATTATGTATAACGAGTACAAGAGCATTGATTGTACTTGTTTTTTGGAACTTTTTTAAAAAGGTGGATGCCTCCTTCCTTTTTCTGCATGCTTTCAACTTCTCTTATGCCACTGATATTGCAGTCTGCTGCTATCAACTCTTTCCAGCTGCCTGTGTGATACAGGAAGTGACAGGCGCATACGGGAGTGTCTGTTAAGGGCCTCTTCTTCCTTTACTCGTTCATTTCCCCCCTTCTTCTCTCCCTCCAGTCGCCTCTTTTTAACACCATCTCCTCAGTAAATGATTAGACAACATTCTGATGCATTATTAATCTCCGTCTCCTGCATCAATATTACATTAGTCCTAATATGAATGTTAGACTAAAAATGAAAATCGCTAGTGAGAGCCAAATGCCATACTTCACTAGCTCCGCCTTCATACACTGAGCAAATCTAAAAAGCAGAGCTGTCGTCGTTCATTTGGCTGCTCAGTACATGTTCGAGCAAAAACCTCAAACTTGGGAAAGCTTGTCCTTGTGATGAGAGGGGAACGTGTGCGTTTGAGGGTAAATTTGCTCACCCACAGGATCAGACCCATGGAGACGCCATGGAGAAAGGCAGGAATGTAACAGACGGGGTTAGAGAGGAGGAGGAATTCTCATCCTCCTCCTCTCTTTACTTTACTTTATTACTTTATTTATTTTGCGCCGACAAAAGAGAGCCATAAAACAAAGATACTTAACAAAACAGTCGCGCAGGAGAGGATAGAAACCGTGGTGGGATTATAAGGGTCTTCCCCAAAGTGCACTCAGAAAGCAACGGCAACCTCCTGCTGTTTCAGAAGCCAATATCAGTCTCTCTGAATGTGTCAGTGAAGTATAACGCAAATTGAGATTCTGCCTTCATCTCATGCCTCATCTTATCTGCCGCTTTTTCTCTCCTCTGTCCTCATTTCCCCCTGATCTCCTCCTCCTCCTGCCCCTCCTCCTCCTTTTCTTTAATCTTCTTCCCCTCACCTTGGATTGAGTACAGCTGAAAGTATCGTAGTGGACTGATAACCGTTGCATATCATTAGGTCCTGTTAAGTTTACTGTTAGTGGCAGTCTTCTACAATCACTGCTGCATGTGCTGTCTGTGCTGCAGGAGTGTAATTATTAGATTTTTGATGGATCCAATGCAACAGGAAATCCCAGGATTGAAAAAAAAAAAAGAATCTGTGGGTCCGGAGAGAAGGCGAGGGGAATTTTAAAGGAGCCGTGATTGCGAAGTTAATGGAAAAAAAATGCGATTATGCAAACGCTCCCAGGGCGTCGCAACCTGACGCGACTTGAGCAGGAAGTTTGCGTGTATCTCGGAGCTAAATCTGCTTTATAAACATAAATAAAGCAGAGAGGAGAGGGAAAAGGAAAGACTGGAAGGGAGTAGCAGACAAAACTGAGGAGAGCCGAGCGCAGCTCAACGTGAAGGTCGCCCCCATTCATTTTCCATGGGACACGAGCGAATCACTTTGCAAGGCATTGTGGGATTCCAGGTGACTTGGGACTGACCAGCAATGTGGAAAATTGGAGCAGTTAAAAGAAATTCTGGTTTATGCAAATAAGGGCGGAATTGACCTGCAAGCTATGCAGTATTTTTCCCTAAAAACTTGCAACGAAAAAGTAACGCAGTGGTGGTTCAGGAAGTCTAATCTTTATTATTGTGCTTTCATGAATCCCTGGCCTCAAGAATTACAGATATAATCAAAAGCAAAGTATTACTTGACACGTCACGTAAATTGTCGGAGAAAATTGCAATTTGTTCACTTCTTGTTGGTTTTCAATCCGAGGCGAACATTCGCTATGCTTTCTGCCTGAACACACCTTTTACATTTTACCTTTGCACTCCCTTCTACATGTATGAATTATGAAAAAGAGTCAACTGTAACAAAACACATGATATCTCAGTGAGTGGCATTTATTCTTAAGGCATAACATGAGCTTTAAATGACAGCAGCTCAGTAAAAGTTACTGGAATGTGAAGGAACAGAAAAATATGGCAAATCAGGCAGACAGTAGTCACTGCCAGCATGCAATTAAAATAAACACAATTCTAATCTTTTCCAACTTTTTTTAATCAATACAAACTGCTTTCCAGGCCTCAAATCAATGCTTCACAACACATCAGTGTTTAGTTTACACTCCTCTCTCGCTCTCAGCACGCCACACGTGTCGTATGTTACACAGCAGCGATGCACAAAGTGTTACCTTGTGATGGTGATGACACAGTTTGCCAAAAGACTGACAGAAGTTAAATGTTGCGCGTGTTGATCTACCAGCAGCATCTCTCGGCTATAAAACATTTGAAAGACAGATGAATAGGAATAATTCTGCAGGCGTAGCAGATTCCCCCTCAGCTGCGTGAATGGACAGACTACAGCTGTGTGTGTGACTTGAATGGACAGAGTCTCTCGCAACCTGTTGCATAATTTATGAGGGTTTTTCTATTAGCTTTGGTTAATGTGTTTCTTCACCACTTATTGGTTCTCATTAGTGGCTACACACAGGGACGCGCAGCAACATGGAGTTAGACATTTCCAAGGTTACAACATGCGGGAATCAGACCTGAAGTTAATTAAAGCATGACACATTTATGACGTTTAAGTATTCGATGTGTTTTCTGTAGAGTCACCACAAATTTACTCTGAGATTACAAATTGATGGTACTTGTACTGTTTTATGCCACTTTGATAGAAAAATGTTTACTTTTTGCTCCAATGCTATTAGGATTTTACGGACCAAACATAAAGAAGGTTTATAAAATCGGATGTTTTGGATTAAACTGCCCATTAGTGTTTAAATGATTTGTTGATTTATAGATCAACAGAACATTAATAATAATGCATTTATTTTTGATAAATGTTTAATCATTTAGGTCATTTAAAAAGCAGAAATGTGAGAATTGGCTTTTCCTTATAAAAAAATCACAGTAAACTAGACTCTAAACTTAATCATTTAGCCTCTAGGACATCATGCATGATTTGCATTTTTCACAATTTTCTGATATTTGTCAGACTGAACAATTAATCGCCTAATAACAATAAATATATCAGCTGATATTGAAAATCATCATGAGGTGCAGATCTATAAAATGTGATTAGTAAAAAAAGCAGCTTCACCTGAACCAATTGCAACAGTATATTAATATATTAAAGAATAATCAAATGACGTACTGTATAATAGTATAACTCTCAAAATGGAAAACATGTCTACATTAAGTACTTTTTATTGTTATGTAATCTTCAATGCAGGGCTTTTGCCTACAGTGTGGGGTTTGTACTTTTACTTAAGTAAAATATCTAAAATATGGCTGCAACTAGCCATAATTTTTTTTTATAGCCTATAAATGATCAGAAAATACAGGAAAATGCTAATTTTCCCATTGTCACAGAGTCCAAAATGAGGTATTCATGTTGCTTATTATGTCGGACCAACAGTAAAAAAAAAAGAAAAAAAAAGAAAGAATGTAAAACCTCAAAGTTATTCAATTTACTATCAGCCGAAGAAAACAAGCAAATATTCACATTTGAGGAACTGGAATAAGTGTAACTTAAACAATAATTTGATTACCAAAATTGTTGCAGATGAATTTTCAATCAGCTAATTGTTAAAACCTTTTAATCTGAATATTTCCTCCACCACTGTCTTTGACAACGACCTGAAACTTGCTGTTTATCACATTATTTGAATGCTTTGTATCAGAGTTTGGATGTTCATCTATTTGTCCTGCATGTCGCCACAGGTGCATGATGGCAGTGTGACCATCCTTGGCATCACTAGAGATGACAGAGGGGCGTACACGTGCCGAGCCTACAGTGACCAGGGAGAGGTGCTCCACACAACTCGTCTGCTAGTTCAAGGTACTGTATCCAGAAACAAAGCACACTGTACTGTAGCGAGGCGCCTGCATACGAGTTTATTCAGAAGTTGTTGACAAACGTATTTGCATGGATCACGAGATTTTAAGATAAAAATAAAAACACGTTTCCTAGTCTATACCTCAGGCCAAATCATGCATTTTCGTCGCTAAAGTAGTTTTATTATTTATACTGGAAGGCATTTACTGTAGCAGCATTTAAAAGCAAAGCCTTGCAACTCTGCTGTGCACTGATGTATGCAACATACCTTCTGAGTCTGTATCAGTCAGTCAATAGCTCAGTCTGGGGCTTGTGTGTGTGCATGTGTGTACAACAGGATCTGTCTGTGAGAGCGTCACTCTCTGTCTCCGGTCCATTAACTAGGCTCTCTGCTAGACACAGATCAGATAGATGGTTGTGATACCAGCCTCCAGTGCTCTCTCTCTTCCCCAGCCTCCTGATACAGCCGGGAGTTAACACTGTGTATTTAACAAGCAACTGAGCATCTTGCTTTTACGGTCGAGTTAGCGTGAGGTCTATTTTAATACTTGACTTCTATAGGTGCAAACAGAGCAGAGGAGTTACTCTCCTCTTTGTGCCCAGTATAGTCGATGCATGTGCACACTGACTGCAAACACACATTAAAGAATCATTGTGTTGTAACACAGTGGATAGTGAAACCAGTGGTGCGTGTGATGCAACTGCATATAGTCTGCAGGCCTCCAGCGGCGCCACTAATACTACGATACCTTTCTTTCAACCACAACACGCTGCGGCAGTGGACTTCTTGCATTCCATGTGAGAGGCCTCCATCATATCAGAACAGGACAATGCTACATGTACATTCATCATCTTCAAAAACGAACACCTGGCAATGTAAAGCAGACCAAATAAGAGCCCTGTAATTAAAACGAAAAAGTCATTTTGTTGAGATAAGACCAAACCTAGTGTGATAAATTATATGACGGATTTTTTAAATGTCTTCACTTGATAGTGTATTCGACCATTGTAGGCGATGTTGTAAAGCAAGGAGAAGGATACCTTGACTGTACAACAAACACTTTATTATATATAAATTATTATTATATAAAATATGTAATATTTCTAAAAATCAACAAGAAAACAATTATTAAATTAATAATGGACAATCAACATTTTTTTTTTTTTTTTAAAGATGTTGTTGAGGATTCCCCCAATATGGACAGACATTTCAAATTGTTAAAACAATGGGGGGTTTTTTTTCAAACATTTAACAGAAAACTGAAAATTTTTCCATCATAAAAGTTGATTGTGAATGATTGATTGTTAATGAGTCTCTGTGGGGAAGGATAGTTTGTTTATGTACATTGGAAAACAGGCCGAAAATATTGGACCAAAAAAAAAAAAATCTAGTATTGGACAATTCCAAAATAAAAGCTTCAGTGTTCCTCCTTTAGATTTGGAGCTTTTGAAAAATTGAGACACAGAGTGATAACATTTGCCTTGCAATAACCTTAAATTATGTCAGTGGTGTGTGTTATATGTTACACAACTGACTGTGCATGCACACAAACAGTGTTGCATTTCACCTCATAAAACCTTTTTCAATTAATGAAACTCAAGTAACATTGTAGAAATCTACAGTTAGGTATAATAAGAAACCTACAAAAATAAAATGTTTGCACTGGAGTTGCTTTTGGATGAATATTTGGCAGGAAAAGCGCTGTGGAATAAAATGCGGGGTATGATTAAGACTCAGAGCAATAACAAGCAGACATCTGAGGAGTCATGATTCTCACTCCCGTGATCTGTTTTTAATTGTTATGTGAGACACCCGCACAGTGCCGTCAGCAGTCCCACCTGATGCATTAAAGCTGTGCACGTTGAGAGGAAAATAACCAGGAGGCTTGTATCTGGGCCCACTCATAACAGACAGCTTACCTTTCATGGCTTCTGTGGTTTTATTGAGAGTTAAGAGCAAACCTAGAGCACCTCGGGGATAAAAAGGTTACAATGTGAAGCATGCAAAAGCTCCAACACCGACTACTATTAAGGTTACAGTAGCTGCCTGCTCACTGTATTTTACATCAGACTGTGGTGATATATTGTAAATAACACATAGTGTGTGCTCTTTCTCACTCTCTTCCTGACACAAAAGTCCACAATCCCAAGAGTAGAAGCAGAGTAGGTCTGCATATGGTTCAATATGTTTTTTAGGATTTAATATAATTTTTCATCCCTTCAGCGACCTTCTCTACCGTCACTCTGTTAAAGTCAACCGTCAATACGGTAAAATTTAATGTTATTCCATTGTATATTTGTTGAAATGGTTATTTCATACATGTTTTAAATGAAAGTTCAGTCAGCGATGAGGTAAATCCAGGGTGATACTTCAGTTGCAGAACTGTTGCAGATATATTGTGTACCGACAGTACAGGTAGTTTTATGAAGAATGCACTTCATAATGTGACTTTTTATAAGGCCATTAGTTGTTTGTTTTTTTATTCTATGTATTCATCTTTTAAATGTTGTACGCTTATGTTATATGTAAAATGTTTATTCATTGGGTTCTAAATATTGTAAAAAATATCTATATATATATATATATATATATATATATATACTCGTAAAAAACGATGTGGGAATAAAAAGTATTTTAAATGACTTTAAATGGAGACAAATCTATGCAGACTTGTAGTCGCTGCCCAAAGACACTACATTTTTTGAACAGGGTCACTTAAATAATCAGTACAAGACTCAGCATCTGCTGTTATCATGGAAAATGCTCTTAACCCAACTGTACACTGCCTAACGTCAGACAGACACAGTTAGCAACTAGCCGGGGAACATAGAGCATGGGAGCATAAACAACCTAAAGAGCCAGATATTTTCTAAAACAGAGCATAAAAAAATAATAAATATTGGATTTGGGATATTGGATCAGGTGACCAGAACATGACTGACTGTATGGTAATGTGGCTCCATGTTTGCTAAATGTGTGAATAAGATACTGTTTAAAGCTCACCCCCCTAAACACAGTTATTGCAGCTTTAAAGGGTTAAACAATAGCCTTTAACAAACTAAACCACTGGTTTCTGTTTCTCTTAGGGCCACCATACATCGTCTCTCCACCAGAAAACGTCACTGTTAACATATCCCAGAATGCACTCTTCACCTGCCAAGCGGAGGCGTATCCTGGCAACCTGACCTACACCTGGTTCTGGGAAGAGGATAACGTCTACTTCAAGAAGTAAAGTTATGATCAAGTTCACTTCTGTACTGTCGCTCAGGGAAACATCTTAGTTGAGCACTCGGGGGAGGTTAAGACTTAAAGGCCTTTTGGTTACAGGAATTTAAATCATCACCACACAGGCTGCTTTTATCTCAAAGCTTTTGTGATGTGGGTGACATTGTGTGTCTCTGTGCTGCATTTTGAGACTGCGTGTCTATATATGTGTGTGTGTGTGTGTGTGCCGGTGTCCTGTCCTACTGCGGCCCCAGAGGCAGTAAGAGTTCCCCTGGCGGGGGGTCTGTCTGGACAGTGCCAGGCGAGTTAGTGCGCTCTGATGACAATATCACATGACTCTGGCCTTGTGTCATCATATGCCTGTCATGCAGTGATGCTCTGAAGCGTAGCCAGGACCTCCACAGAGCAGGTCTTTAGAGTCTGAGAGGGTTTTACAGCGGACAAGTGACAGAGCAAGTGAGAAAGAAGAACAAGTGAACGGGAGTTTGACTGGCAGAGAAAACAAATGTCTAAAGGACTTCCACAGAGGAAGTGCACTGAAGTGTCCAATCTAATTTTAAACCGCTTTCATGCCGTCAATCTTGATTTATTTTTTATTTTTTTGCAGGTTAGGTTAGATAAGAAGGTTTATAAGGTATAGCTATGGGAGTAATAGTTTAAGAAGTAGTAACATTTCTGAGTTATCTTACTTATATCATTATTTTGTATATTTTAGGCTCGGTCAGCAGGATTAAGCATTAAGCATCTACTTACCCGTTTTCATGAAACTTGTTGGAAGGGTGTAGCATTGGCTAAGGAAGAACCCATTACATTTTGGAGCCGATACACAAATGATGCTTCACTTTTGTTAACATTGCGAGATAGGTCATGTGTGCTGCATTCATGTGCTGTCGGAAAAATCTGAAAAATGGGTTCCCAACTGGGAAAGTTCATGTGAATTAATAAATCATTAACTAATACTTTACAGATCAGTTATAAGCCATTAGAAACAGTTGGGTTTATAATTTGTAACGCATATGTATTTGGTAATAATGCAGCATATATGATTGTTGGTAATCCATAAATGCATGCTTAATAATAATTGGATTTTGTTCCATTCATATGGTCCAACCAGTTAAAGGGATTTTTCACAACCCGGCAACCGAAACATTGCTTTTATTAATGGCCTATAACTGATCTGTAAAGCTTTAGCAAATTATTTACTTAGCCATTATAAACGCTTACTAAAACGGGGGCGTACTAAAAAGTGGTACCCTTTTATTTAAGGACATATTCAGTTTGAGCTTCAATTATGTTGCATGATAAAGGAAAGGAGCTCCATTAAAAAAAAAAAAAAAAATTTTTAAAAAAGTATGTATTCCATCATTACTGTGTTTAAATTATAAATGGTGTCAAGGGAAAAAACATGAAGGCTGTACTATTTTGCGATTATGGCAATTAGCAGATTTATTTGAATCTCTTGCTCTGTACTCTGTGTTCCTCCTCTGAGAGCTGGCTGCTGTTTGACTCTCTGCTGCTCTCTTATGGCACCTTGATGTAATTCAGCAAAGAAAAAATTGCCGTGTGCCCTGTCCTGTTGGTGTGTTTCAGCAACACAATGTGTGACAAAATGTGTGTGTGTGTGCGTCTTTGCAGTGATCTGAAGCTCCGAGTCCGTATTCTGATCGACGGCACCCTCATCATCTTCCGGGTCAAGCCAGAGGATGCTGGGAAATACACCTGCAGTCCGAGCAACAGCCTCGGTATCTCCCCCTCGGCATCAGCCTACCTGACTGTTCAGTGTGAGTGTTACCGTGGCAACAAAGTGGATGGGGGAGGGGCAGGGAGACGGTACAGCGAGCTGTGTGAGGAGGAGTAGGGAACAGCAGCAGCAGTATGGAGGCTGCTGTATTTGGCAGCGCTGCTCTGCCACTGTAATGCAAAGTAACCTTCTTGAATTTCAAGGTCAGACGTGACAGAGTCACACAGTTAGCTTTCACTGAGCCTCTCTGATCATTTCCATATTGTGAGCGGATTTTAATGATACAATTATTATCTATCCCGACTCCAGCGTCAATCCTGCGCACAAAGATGGAGACGGGCTCGACCTAAGACTCCATTTTTCCTCGTCTCCTTTGAATCCGGCTCCCCCAAAAATGAAATGGTGACTTTCCTGTTCATCAGCTCTGACCCATATGAGAGCGAGAGAAACGTCACTCCTGGCCATCTGACTTTACATCGTCAAGCACTTGTGCGTTGAGCTAATTTGCTCCCAAGTTTGCCGCCTGTCATTGATTACTGTGCTACAGTATGAGAGCGAGCCGGGGGATTCACGGCCACTGCATCCACTGATTTCATCACTCGACACAAATACGGCCGAACATAATTGAACCAGTGTCCTGAATGCTTTATGCGAAACATACTTAATCAAACATCAAAGAGTCACTCCCAGGAATTGCACTGAAAGTTAACTTACTGTAGGACTAAAAATACTCTTACTACTCTTAATACTTCTTAGGCGTCCTGAAATTCCTTTTAGCAGGGAGCAGGACCACTCGACTCAGAGCTGCAAAGTAGGTACAGTAAAGTGACATGTTGTAGTTTGAAATATTAAACAATGGCACAAATCAAAACGCAGAAAACAGCACCACTTTTTTACATGTAGGTCTTATGTGTAATGCCAATTACTTCGGTAACTTTACAAGATTATAAATGCAAAAATATGATGAAAAAAATTCAGTAATACTACATTTAGTTTTTTACAAATATGCCATTTTAGTAATTTAACGTTGCCAAGCAACTCACCGGACTTTAAGAGTAAACAGAGTCTATGTGTGAATTAAAACAGTAGGTAACTTGACTCATCTATGTGGAATCATCCTATCAGCCCTGTCCAATGCCACATCCTTTTACAGCCTATAGCAGTGCAGCACCACATCTTGCACAGCGATGATGTGTAAAACTCTCCGGCCAGCTGGCTAATCTTCTCTTCCACTAATTCCCCTTCCAACTACGTCTCTTTTTCTCCCTACAAGCGAGGAACATTTCTTTCATTTCTTTTATGTCACCCAGTCTTGGGAAATGCACTTGAACAATGTGGACACATCTTTCCAATATTAAAGCTATTATTTTAAATAATAAAAAAGAAAAGAAAAAAGAAGCTAGATATAAGATAAGTCATAAAGTTGAGATAGTCTTCATTATGCAGATGACATAGTCCATTATCACTGAGTTTGATTTATGACCATTGAAATTGTAGCTTGTGACAGACCCTCATTGTTGCACAGCCCACCTTACAAAAAGTGTAATATTTATGAGGGGAGATAATGTGTTATCCTCTGCATAGACTCAAGAAAGAAGTTATTTCTAGGGTTAAGAAAGTTGATATAATGCTTCTACTTCTAGTCCTGAAAGTAGGACCAAAGGTGTGTGACTCTGAGCATAACTACAGTTAGGAGTGATGTCCTACTCTGGGGCTCTTGATAAACACGGGCTCTGGTCTTTTCCATCAAGTAATTCACCACATGTCCATTTCTTTACACATTACAAAATGACATCAAACTATATTGATAATACATCCAGCATCCCTGACACAGTTCTTTCCTTTACATCCAGACCCTGCCCGTGTCATAAACATGCCGCCGGTCATCTACGTGCCACGGAAACTGCCAGGCATCATCCGCTGCCCGGTGGACGCCAACCCACCTGTGACATCAGTGAAATGGGAGAAAGACGGCTATCCTCTCCGAGTGGAGAAGGTTAGTCCGCTTCAGGTCTTCATTTAGTCTCCTCTGTGTGTTACAATACATTTACTGTCTCACTTTTACATTTAAGTTGGGGTGGGTGAAAAAGATTTTTACCAAAAAAGAACAAAAACGTGTGTCTACTTTACGAACTCATCACGTTTCAGATGTCTATGAGTTGTTAGCAGTTACCCCAAAGAGACATTTCTGCTATAAACTTCTCAGATGGTTTCATTTAAGTGACTGTTTGCATCCCCAAGAGGTAAAACTGTCCAACATGTCACCAAAGAATTCAAATGCAATTAAATAAGAATCTGTGTAGCAGTTTTGTATGTTCTTCTTTCCTCTGTCATTAATCATCTCTCCTTCAGACTTATCTTGTAACCCTTTGGAGGGAACCACTGGACTCAACTGCCAAACTGCATACACATTTATAAAAATAACTCAACCTGGATCAGCTGCAACAGTAAAAGAGACACAAGCTAAAACGGAGCCTTTCAGACAGAAGGGGATTTATTCAGACAGACAGCATGAGAAAAATGAAAGCACGTAAACATGTTTTAGTAGAAACCCAAAATACAAGTATGAACCTGAAATTTTGCATAGCATGTCCGCTTTAAGGAATGTAAGTTTTTACATGACTGTATTGGTGCTTTTTTTTAAGTAAAGGATCTGTATACTGCTTCCACCACTGTCCTTTGCCGTCAGTGTTTTCTTTTGTTACACCACACCAATAATTGAAGCTGTCCTGGGCTTATATGTAGATAATGTTGTCCACCAGAAACAAATACCCCGGCGACAAATATTACTGTTATAGTACCGATTTAAGCATTATCTTTTCAAATAAGTGCCGAGTAGACAAAGTCTCTGTCTGCTCAGAGCTGTCCATCTGCTGCTCTATTTATCTTCTATCTAATCTACTGTCACTGAGGTCACACAATATGTTGCGCTGCATTACACAAGCATTCACTTCAGGAAAAAAACCCCTGAAATCAAGCATTTCAGATGCCCCCTTGTCTTTTAGTACCCCGGTTGGAGCCTGATGCCAGATGGAAGTATCAGGGTGGCGGAGGCAACAGAAGACTCCCTGGGCACCTACACCTGTGTGCCTTACAACGCCCTGGGTACCATGGGCATGTCCCCCCCTGCCACTTTGGTGCTAAAGGTACATCACTGTTCATGTTTTGCATGTTTTAGCATACACTGATGTGTCCAGACGTCTGCATGATGGGTCTGGTGTTTGTCTGTTTTCCCCAGGATCCCCCTTACTTTAACGTGAGGCCTGGGGGGGAGTACCGTCAGGAGGCTGGGAGAGAGCTAGTTATCCCCTGTGCTGCTTCTGGAGACCCTGATATACCAAGCATCACCTGGAGAAAGGTGCAGTAGACAAACACATCATGACAAATCTCCAAGTGAATCTTGCTTTTACGTGCTGAAATGTTTGTGTCCGCTTCTTAACCGTGTCGCTGTCATTTCTGTGTGCATTCAAGGTGGGAAAGCCAAGCAAGAGTAAGCACAACATCCTACCCAGTGGCAGCTTACAGTTTCTGTCCCTCAGCAAGGAGGACCACGGAGAATGGGAGTGTGTAGCCACCAATGTGGTCACAAGCATCACTGCCAGCACGCGAATCCTAGTCATCGGTACAAAAAACCTGCACAGTGCTCTCAGCTTCCTCAACCAACTGACCTTTTGTAGTTATTTTGAGTTCATTGTGATCCCTCTTTGCTGTGTGTGGTTTGAGTGATTTGCATGATAAGACCCCTCATCCTTCTAACACCTTTGCCTATGCTCAATTTCCCCTTGAGCATCATTAAAATTTCATTAGATCTTATCTGTAATAGCTTTATACAGTTCATTTAAAAGCCTGAATCTGTAATTATGGTGTGGTAACCAGCCCTCTGCTAAAAAATCTCTCTACAGCCTTTGTCTGATGAGTCAATGGACCAAGGACATCTTTTCACTCTTAGATAAAAACTACTTAAGTGTCGACAAAGGCAAGCAGGGTTATGAAGTTTAAACAGCGCTGTGAAGGTCCAGATGCACAAAGATTGCATTGTTATTCACTCAGAAAATTCTCTGGGTGAATAAAAGTTGTGGGACAACAAGCCCTCACACTTGAACAGCGTAGAAAGTTAATACCTTTAATGCAAATTTTAATACCTAGTTTTGGTGCCTTTAAGTAGCCTTTATAACCAATTTGCTTGCTAAAGTTGTGACGATGACTTTACTGCAGTAATAGCAGCCATTTTGAGTAGATAAATGCCTTGCACAAAGTCGTAAGACGGCCTTATTGACTTGTGATTATTATAGCAAACAAATGATATACAATAAACACATGCATAGCATTAAGAGACACACAAGTCTTATTTTTTGGGGATGCATTCTTTTCTCTCATTGTACACACACGTTGCTCTTCTTTGTGTAAACAGTTTTTAATTGTGTGCCTTATTTGTTTTCATGTTCTAGTCCAGGCTTTTAAAGAAATACTGCACCCAAGAAATTCTGTTGAGAATGAAATATTCAACCTCTGTAAGCTAGAAAGGTGGATTAAAATACAGTATATCTTTCAAAATTAGGACTCAATTGTATTGAATGTTTGCACAGGGAAGAGCAGTGCTTGTATTGCTCAAAAACAAGCTCTTACTCTTACTACAATAGTGCATTATTGAATTATTTGTAAATATGTATCTTTAGGTGTTGAAGGAATAGTTCGACATTTTGGGAAAAATCTTATTCCCTTTCTTGCTAAGAGTTAGATGAAAAGATTGACTCCACCTACAGCCTGCAGCCGGTTAGCTTAGCATTAAGACTGGAAACAGGGGCGATAAGCTAGCCTTGCTCTGTCCAAAGGTGAAAAAGAAATGCCTGCCAGCCCCTCTAAAGCTCTCTTATTAACACCATATATTTAATGTAATCCATACAGAAACTAAACTACTTTATGCTTAATTTTTACTAAGCTAACTCAACCGTCCGCTGGCTGTAGCTTCATATTTAGTGCAAAGATATGAGCATGATGGGTCTTCTTCAGTGGGTTTCTCAGAATGTAGAACTATTCCTTTAAGTCTGTGTTTACGTATCGTCTGCTGGTCTTTGACATGTGAGCAAGTCACTAAGTCTGCCCCAGTAGTCCATTAGCCCAGTGCCTATAGCGTGGTTATACTGTGGCACAGCTGGCAGCGCTCAGCCTGGCACTCCGTGTAACCAGCTCTCAGCTGACAGGTGTCGCAGGGCGGCGAAGTCAGCTGTGATCCTCAGACCAGGCTCAGGTCTCTCTTTTATGAGAAGTTACTGGCTTCGGGCCACACGGCACACAGCTGTTACGTGGGTGAGATGAGCATAGCTGCAGACAGTACTGCTGCTCTTGAACTTGACCTTACACTGGTCACCACCCCGGCCAGCATCACATTATTACACCGAGGGCGGGCGCGTGGTGCAGCGCTCCTTATTTGACTTGTGATGTATTATATCACCAATTATGGGAATAAAATGTTAATACACCATGCAAGTTAAAAGGATATCTATAGTTTCATACTGCAAGTGATGTTAAATGATAATTGTAAGCAGTTATATATAAGTAAATGAATGCTTTTTAAATGTGTTCCCTCTCTCTGTCTCGGACTCTCAGGCACCAGCCCACACGCTCCTGGCAGCATCCATGTATTGCCCTCAACAACCTCTGCTAATGTGTCCTGGGAGCCAGGATATGATGGTGGCTTCGAACAGACGTTCTCTGTGTGGTACGGTCCAGTGTAAGTGCTCTCATTTAACTTCAAATCAATGTCAGCACTATGCAGATGTGGAAACACTACCTGGAGGGTAAAGGTCTAGTTTGACATACGTGTGTTTCGTGCCCTGATGATGATAAAATACGTCAGAAATTCAATCGGAAGAAGAATTGTTTTGACAGCATATTTCTCGGGGTATTCGGTAGATGCTGTGTATTGGGAAAGTAATGGAGTGTCACTGCAGTAACATCTCACTCAGCATCATGCATGAGGTACATGCACCTGATAGTAGTCAGAACAGAGAGCGTTATTCAGTGCTGGATACAATTCTAAGGAACTTGTACTTTACTTCAGTATTTCTATTTTCTGCTACTTTATACGTCTACTTCACCACAATTCAGAAGAAAATATTGTACTTTTGTAATCCACAACATTCATTTTATAACTTTAGTTACTAGTTACTTTGCATGTTCAGATTCATAATACAAAGTATGATCAACAAATAAATGATCATGTTTTATTATAGGTTCAAATAAAACTTTATTGATCACCAGTCCCAGCAGTATATAAAGTCATTAAAATCAGTCCCACCTTTAAGAGCTTCAACAAGTGATGAATATATTAATGCTTCAATAATTAGAATCCAATAATATACATTATTGTTACATAACATTAACATTATTGTGCATAATGAGTACTTTAAGTATATTTTGATGCAGGACTACAGAGTATTTCTCCACTGTTTTATTACTACTTTTACTGAAGTAAACTCAATACCTCCACCACTGATTGTATCTGAAACAGAAAATCTTTTTGATTGACCCTTAAATTAACTGCAAATGTTCAGCATCCACCTACTAAAAAATACTTGCTTGAGACTACTTAACACATTATTCACCGTAGTTCAGGTTTACCATTAAAATCATGTGAAATGTTTCAGTTTTTCTCTGTTTTCTGTTCTCAGGTCAAAGAGAACAGACTTCGGTCCTCACGACTGGCATTCGATGCCAGTTTCTGGTGCTCAGACCTGGTTGGTGGTGCCAGGGCTGGAGGCTGGGACAGAGTACCAGTTCAGTGTGTTGGCACAGAACAAACTGGGCACAGGTCCATTCAGCCAAGTTGTGACAGTCAACACTGCAGGTGGGTTCTTAATCAAAGGTTTCTTGACTTCAGAATTACACTATTTTAATTAGAATATCTTTTTTAGAATATCATCAGACGGCCATCATCAGATACTGCCCTTTAATGTATACAAGGGTGTAATTTCCACTAGGGATGGAGCCGACATGTCTCCTTTTATTTCAAAATCCTGTTCACTTTTATTTTTTCATGTTGATTATCAGACTAAAATCTCTCTAAACATTGTTCCCTGACAGTCAGGCTGCCAAATTCCAGTATCCATATATCCAGCCTGAAGGGGATAACTTTACATTGTTGTTACGCCACTATTATTATGGATCATCATTTCATTTTTATTTAAATTTAACAAAAGACAAAGATTTACTGATAAATACAGTATGTATGGTATATTTCAGGTCTGAAACCAATCATCTGACACCAAACCTAAACAGTTGAATGCACTGTATACAACATCATTTGTCATCATCCACATCAAAGAAAGCAGTGCGTTTGGAGTAAATTCATACTTTTATCTGCAGAACACACTTCTCCACCGCCATAATGCACATGTTGCTGATTTAAAAATGTTCATTAATCAGCTACCTTGTTAAGCCCATTTTCCTGCTGTCCAGTCAGGATTTAAAAGGAGAAACACCCAAATATTAAACATCAAAGCCATCAAATCATTTTAATGATGCTATTACTAAACAAACAAGATTTTATCTGCCATGTAATGTACCTGCCTGAGATTTTTAAGAAAAGAGTGGGTGCACAGGGAGTCAGGAAACCATTTAAATTTTAATTTAAAAAACCAGTACACCCAGCACCTGCACAGAGCTGAGACAGGCTGATATTCATTAAATAGTAGATACTCAACAGATAATTGTCTCTGCAAACATTTTGACATGTCATAGCAGGAGAGGCAGAGGTGTAACTAATGACTGTAATGGTTGCACTGTTCCATTTATGTGTGCCAATAAACCTGCATAAACAATACCAGAGTCATTATTAATGTTATTAGTTCCACCTATGTTTGACAAATAAACATGTTTCCCGTGAGAAAGATGTATTAGTAAGTTGTTAGTCAGAATACAGCTAGCAGTTTTTTTATGTGAAAAAAAAAAGAAAAAAAGGATTCCCAAAGATTTTTTTCTTTTTTTCCCGTTTCTTTTACATCTTGTGTGTTGTAATCCAACTCATGCCTCAAGGGCATGCTGCCAATATCGAGTCTTAGTATTCCATCGTCTGAAGTGAAACTGAATTAAAAGTGTAGTGAAAGTGTATGGTATTTAAATTCAATGTCTCAGCAAGAAAAAAGAAAAGAAAAAAAGGCATGAAGGGAAAAGTGCATTGCTGGTTTTTCTACCATACAAAGGATAAAGGCCTGCACAGATCAAGGCACACCCAAAGTCCTCTGTGTTTGCATTGAGCCAGACTTTAAACAGGAAATAAACAGCATCTATACATCATGACTTATGTAGTCTAACTCTGCTAAGTTGGTTGTATCACATTTCCTTAAATATGGAAATCAGTGTCCTATTTGACTGAAAAACTAAATTCTAAATAGTTTTTCTCTCACAGACTTGATGACAGCAATCTCCTCACAATAATGCCTTTGTTCTCTACAGTGTAAACCCAGATTCTGCTGCTCATTGGCAACAAACAATGTATTGGAAAGCTTACCTTCATTCAGCAAAGGCTAAATGAGGCTTGCAAAGTTCTGACCTACTTCACACACTCTGGGAGCAGCCAATACATGAATGGCAGTAGACAATAAGGTTCATGGTTTATACTGTAGAGTAGGTTTCCTCTACATACAGTGCCTCATTCTGTCATATAATATTATATTTATTTGTTGTTTTCTAAGTATGTACAATAACAGATCATTACAGGTTTGTCAGAGAGGAAGATTTTTGTTAAACTGGTAGATCACAAAACTTCTTTGGGACCCAGGTTTATGTCCAAATCATGCATCAATAATGTAACACTGTTGTTTAATACTGTATCCAAGAAAAATGTACTGTATTGTTGTTTGTGCTATTGTGATTTGGTGTGTAAACCTTCACAGATGAAATGGTTTCAGTGTCTGTCACTCATGATATGAGTTTTGTATTCTTTTTATGTTGCTTTGAATTCTGGACTTGAGAATGTCAGACATTACATTTAAAAATTTTTAATTGTACTACTATACGATACAAAAGACCAACCAAATCATTTTCGTTAGACTGAGCCCTGTATGTAAAACCCATTGACCCCAGTCAGTTTTTTGCTGGCAGGAAGGCAATTTTGGTCTGTTGGTCAGCCAATCCACCACTTTGGTCCATACTGAAATATCTCAACAATTATTGCATCGATTGGTATGAAATTTTGTCCAAACATTCATGGTTCCCAGATGTTATCCCCTGACTTTTCCTCTAGCGCCACCAGCAGGTCAAATCTTTCACTAATCCTGAAGTTGACATTTGTGTTAAGTTTTAAGTGAAATGTTTTGCTAACTATTGGATGGATTGCCACAACATTTGGTACAGACATTCATGACCGCCTAAGGATGAATTAAAATAAAAGGGATCCATTAAAAAGTGATCCATTAACTTCAGCATCTTCTTGTCAAAATTGTAATTTCATCATCCGCAGCTGTGCTTTCTGTTTACTGCTAAAGTGCTAATTAGCAAATGTTAGCATGCTAAGACCCTTAACTAAGATGGTGATCATGGTAAAGATTACAAATGCGATCAATTTGTTAGGGTTGTCATTGGGAGCATGTTAGCATCATGTGGTTAGCATGCGGAAGGTAGCATTTAGCTCAAAGCACAACCTCTCAGAGCTGCTAGCATGGCTGGACTCTTAGTCTTGTTAGTTCTATTTTCATTCTCAGAGTATTTCACTGCAGAGGATCATTCAGGATATTTTTTTTATCTGCGTCATGTCTGAATTAGTTTCCAATGTTAACTTTCATGTGCAACATGTGTGGTCCACAGGCTCTCCTCTGGGTACCCCAGAACCACTGGTGCTTCTTACTCCACCAAGGTGCCTCACAGCCAATCGCACGCAGCACGGTGTCCTCCTCACATGGCTCCCTCCAGCCAACCATTCCTCACCCATCGACCGATATATCATGGAGTTCCGCCTCGGCGAGAGGTGGGAGATTCTGGATGACCTGATCCCATCCACTGAGACTGAGCTCATAGCCAGAGACCTCGTTCAGGTCAGTTACATACACATACAGTCAATACAGAAACATGGCTGTGTGAGGTGTGGCACGGGAATAATTGATTATTTTGTTAAGAATTTCCCCATTTCATGGTGCCAAGCATAATCTCAAAATTACATTTTCAATAAAGTGATCATTCCATTTCTATAAAGTCCATATTTTTTGCACTTTAGAGTGCATCAATATAAAGACTGTCAAAAATGTATTTCTTATTTTTAGCTTTTTTGCATTTCGGTGCATTGTAATAACCATTCTATATGTAAATTACAAAGAGTTAGTTTGTAGTACTTACATTACTAAAATAAGAATATGCCAAAAAGACTGCTGCTAATCATAATGATGATAATAATAATGATCATAAATATCATTGTTATACATTGATCAGTATTTAAAAACACAGTCACAAAGTGCTTTTTCAACGTGATCCAGTAAGCTAAACACACAAATCAGTGTATCAGACGGTCATAAGAAGAGTGTGTCCGTCTCTCTCGCACAGGAGTCCTGGTATGAGTTCCGAGTGATGGCTGTTATGGATGACCTGATCAGTGAGAGCAGCAATGTAGTGGGAGTGTCGAGCACAGGTCAGTTTCTTTACAGACCAGCATTACAAACTACACACAGAGACACTGTACTACAATACATTTTCGAGTTTTTTGTGTTACGTAACCTTTCACCCACTGGTCTGCCCCATCAGATCCCTTCCCCCCTGCGGAGTTGCCTGATGAGGGGCTGGCGCGGCCGGTGGTGGCGGGTGTTGTGGCAACTATCTGTTTTCTGGCAGCGGCAGTACTGTTCAGCACTCTAGCAGCATGCTTTGTCAATAAGCAACACCGTCGCAAACTGAAGCGTAAACCAGGTCGGTCGCCTCCTCGACTTAATAAACATGTAATAAATATAGTACATATCTTACCATGGATGGATTACTTTATGGGCCTACCGGGTACATGGGGTGAATGTTAGTATTTCTTCTTAGACAATCAATCAAATTACTACAAAGAGATGCAAAACGTCTACAAACACATGCAAAACAAACAGAAAGAGACACAATACTATAAACAATACCAACATGTAAATGACCCCCTGAATAAGTGGTGTAGCTTGAGGTTATGTAGAATTGTCGGGGGGCCTTATACGTGTCCTAGTGGCCCTTTAGCTCATAATCTGTCCATGTGTATGACTTCTATTCGTGGTGTTTAACAGAGAATAAGCTAAATTTGAATGTTTTTGTCCTCACAGATCCTCCCTTGTCGGTGACACACTTCAGGAAAAGCATTGAGTCACCGTAAGTAAAGCTGAGCGCCAGAGCCCCTGCAGGCTGCCCGAGGAGGCTGCTACTGTCCATCTTTTCATGCACCTTTTTTTCCAAAATGTATCTTCCTATGCATGCTGTGACAAGGCATACAGTACATTTTGACAATAAATAACAGTAAAAACGACAAACAGTTAAGTTTAATTTGAAGCAGCTGGCAACTGGAAATACACATCTTTTTAGAGCCTTGTTCGTGGAGCTGATTATTACCCACAGCATGATTACTCCTCGGCATTTAGGTAACACGTACAAACTGAATAAACATAAATCCAGATGGATGATTTCTTTTTAAAGTTTTGATTATATGGCTTCTTGAAGGGTGTGGAAAACATGTACAGTAGCAGCCTCTAGAGGATCATGGGCATATTAAAGAAAGTTCAACGCTGCCGAGTCAGCATTTTAAGCACATTACGCAGAGTGTCCAAGCTGCAGTATGTGTATTGATTTTTGATCCATCTGTATTCTTTAACCTCAAACGCTGTCTGCTTTCTGCATGATTCTAAGTGTTTAATAATGCTATTTCTTTGTTTAGCTGCACATTTAATGTACTGTATCTGCTACATGTGTGTATTTGTCTGTCTGTCTGTAAATCTTGTGTACATGTATGACTGCATTTCAATCTCAAAGGAAGCTCATTTGTGACAATAATCTGTGTAAATCTCATTCCAGAATAAATGTTTGTTTGCTTGAGACTTTAGGTGAACCGTCAGTATCAGATACCTTGTTTATTTTTTATAAAAATGGTCACGGCAGGTCAGGGAGTTCACAGTTAGTCCTCTCCTGCAAGTGGCATAGTCAAAGATGAACCAGGCCCATGTCGTTTGTCTCCCATCGCAGGCCTCCTCTCACCCCCTTGCCGGGGGTAGAGCCCTGTTGGGACGAGCCTGCCAGGAGCAGTTTCTTGCCCCCGCCCGCCAGCCCCCTGTGAGTGCCTGCCTGCACCAAAATACAGAGTGTGCTGCACTGCACTGGCTTGGCTGCATGGTTAATGCATTGCATAGAAATGATCAACTGACAATGAGTATTTGTTGTAGTGAAGCCTACCGCTGGCCTATTTGCATGCACAGACTTTCACGCACCATACAGGGAATAAATTAGCTCAGCTGCATGTACAGTACAGTTCAGTACTGTGTATATGCACTCTTTATACTGTATGTCCACCTGATGCATTCACTGACCCAGTGTTGACTATGCTGCTCCTGGTGTGGGCAAATGAGGCCTGGTTAGATGTCATCTGCTTTCCTCACATCACCATTTGGTGCAGCATATGGAAATTGGTCTCACGTCTGCTCAAGAAGATGTAGATTCAGTAGATCTGTGATACGGTTGTCATGGTTGCGTCGTTGGTTCTCCTCTCATCCCGTCATTCTGGCTTGGTTCATTAGCTGTCAGGATGCTGCCGCCGCCATAAACTGGTCATTATCATAATGTGCTTCATTATGGCTGCCTTAATAGAGTGCTTTGGCTTTGTATCGTGTCATCTGTTTATCTTAAGAATGAAACCACAATCATGCCTATTCATTTACAGCATCAGACATTTTACTTTTGTTTTAGGAAACTTTACGCACTTTCCCTTTCCCTCTGGTATATGTCAAACTAAGCCAGTGCCTTGTGTCTGCATTTATTTTATCAGGTTGTCATCGGGGAAGATAAGTCCAGAGAGCTCTCCTCCATCTCGGCCCCGCTCTCTTTCTTCAGAGGGTTCCCACGGCCCAGGCCTGTACGTCAGGAAGCTGCCCAGCCCTCAGAGAGAACGAGACAAAGAACTCTCCTTCTACAAGAAAACCAAGCGTGCCATAGCCAGCAAGAAATACAGTGTGTCCAAGTATGAGGCAGAGGTCACCACGCCTATTGAGCTGATAAGCCGCGGCCCTGATGGCCGCTTCGTCATGGAGAGCCCACCGGCCCGCCGCATCCACGGCTTCCCCTTCGCAGAGGAGTCTGACATGTACCCCGAGTTCCGGCAGTCTGATGAGGAGAATGATTTTGACCCCGGGCCTCTGCCGCCAATCATGCCCACGCTGCGGCCCCAGCTCTCCCCAACGTCCTCCAGCCTGGAGTCAACGCAGCCCCCCAACTACAGCCCCCGCCTACACAGGGCCATGGAAGGTATGAGCTTTGCCGAGGGCAGTGCACTTCACGCCTCAGGGCAGGCCCCGGCCTCCCGCTACAGGGGCTTTCCCCAGGGCCCATTCTATGGGTATCTAGGCTCAGGGATTCCACCACCATTCTACATGCCTGACATCAGCCCGCGTAGCTCTGCTCTGTCCTCCCCCCCAGGCACCGCTGAGGGGCCCTTTGGTTACCCCTCCATCCCAGAGGAGAGTGGCGAGATGGAGCACCATCAGTACACTGCCTCTGGCCATTCTCTGTCTCACACACACAGCCCTCCTCCTCGCTCTCCTGAAAGCTGGCAGCCTCATGAGTTGCCCTTCCTGGGTCTAGAGGGTCCACGGTTCATATACCCGCCTCACCATCCCTTGCATCATCCCCAGGACCTCCCTGATCCACCCCCATACCCTCCTCACTCTCTCCCCCCCGGTCGCCTGCACCTCTCTTCCCTAAAGGATCCAACAAGCCCTGGACTCCTGCAGCTGGAGGTCCCTGTGGCTCCCCCAGGCAGAGACAGGCCCCTGGGGCCTCCGGTTAGGCGTTTAGCTATGCAACAGGCCCAGAGTCTCGGCCAGCTCAGACACACGGCCCACGGTGTGGGTGTACCAGTGTTGCCTTACCCTGACCCGGCAGCCCGTGCAGGGAGCCCAAGCACAGCCCCCAGTAGTAGCCCTCAGTCCTGGCTCAGCCCGAGGGCGGGGCGCCGGGCAGACCCCAGCCTACCCCCGCTAGTACTCCAGCCCTCCCGCCTCTCTCCACTCTCCCAAAGCCCCCTTAGCACCCAGCCGGGTTCCCCAGATATTCTAGTGCGGCCCCCTCCGCGCCCCAGCATCCTCCGCACCTCTCGGTCTCTGGAGATGCATGAAATCACCCTGCAGCCCTCGGCCACTGTCAGTTTCTCCCGGAGGTCTTCCCCGTCCGCCTCTCCCACTCAGAGCCAGGGCACAAGGCAACCCAGCCCCAGTTACCACGCCCACATGTCCTATGCCTCCACTGCAGCCAGTTACCCCTCCCAGTCCCCCTCTCCCCCTCTGGAGGGCAGGGATGTTTTCGGGCAGAGGCCATCCCAGAGAAGGACAGAGGAGGAGATGCTACCCTCAGAGCCCTCTCAGCTCCAGATATCAGCCTCAGGGTAGGTGATCCATTCCAGTAGAGAATAGTCACATATTTATTTAAAAGGGGAGACTTCTCTCCTCGTCTGCTCTCTATTCCAAATTTCCTCGGTATTTATCCACAGTTTTAATTGAATGTTTCCATTTAGGCATAATTAAGATGCATATTGTACTCTAATATGCAGAAGGCATGTAATTGCATTTAGCACACATTGTATCAGTTCATAAAAAATGACATTTACCTAAATAAATGGCATGTGAAAGCTCAATTTGATTTTAAGATAATGTAATAATGTCTTTATCATTTTATAGCGTTTAATTGATATCATAAAATATTCATCATAATGCAAATTGAAGTCAAAATAATGACTGCAGGAACATTTAGATGAAACACTAAGCTACAGGCTACAGTAACCCTCAAGTTTACTGTTTTTACAACTGTGACTTTTGTTCTGTCCCCCATTTTGAACATTGAAACTTTGAACTGAAGTATTTTTCACAGCTGGATATAGTTTAAATTTGGTCAGATCATAATTGGAAGAGGTATGAAAGTAAATCTTAATGTGTGAATCACTAGCAAAAGTTTAGTTTATGCTCAACTCAAACAATTACCTGTATCTTTCCTTTACTTTTTATTACACTATATTACATACAAAGAAAAAGGTACCACTTTCTGACAAATCCACTTTTCATTAAGAATTTATAAGCTGCATCTAATGGTTTTATTAATGGTTAATTAGCTGTTTACTAATTCTTTATAGAAAAGTTATAACCCATTAATAAGAGCAACTTTTGGTGTGCAAGGTTATTAACAATCTCTATAAATGTTAAGTCATTAATAAAGCCTTTAACAGTCAACAAACCATCAGGCCTGCGTTAGAAATTGTTAATAAAGGGCCAAGAGTTTTTCACTTTCTAATAAACAAACAGAAAAGTTTGGCAAGTCATCTGTATAATATTTATAGACCTTAATAATTAATAGAGGGTTCTTACAGTAATTTAAGTCTGCAGTTGTAAACGATTGTCAGTGACGGAGAAAGTACTTTTTTCCTTAAGTAAAATTAGCACAGATTGGAAATGCTCAAAAAATTTACTAAAAAGCACTAAAGTATTACCATTAAAAGGTACATAAAGTACTAAAAATACAAATACTCCAAATAGTATATGCTATTGGATTCTAATTATTTGTGCAGTTATGTGTTCATCACTGGTGGGTCCGATGGCTAACTTGTAAATTAACCCCCCCGGTGATCTAGAGAGTTCTAAATCTTAACCTTTATTAATACATCATCATTTATTTGTTGATCATATTTAATATTAATAATCTCAATCGGCAGAGTACTCCCTAAAGTTAACAACGTAGTCAATATAACGGAGTAGAAAATGTTTTTAATACTCAAGTAAATGACAAATTCCTTAAGTATAGTACTTGTGTAAATGAACTTAGTTACTTTCCTTCACTGCTAATAAATATGTTCTGGTCTAAATGCTCTGCAGCCCCTTTTTCAGAAGATCATAGGTCAATCTAATGAATTCAAGAGCTAAAAAGACAAATCAAATGTGCCGCTGGAGGGTGTAAAAGCCTGCCTGGAACCCTAAAGTAATTATGTGTTAAAAAGCATTAGTAAGTTCTTTTTTTTAACCATTACTAAAGCCTTTATAAAGTGTGTCTTTTTAGAAATTGGTACCTACTCTATAAGGATTAAAAAATTCTGAGCTTAAGCCAGTTTTTCATGGAGGAATACTATCAAACCCCAACAATCTAATAGATCAGTGCCCTGTATTACCCTCGAGGTTATATGCTTTTACACCTACATAAAAATATAGCTGAGACTCATATACTTTTATGCCCCACAGCCATTTCTTTACTGCACACATTCCTGCGCCCCCTCACACCCACCTCACACCCCTAGACGCTACAGTCATACAGTAGCTAAAGCCATGAAGCAGAGACTTGCTCCTGCACCATCACTGGCCTTTAAGGGAAGGTAGCTTATAGGGCTGCTGCTTTATAGAGGGTAAGGGTCTTACGTGATTTGTTTTTGATTGATCTCAGCTATCTGGGCAGCGTTGTGACCCGGTCCCCTACGCCGCAATAGGTAAGGGTCGGACCCATGTCTGAGAGGGGAGGGGTCAGCAGGGGGAGGGCTCTAATCACTCTCTCCTTTAAAGGGGAATCGCTTTGGGTTGTGCCTCTGTGCTGGATTCAAGTGAAGTACAACTAATGGTAATAATGACTGCAGGACACATTTGTCATTACACTTCCCAGGCACAGTAAGCCTGCTGTGGCGTAGGCTGCAGTAATTAGGCTTGTGAGCAAGCACGAGGAGCGGTTTTGGACTGTGGAGAAGCATTTTTGTCTTTGGATTGTGTTTTGAATACAGACATGTTTCCCTGCAACCAAAGAAAAAAAAAAAAAAAAAAAAAAAAAAAAGCCTTGAATCAATAGAGGACGCACATGAATGATAGACTGGAGTATTCCCCTTTAAAGTTTTGTTCCATGTGCAAAATGCCATGCATGCATTCTCTAAACTTCTCTCTACGACCAAACAAATAACAACAATTCTCAAACTAAATTCTTTGTCACATTTGTTGTCCTAAGTGCTTTCGTTTTTCTGTCATGTGACTGTTTTTTAATGCCCATTTCCTCTTCCTGTCATGTGACTTGTTCTTTAACAGCCATTTCCTCTTCCTGCCATCTCCTCCCGTCAGCATGGTGAAGCCTCTGTACGCAGTGTTCATGTTTATGAAAGTGTGCTGTACAGTGTTCATGTCTATGGAAATGTACTTTATTTAACACACTGTGGCCTCTGCACACAGTTTATGTGATAATGGAAATGTTCTCTATCTGTCCAGGACTGTTTCAAACATTTGTCTCCCCCTCTCTGCTAATGGTTCTCAATCTCTCTCTCCACAGTGACAAATGATGGACAAGCATCTCTAAAGCTTTGTGTTCCCCATGCCTTTTGAAACAATACATGTTTGGCCCAACAACTTGACTTAATGAAACATTAAGTCAAGTTTTGAAGCTGTTTGTATTCAGTTCTTTGAAAGGCAAAGACATTGAGCCAACAGTGAAACTCTGAACTTAAATGTTAAGAGTTTGTGAGGTTAATTCAATTTCATTTTATTGCATCTTTCTATGAGAGATGGACAACAAAACCAGAGTATTCGGTATGAGGTAAAACGGCATACTATGACCGAGAAGCTACTTCAACTTGATGTGATTATTGAACATTGATTATTTTTCATTTAACTTAGCATGTATCACTCATTAAATGAAAATAGTTCTTCAGGGTTCAAAAAAAGCTGTTTATTTCCTGTTTTAAAAGACACCTGCAGCACACATAGTTCATATTAACCCACTTAGCAAACCTTTAGATGCTCATGCATCTACTGTACATAACAAAATATGGGTTTTGGGAGATATTAAAAAAGAAAATCTACAATAAGACTTCATTGTTCGGGGAACAGTCATTTTACAGTTCCAGAAATTATTTTCATTTTATGAGTTTTATACAGCAAGGAGACCAATATATTGCCCGCATTTCTGAAGCAGTCACTTTTTAAAGACCCAAACCTGAGTGAGCACAGCAATTGCAATTATTGTCTAAACAGGAAATGTGTTTGTTTCCATTGTCAGACATGTTGCAGAAAAAGACTACAAAATGTCCGTGATTTTTAATTACAATCATGGGACCTAAAGTTAGAACTTTTGTTACCCTTTTAGAATAATGTGTAGTCTGCATCACTACAATTCCTATAAATCCTGGACTGGGTCTTTAATGTAAGGATTGTTTTTAGAAGAAACTTAATAGCCAATAAATTCACCAAATCCACCCTATGTCAACTACTCTTTCTTTCTTTCTCTCACTTTCTCTTTTCTTTCCCTCCTTCTTTCTTTGAGTCTAACTTTTATCATCCATCATTGCAGATAGAAAGTGGAAATTCATCATAGTGAAAGGGCTCTCAGTAGAAGCACAAGAGCTCATCAGATCATATGATACTGGAAATAGCAATGCAAAGTGCCATTCTGTCTTTTCACATGTGAGACGGGACCGAACACGCCAGTTGGATTAATGCAGAGCGACGTGTGCTGTGCTGTCTCTCTTCTTCTCAGGGAACCTCTAGGTGCGTCTAGTGATCCTGCCGGGTCTGAGAGCTTACCAGCACTGCTTCACCACTGTATTACTAAAGCCAAGGGAGTGGCTGCCAACAACAATAACAACACAACCTCCGTAAGGAGAACAGGTTTGTCTGACGATTAGAGAAAGAATAATTTTAACCCTCTGAAGCAGTTTCAGGGCGTTTCACATTTTACTCACATGTACATTTTTACAACTTTCACGTACAACCTTTCTTGCCCTCTCCTCTCTGCTCTGTGTACACAGTTCAGTCAAAGTTTCACTGACTTTTTGGAACGTGACTATTGGTCTCAGCCAAGACATTCAAGGTTTCTCAGTTGCGCTGAGGAGCGCAGAAGTTTAATGCATTTACAGGATCTAGTTAGTGCAAACGGTTTATTTTTGGCAAAACCTTAAATGACACATATAGAATGAAGGCATTTTGAAGAAATATTACAATTTTTAAGCTTCGATGAGTTTGCGTTTCCTGACGGAAACGTTTGTCGTGCATAATGTGTTTCTGACTATGATGAATGGTGTCATTTTGCCGATTTTTTTTCTAAAGCAAACATGCTTTTCAAACCCGCCAGCAGCTTTTGGGGTTCAGAGAGTTAAAATATGGGGGTGGTGTGTTACTCCTGTGCTTCTTTCTGCCTCCCTTTCAGGTGCGTGTCCCTCTCAGACCCAGCAGCAATCTCAGACACCCCAAGAGGGAGAGGATCTCCAGAGAAAGATGAAAAGGCAAAACAAGAAGAACCCCTATGTGTATTTGACCTCCTTCCTGCACCGCAGGCAGTCTGAGGAGGACCAGACAAGCATACTGGCCAGTGCAGAATCCGAGGGCCCAAATTATGGGACTCTACGCTGACCCGTGTGCCCACCAAGCCATTGGACTCAACTAGACTGACCTCCCCACAAAAGAAACGCACCTCAGCCCTCCCTGCTCCATCCCAGTCTCTAGCTAATACATTTCTTATAATCTCTAAAAGTTCATCGGTGTTTGGGGAGCGGGAAACATCCAGCTGAAAACTCCGGGGGTTGGAAATCTAATTTGAAAAACAATGGCTTTTCTGAGTTGTCACCAATACTTGTCTCTGAGGAATTTCACTTGAAAATGCTCCGAAAAATATATAATGTATATAAATAGTAAAAACAAGGGAATTAAGCTTCCTCCTACAGTAATAAAAATGTGTTGGTTGAGTATGTCACAACACGTTAAAGATTTTTCACTCACTGGTCATTGAGGGGTCCATATCTTTAGGTTTTTCAGTGATACAGTGTACTGTGAAGACTGGTGCGTCCTCGGACATGGACATAAGTCTACCTTTCCTACAATACAAATAGTGTCAGTATTTAAACACAGGGTTCTTACCACAAAATATACCTCAGAGTAAACGCAAAGTTGCTGTAATTCTTGGGGTATACTGTACGTACTTGACCTTTTTACATATGAAACGTATGGGTTAAAAGGTTTATATCACACGCCGCTCTCATTTAAACGGATAATATGGCCTAACTTTATCTAATTTACAAGCTTTTTACTATCAGTAATAGCTGGAATCTTGTGTTTTTTTTCCATTTATGAACAAATGCCAACCATTAGAGGACTGTCTTAATTGTAGTGCTTGGTGCTTCAGTGTGTTTACACTTATCATTATAGCACCGTATTAAGATAAAGATCATAGCCTTTATGAGAACTCTCAAAATAATTTGGGACTTACACGCTCAACAGAGGTTGGACTTGTAGGGTTAGAAGAACAGGGTGATGAATTGTGAAGTGTACTGTAGTATGTATTTCATTATTAAGGAATCATTTGTGGAACGTGGCACGTCTCGAGGTGCCTTTTTTTGCCTTTTCTCTTGTTTTTTTCTAACATAAACTGCCTTTTCCTTCGCCTTCTCATATTTGTCTGTTCTGGGCGTGGGTGGGTGGGAGGGGGCGCTCCAATATTATGTGTTTTTACTTTCTCTGCCAAGGACACATGAGAGAAAATGCTACAGAGGATGCATAACTCTTGTTTTTTTTGTTTTTTTACATTTATATTTTGAATGGGTACCTGCTTCGACTGTGTATATCCAAGTAATAGGACATAACCAGAAAACCCATGCAAATAATAAAACATTTGAGTAACAAAAGGCAAATAAATCCAATAAATATAACTTCAGTGCAAAAGTACAGAAGCATTGAGTTTTCATGCTGAAAGAACAAACCAGTAGAGTAAAGATGTTAATGTTTAACAACAGCTGTTGGAGAAGAATGTGATTCATAAAGCTGTTGACAAGCAATGGGAAATATTCAAACAATGGCCACCTTGACTGTTTATCTTTAACAACTGTATATTACTTGCTAGCTACTTCTCTGTATGTTTGTTAATTTTTCGACACTAACCGATAATGAATGTATGTTTTGCTGTACAGGAAATGAATGTCCCGATGTCACAGTACATTGAATGACCCATTACGTTGTTTATAGTGCGGCTGCAATTGGTGAGATGACCAGTTGGCACTTTAAGTCCAAATTGTTTAACTTCTCTGTGTTAATCCTGTATGCGATAATAACTAACGGGCCCCAAATAAGTTCTGAGCCATGCTCCCTTTTCTTCTGATGGCTACACAAACGTCCTTTTACTGCGAATGCTAGTTCAATCACTCAAAAGACATATCAGATATATATCCATCTGCTACAAACAAATCAGAGGTTTAAGTATCCACGTGAATGAATCGACTCAATGTCTGCTTATTGAAATCTCTTTTGACAAGTGAGAGAGTGATGGTTGCCTGAAAGTGAGCGTCAAAGTGCATATTCTACTTTAACAAATTGGTTTCATGTAAGATACGAGTAAAAAAAAAAAAAAGATCTATATTTGTTATGTACTGTACATGGTATGTATTGTATTTGTAAAGAAGAATCAAACCATGTTTTACAGGAAGACGTTCTTGTACGAGGATGTATGAAAAGACGGGAAGAAATTAGAAAAAGAAATTAGATTATATATAAACTATTTGCTTACAGTGCGGCTTTAAGTGGATAATGTTTCTAAAACATTTTAAGGTGCCTCATTTGTCATACTTTAGCAGACATTATTTTATCTGAGAAGAAAAAAAAACCTTAATGTTAGTACCGTACGATGTATTATTGCCATAGCCCGCTGGCTGCACAAGTTAAGTAGTATTTTCTCTGATGTATAGTACGTGAATGCCCTTTGGAAAAAGCTTTAGAAGCAGAAGTGTGTTGCCCTATAATATTCCTGGAACAAAGTAATACTAGTAGATTCACTCCAGATCTTTCGCCTTCAGGTGTCCAAAGCAAATAAACTGAAGGAAACTTTTTTCTAAGAGTCACAGACATGCTCTCATCATGTACAATACGTGCTGTGGAGGAAATTGTGTTTACATTAGTTTGATAAAGAAAAAGTGTGTTAGGGCATAGTTGCTTTGAACATTACGACTTGGTGCTATGTTTAACTTTGTGGTGCTGTAGAATAGAGGTCTAAAGATTTTTTTTTTCTGTTTCCACAAGCAACTCTTTCGACCCTGTGTGCTCGAGCAACTAAACTAGCTCCGGTAGACACTGTAGGTCATTATCATAACAGTATCATGGTGTGATGACAGTGATAGACAATACTGGAAAAATAGTAGTATAACCTCGAATAATAGAGACTTGTGACATTCAAATGAACTCAAGATGACCTGTTTTCTATAGTGTGTTTGCAATGTCTGTCTGTGCTTCCAAGCTACCCTCTCTAAAGTATATTTGTGATGATATTGGCAATATTAACCCAGCCTAAAAGGAGAAGCATAACCTGCTTTAGATTAGTACACAACCACAGGACACATGGGAGGGAATCTGAGAGCATTGTCAGGTCGCGGGGGGATCTTTTCTACACACTTCCTGTAGGTCTGCCATCTTTGGTTAACAGCACTGTTTTTCAAGCACACTATCTGCAGGGGCGTAACCGTCTCACGTCATCTCACCACTTCTCTGACGGTAGAATTCCTACTAGTACTGTACAGTATGGCCACGAGTAGTCATCAGACCACATTTGTATTTATTGCTGATTCTCCTGGTAGAAAGGTATTGGGAAAGCTCATGAATCCTCTCCGTGGGTTTAAAAACGAATGGATGTCGTCTTCCGGGCTTTTTTTTGCATATTCAAACAGAAACATGTACAGCGTTTAAGAGGGCTGCTTTGGACGTACTGTTAGCTCAATTTTTTTGGTTTTTCAATTTTTCTGCTTACAGCTTTTAGTGCATCACTAGGTGCTGGTAGGATGATGCTTAGAACCGATTTGATTTTTTATTGTATTAATCTTGCATGTAGAGACAATACAAAAAAAACGCCTATTTAGCAATCATTCATGGACATCCGAGCTGGTTGTTATTGGACGGAAAATAGAAATATGTAGTATTTTCTATATTCTCTGTTTTTTCATGTGTACCAGCACTGAGAAACTAGAATGTATTATTATCGTAGGCTACAATAAGCACTACATCGTTGACTGTTTTAGCTAATGCTCATACTCAAGCAAACCAAGTAGTGCTTAAAAAGGAAGAAAATTGACTACATTTCATTTCATTTTCATCCACTGAACTCTGTGCTGTTCATCACATGTTTACATTCTGTATTATATGTTGTTTATTGTTTGTTTTTTTGTACATAATTTGTCTCCATAATGGTCTTTAAGTTGTATTCAACACTGTTCATATGTAAATATTTCAAAGCAAACACATTTTTTTTTTTTTTTCTTTTTTACTTTTCTCTGTTTTAAAATGATAACCTGATGTTTCTCTTTTTTTGTTGTCAGTTTTTAGACTTGTCTTTCTGTTCTGTCACTACATCAGGTATTACACTTCACTTAACTTTCTGTGAGCAATTAACTCATACTGTATGGTGCTGTACCAAAGCCTTATGTATAATATTTGTATTACTTTATTTCTTGTTTGCCACTGCTGTCCAGTGAATTCTGTATCGTCTGAGATCATGTCTTACTCACTCTTCATGTTCAACTGCCATGGATCTCATTTCTTTTTTGAGTAAACAGAAACCTGAACGAACTATGATGTAAAAACACTCTGGCCTGTAACCAACTGGCCTGGATATGTAGTGACAGTCGCCATCAAAAGCCTTTGTAAAGAAAAACGCACAGGCTCACTCCTGGTGGCTCATCGTGACGTAGACATGGGCCTAGCACATGATCTATGCTCTATATATGGCATGTCTATGAGAATATGAAAACAGTGTTGTATTCATGTCACCATATCATTTCAAATGCTTAGTCCCATACGAAATTTTCCTCTCAAATTTTTGTATTTTGATATAATAAAAAAATCAAAAGAGGTTTTATTTTTTCTTGTGGCTTTGTTTTCCCAGGACTGGAGCCCCTTTGATCCGATCTGTGAGGAAGGTGTAGTTCATATGCTGGACACAGGGTGTAGGTGTTGGGTAGAGAGTGGGGCAGATAGCGTGGGGATAGGAGCAGCTTAATAAGGCCAATGTTTTACTTTTTTTTCTTAATTCTAGGACACACTAGCAGCAGCTAATGACTTAAAGTGCCAGGTTTCATATTTCGTTTTTTCTCAGGAATAACAATTATCCTCTGAATTTAGTCTAAAATGTGACAATGTCACATGACAAATGCAATTTAATTTAGGAAACAAATGGTTAAAATCAGATCAAAGTCTGTGTTTAAATGCATGTTGTTCAATGATTAATTTCTTGACCCCAGCTCTGCCGTTTCCACCCAGACGTCAAGGAATGAATTGTGTGGCGGAACAAGAAAAACAAATAACTTGAAAGAGGATGAGGTCTGTCAGAATGACCTTTGTGCTTTTGTTCAAGTTCCCCCTAACCGGCACGCAAACAAATGAGCAGCCATCTGCATACACCTGAGGAGGGAGTTAATCCACTGGTCAAACACACTCACCTTTAGATCATTATTTGCGGATTCTTTTGAAAACAAAGTTTAATTCTTTTGTGCTTTTCAACAGCCTTTATATTAAATGTTAAAGTACAAATAGTCATAAGTGACTTTAGCTTGGGCTGCAAATCACGATGACTCAAATCTCAGTTTTTGATTAATCAGTTAATTGTTTGGTCTTTTTCCCAGAAACAAAGCTTATTTAAATAATAGTTTATTGAGAAATACGCTCATGCTTTCATGCCAACAGATGAGAAGATTGATTCACTTTAGCAACTGGCCGGTAAATATAAGACTACAGCCAGCAGGCGGTTAGCTTAGCCTAACAGACAGGGAACAGGGAGAAACAGCTGGCCTGCTAAACTCACAAATAAACACACTATATCTTGTTTAATCCGCTCATGAACCTGTGTGTAAAGACCACAAGTTGAGGTTTAACCATAGAAAGTATAAAATAACGAGGGTTATGTGCCGTACTACTTTATGGTCGGGAGCAATAACTTCCTTGAGATTTGACGTCACCGTGAGGTTGCTAGGCAGCTGAGACCTGAGCTGAGAAGGGACTGTAACCTCGTTTTTTTTTAATGGTTTTTGAATGGGTTCAACCAGGTGTTACCATTTTTCTCAATTGTTTACACATTAACACTAATACTCGAGACACACATGTCCTGCTTTACACTCAGATTACAATTCGAAACCACACTTTAAAAACAATTCGATACTTTTGGCCCAATCTTCATGTATGAAATCTCTTGTGTTTTAACATGTAACACTCTGCCATTCAAAATGCTAAACTTAAATGTCCTACTATCCACTCTGACTCCTCATGTGGGCAAACACATGTTGCAAAATTTGTGAGTTTTTTTGTTTTTGCACAATGGATGCCAAAATAGGAGAGAGAAGCTTAACAAGAGGAGGGAGGAAGAGGAAGACCAAGGGGAGCCGTAATCTCTGCTAAGATTTGGGCCACTTTGGTTGACCATGGTCTAGCAATGAGGGTGGCTGGGCAGAGAGCACAAACAACAAACAACAATATTTTACAACTCAATATTGTACATAGATCGTAAGTGCAACAGTGAACATGCACCAGACTAAAGTCTCCTGATAAGGCCTTCATACTGTACTCGTGTTTTACATTGAGCGCATCAGTGTTCAATTGGATCTTAGCAACATCTATTCATATGATAGTGTGCGTGTGTCATTAAACACAAAACACCATTTTAGACATAACATTGTTTTGAATCCAGAGTTTCATTTTGCAGAGAAACTGTGGAGTTTTGCCCTTTTGTGTTTTGGGATTTGGGTGTAGAGTTCTGAGAATATATGAGATATGCTTTCTGAAAATGTCTGGAAACAATTGAGTAACATGGGTACTTAGTGAGCTTTAAAGGTGCTGGTAAGAATTTTTTTTTATATATTTGTTGTTGTTTTTTTAACTTTGGACCCAACCATCTTTCCCCCTGTGTCCTGTCTTTATACTAAACTAAGCTAACAAACTAAGCAGACATATAGTCATAAGTGTAAGTTTGCAAAATGCAGTGTTGGAAGAAGTAGCCTTCTCACATCACAGAATACAAGGGCCTCAATATTGCAGGCCTCATGTAAGTCTACTTAGTTACTTTCCACCACTGCCAAAATGTTGAACTATTGCTTTAAGAAGCTGCAGCCAATGATTTTTTGGTTTGCTTGATAAATGGCATAAAAGCTACAGTACTTGATTGTCCAAATAGTTTGAGATGTATTATCTGCCACTAACGTATGAACTTTTTGATTAAAGGGCCCCACAAATTGCAATACAGGCTCTTGCAGGAATCATAAAAGTGTCCCAGCCCCCCCCCCCCCCAACAAACAGAAGAATAGCTGTATTTCACATTATCCCCTTCAGTGGACAGGCACAATAAGATGATGAATTAGGATGAAGTGATTTGTACACCAGGTTTTACTCCTCTCACTGTTACCACCCCACCTACACTAGATGGTTATGTAATTCTGTACCAAGCATTACCTAACACCGCACTCTTTGCCAGATGGGGCTCCTCGGGCTGGTGAATATTTTCAAACAGGGCGGGGGTGGTGGGCTTCATGCATATACTCTCACGCCAGCCTTATATTCAGCTCCTTGACATTGAAAAGGTCTGGGAACCCCTGGAGCTAAAACATCCAAAGCGCGGGCACGAGAACAGTGGCGCGCGTTCCCGGTGGCGACTGTGCAGATTCACAGCAGCCAGCGAGCAGCGGCTCGCTCCCCGGAATCACTCCCACACTGCCTCAGCGATGTCGCACCCGAGCACAGCTTTTATCCTAAAAAACATCTACCTCCGATGATCCGCTGTAAGCCCGCGTGTGTGTCCGACATAAGCGATTCTGCAGTGCGATGCTGACAACATGTTTCCTCGTCGAGAAGCTCAGCGCTGTGCAGCATAGAGGAGGCAGCAGAGTGGAGCAGCGTGCACAGTTACAGGTAGGCTGTTTAAACGGGGATTGCCACTGAATACCGCGCACTGTACAGACATTAGGAGGCTGCTGTGACTGCCCTGAACGTCTCATCTTAACACCTGATCCAGGCGTGTTTATAATCGATCATCCAATCAACATTTAGTTGATAGAGAGACCGTGTGTATGTATGTGTGTGTGCGTGCGCGCGCGTGCGTGCGTGTGTGTGAGAGATATCTGTCAGGCCCAACAGGTCAGAGTACACGGCTGGTGAACTTTTCCGGCTGGAGCCTACATTGTTGTGGTACTCTGTTGAATTATGTGTTGTGAAGCCTGTGTCATATACTTGTGTGTGGGCACGAGTTCAGTAACTTATGTGGCTTTGAAACTATTAGTCGATTAATCGCTTAGACGATCGAAAGAAAAGGAACGGGAAGCTATTCTGAGAATCCATTCTGCATACAGGTCTTTTTATTTTATTTTTTGAGAAGTAATAACAGGTTTCTGCCATTTTATAAATTTACAAATGATTTGACGATTAATCGAGAAAATAATCAGCAGATTAATCAATAAAGGAGCCTGAATATCGATTGGTTTTGGACTGTTGGTCAGACCAAACAAAGCCTCGCTTTGTGCTTTAGGAAATTCTATCCTTTTTTAGAATATATTCTCCATCAATGAATCACGAAAATAATCTACAAAGGAATTGATTTAGTACTTGCAGCCTTTACCCAAATTAAACAACGTGTTTGTGTGTTGAGGACAAAATAATATGTACATGTTAGGTATTTCATATTGAGCTGAAATGCTTAATCGATTAGAATTGACAGAAAACTAATCGAGTAATTGTTTTCTGTAAACATAAATTCACCAAAATTCGCTGGTTCCAGTTTATCAATTGTGAGGATTTGCTGCTTTTCTCTGTTATATGTGACAGTAAACTAAATATCTTTTGTGTTTTGGAATGTTATTTGTGAACATAATCTCAGGCTTTAGGACATTAGCATGGCCATCTTTTCTTTAGTTTCTGACTGTTTATAGACCAAGTGATTCATGAATTAATCAAGACAATAATATATATATATATATATATATATATAAAAAGGATGATGCCTTGGTGTGAAGCCTGTACCTACAAAGTGCAGTACTTGTATGAGTGTAGGAGTGCGTAGGGATAAAATAATAGGTATGTTTGGTATTTTATTACGTAATGCGTTACCATACTACAACACAATTATGATCTCAAGATGTATTACCACAGAGTTGAACATGAGCTTTACAAAGGTAGTAATTGTTGCAGGGATGGTGTATTGGATTGCATTAGATCAGGCAGGTGACTGTGATCTTGTAACACTGTGTGGGAGTTTCTGTGACATCCAATATTGCGTTAGTGAGCCAGCAGCATAGCGTCATGGCTCTATCCTCCAGAATCACTGCCATATTCCTTAAATATTTGTCCCACCCAGTAAAATGGCCCTCTTAATCTTTATTTTTACTGTAATTTGTCTGTTTTAAAAGGAAGTATATGTTTGCTGTAAACAGAAAGGCCGGTTCTTCACTCGAAGGCTTAGTTGACAGATCGGCTTGTCGATTAAATATTTGGGTCTTTGTTGTCTACAAGTTAATCGCCCTGCTGTTCACCCTGCTTTCTACCCTTCATCTGTGATGGTTGCAGGACAAAGATTGAGCCGTGACTCCGACTCACCCTGGTAGATTTCAAGGAGATTATAGGATCATATGACCCCCACCTCCTCCTCCCTCAAAAAGTGAAAAGAGTGACAAAGCTCCTGTAAAGAAGTGGTTTCTTTAAAATATGTTCTGCATTGTGGCCTTGCTGAGAGAGTAGCAGCGCCTCGGGTGTCTGAATCCTGCATCATTGTATGAGCAGCAATGTCACTGCCTCGGGCAGATTGTGGTGGTGACGATGATGATGATGTGTCAAAGCTTGTGGTCAAAGGTTCCTCTCAGGCTTCATTTTCCTTCCTCGTCTGGATGGAGCTTCAAGTCACGATGGACGGGAGAGAGGTTACCATGGCAACCGTGAGCCTTTCTCCACTGCGCCTCTCTCGCTTGTGTTGACTGCATTCCAGAGCTCAGAATGAGAGCATGAAACCAACTTTACACGGGCCTGTCACATCCTCAGAGGGAGACGTACTGTGTTTTTTATGTGCATCAAAATCAAGACATGAGGATGCAGTTAAAGCTGCTGTTGTCATGTTCTATTTATATTGACAATTGATCACTTGACTAAGTGTAATTGATTGTGAGAATTATCACCCCTCAGCTGTTGAAGCTTTATACCGCCCTTCAGCTCATTGTTTTGGTTTTCCAGCCCACAACTTTCCTGCGGAGTATTTTGCAGCTAAAGAGCCAGACAAGTTGCAACCAAAATCCTAATCTCTCCATCCACGTACTGGCATTTGCAGCAGTGTTATAAAGAAAGACAGCCAATGGAGATAATGGCAAAGCAGCCTTATTATTACTCGCATCTTTATCTACCACAATACCTGCTCTAATTAGCTTGCGATTATGACAGTGTTATCTTTTTATGTGTTTCACTTACAGCCCATCTTAAACAACATACCAGAGGCGTCCTCAATTACCTGTAGAGGTTCATAAATACAGCACTATCCATATATGAGTTATACTGTATTAACATCAGTTATATTGAATTGTTTTTGGGTTAAATCGGTCATCAAAGCCTGATACGAAAAAGGTGAAATGGCAGTTTCTCCTTCTCCTCGGCCTTACTTCCTCCCTCCTCTCATATGTGAAGAAAAATCTGTGACTCACATAAACGCATCTGCTGTGTGTTTGTATGTAGGCAGCCATTCTTCATGTCAACGCACTTGCTGATACCGGTTTTATAAACAGTGTGCGAGATTGTGTAGGCTGCCCTATTTTTCTTGAAAAACGCCATGTAGGCCATCGGATACCAGGGCAACATCCTTCTGTGCTGCTCCAGTCTCCTGACATCAGAACAACGTCTCTCCCTTGAAGTGTGACAGGTAGATGAATAGTTTTGCTTAATGCTTTCTGATGTGGCGGTAAGAGGATTTCTATCTGATTTACAGTTGATTCCACGGCTTCTAACAATAAACCTGTGTCTGAGATTTTGTGTGTCCTGGTTTGACATTGTTCTATTTTTCTCGCCTATGATACAGCACAAAGTGTCAGTGCTGTATGTGCCACCCATTTCTCTCTGCCATGGACAATGACACATACAGAGCAAGATCGCCTCTTAAAATGATGACCTTTTTTATTTTTATCTTGTCTTTATATAGCTCAATCCATTTGGGGCCTTTTCAAAATAGTCTATTTTTCATGCGTTGTGGTGCTTGCTATAAGAGCACTTGTTCATACGTTGCTCTGTGTTGTCTTCATCTCTTCTCCCACAAAGCATTTCAGTTGAAAACAAAAACCCCATGACTCCTTTTACCAGGCAGCTTTTAAAGCACACAGCTAGCCATCCTCCTCTGCAAAGTGAAGTACAACATGTTCCTTCACTTGAAAAGACTCACTGATGTCTGATGTGGTACAATCAGCAAGGTCAGGCATTGTTCTGTGTTTTATTTTATGTTTTTATCATGGATGCATGCAGCCGCTAGGAATCTCTGCCCTCCTTTAGCACCGCATAGCCAAAGTATTGTAACCGAGATAAAGATAATCACCGTCTCTGGATGTTTGAGCAGCACAGCTTGGTTTTTGTGTTATCCCAGTCACTATTCATAGTACATGTACTCCTAATGCTTCCAGTTCTGCATTATTTGGTCACACACTGCTCATTCATATGACCTGCCAAACACATTTTTTTTTTCTCCCAAGTGCCCCTTACTGTATGAAATGGCGCTCAATGTAACCCTTTGTAAGCTCTTCTCTGTGTAATATGTTGGCTCTCCTCTGGCAAGGTTATGGTGTCTGTTGGAGATGAGATACAGCATGAGATGTGGATAGAGTACAGACCGATCTGGCCTGTGTTCCTGCATGCTCACATTCTGCTGAGTCAGGAGGTTTTGTGGAAGTCAGTCAACAGCAACTCAGTGAGGCTACGAGCCAGAGAGGCTGGTGGGAAACTGCTACTACAGCAATGGCCGTGAATCTACTCGTTACACCAAACATTTCTATGTCGATTAGCAGACCTGCTTAGGGAAGAGTTAAAACGGCCTCCTGTTAATTGGCAGGACCGCTGGGAGAGGTTTGTTTTTTGCCCACATGCCGCAAAGTTGTTGTTTAACGCTAAACACCCACATACGTTATGGGAAGATTGTAGAGGAACATTAGGAAGAGTCTAGTTTCACGTCATCAGGACATTCCTTCAGTTTGTTTACAGAACATAACGACAGGAGCAGTAATAATGGAGTCTGGTAAAGAGTGAGAGTGATAGGGGATGTCCCAGTCTTCTCATGGACTCGAGGCAAAGATATTCCTAAAAATAGAACAGGGGGTGCAATACTAGGATTATTTTGTCAGTGTAATCCCTTCACTGTTTTGTTGTAGGATATTAAGGAAAATGTGTGCCAGTTAGTTTACAGCGACATGAATAAACATGAACCAAAACCAAAGCGGGGCGTCTGAGGGTCTTTCCCCAGAACATTTTTTTCGAAGACTTTGTTCTCTGCATTCTCGTGACTTTTAAAATGAAACGATGAATGATGAAACTAACCAAAAATAATAACTACACTGCAACAGCATTTTTATGTTTAATACTTTTAATTTTATTTTCAACTTTCAGGAAAGAATACAGAATATTTAAAATGCGTGCCCCTTTCCTTTTGAAACTTTGCGTAAGAAACGTGAATTCTTCCTTCCGGAACGCCGGAGATTTGCTGTAGTATTTATTCATTTCACTTAGTCCTCTCCATTTCTCTCTCCGGCTCTCGTGCACTGAGGAGGATGAGCAGCTCTCTTCCGTGTCACGTGAATGCCAGGAAACTAAATATGGTGTAGCTCTATTGTTGCCCGGGTGGAAACAGTAGACTTTTTGAGTTGTAGGGTCTTATACACACTGTACACTGCCAGAAACAGGTTGTGATGAGCGAAAAGTGGAAAAAAAGATGTGAAAATGAGTAAAATCGGGAGAAATTAAGGAGAATTGTGACTCCGGGAGAGGGCAAGGAAAAATGGGAGTCTCCCGGGAAAATCGGATATAGGCTGGTTAAAAAGAAGCAAAAGAAATATATAAAAAAAATATTGACCCTGATTCTGCTTACATTATCTAGGGACATGTAGTGAAACTGCTATGACAATCTTGTCATTTTCAGGAGGAGGAAGAGTATGTTTTTGTTTCCAGTTAAAACCTGTCAATGTGCAATCTATGCAAAAAAAAAAAGAAAAAAAAAAAAAAAAAAAGGAGCTGATGTTCTCGTGAAACCATCCCATGAATTTGCAGTCTGAAATGCATCATCACTGAAGCAGCTCCCGGCACTGTAGCATGATGTCATCGCAGATTACAGTCAGGGCTCTGTGGATCGTAGCCTTGAGAGTCGCACACGCTGCAGCCTCAAGTGGGTTGTCGTCTGGTGGCTTCATTGCATCGGACTCTTCCTCCCATCCTCCCATATTCTTCTAACAGCCCACCCTCCCTCGCTCTCTTCTTTCCCTCCCACTCTCCTTCCTCTACAGTGGGCTGTTGCAGTCAGGCAGCATCATGGAGGCTGGATGTGTGGTTGCCGCGGTGATTGAAAATGCTGCCTCAGGACCCCAGGGTGAACCAGGAAGTGGTGACGTCCTTGAGGGGTGAGTTGCTCTCTTTTTCTGCGTTTCGTGTAAGGTGAACAGAATGTTGTAAAACCATGTAATGTTGAACATGTATGTATGTGTGAGTGTGTTCGTGAATGTGTGAATTTGTGTGTGATATGGCTAAAACATGACCCTGTTCTCAGAGTAAGACAGGGAGAGGAAAAGTGTCGTGTGTGTGTAACGCTCCATTAGGTCCGAAGCTCACTGCATTTCCTTTCCCTGTTCGTGTCCGTGTTCTTTGCCTTTTCATGTCCTGATCTCATCACGCTGAATCACTGTGACAAATTCAAGGCCTGTCTCTCTCCTCTCTTTGTTGCTCATAAAAGTTCAGTTGAATGAACCTCACCCTCCTATCCCAAATACATTGAGTCACATTTCAAGTGAAGGTTTTGTGAAGAACTCCCTTGTGGGTGGATTGCCTTTATGGCTCTCTGAATAGACGAGCTTTGCTTTCCTGGGCGCATACAAAAGACACCATGGCTTTTTGTTGACCCTACCGTAGTGAGAGATGTTCCCATTTATCATCTGTATCAAGGATTTGTTCCCATCTAGAGCTGATTGGAAGAAAAAACGTTCTGTTAATGCATTTCCCTCTTAATGTTAGAGATTCAAACACCACACACCTAATACAACCTGTTTTTTTGGCCATGCTAGTGCAATGTCATGATTTGAGCTCGAGACAAATATTGTGAATTCATCTCCCTCACTTGCTCCCTATGGTTAAAAAGCTGGACATTTTATTTGAAACCCCCCAGACTACTTGTGTTTTAATAAGACCTTACTTGTGTTTTAATTCTTGTATGCGTCTGTTTCTGCAGAGATGTCTTACCATCTACTGACCTGCACAAAGATGATGCCTTACCTCAAGCCACCAACAATAATCCTCCAGAAGAGAAACAGCCACAGGAGACATCCACTGCCATGGTACACGCCCACACACACACACACACACAACTCTGACTCATCACTTATGCTGAACAAATGCAAAAACACACACCAATGGACACGTCGTCCTTCTTCTTCTTCCACGAGGCGGTCATTGGTTGTGTAGGTGATTCACACCATGATGTCACCACAGCATGATGTCACTTAGGTCACATGGCACTCATGTGTCGGTTGTCACAGGGATGAAGGTGAGAACAGGTGCACAAGTGCAGGTTAAGAGGGAGGTGGTGTGTTTGAGAAGTGCTGCGGTAAAGGCGCTATGACAATATTGTCACAGACAAGTTATATCACCCCCCCTTCAGTTTACTTCTGGTTACTCCAGTTTTATGTAAATATCCTGCACAGCAGCACTTTCTTTACCTCTTCACCTCTGTGGGGGAATTACTCCCCTGTTTTTACAATTGTACTTTCAGTACAGTAGATTTCGTTTTTATTGCATTTATTCTTTTCTATTCTGTCATTTTTATTTAAAAATGATACATCATCCTGCACACACTTCAAATGTCCACAAAGAAACAACTCCAATTACAAACTGGACAACAAAACTGTACAAGATACAAACACAACCAATATTATTAATATTAATAACAATACTTTATAGACAAAAACAAAGACATATGTCTTAAGAGCAACCCTAACGTTCACAGATTAATTTATATCAAATAATGACATAACCTGACCTAATATTACATAATATAAGATGCATGCATGCATAAGATAGCATAACATAATATTAGCATAACATAACATTACAGCATGACATAAGCATGAAATAGCCCAATATAACTTAGCATAGCATATTAACATTAGCATAATATAAGGAAAACATAAGCATAGCATAATCTTGGCATAGAACAGCATAAACAGCATGATAGAAGCAAAACATAGCATAATATAACATCAGCATAACATAAAAGCATAGCATAGAATGACAACATTACAGTAGCGTAAAATAGCATGAGCATAACATAATATAACAGCTTAACATACCAAAGCATAACATAAAATAAGCAAAACATAACATTGGCATTACATGGTTATAAGGTAACATAAGCATAATAACATTGACATAATCTACAACTCCCTTCTTTATTCTTATACCAGGCGTCTGAGTTTGTGTTTAGCTTCTTTTGCTGCACAACCACTGTCTCATGTTGATCAACACAATCATTTCTTGCCTGTACTCTCCATCAGTGACCGTGACTGACACTTATTGACGTGTGCTTTCTCTGTTTGGCAGGTGAGGAGTGATGACATCACAGAGCACCCAGCTGAGCCCCTCCTGCGCTCCTGCGTCAGCACTGCTAGCATGAAGGTCAAGAACATGAAGAAGTAGGTGCTCCCTGTGACAGTGTTGCTGCTATTATGGGCTGTAAAACAGGGCTCTTATCCAGGCCAGGGAAATGAAGACCTATAAAATGACGGGCGTGGCACAGACAGACGAGTCCGCCTGCTGCATCTCTAACCCTGTTCCCTCACACATAGGCCTAATCTCTCTTTCTTTTCCCTCTTTTGCTTTGCTTTGCTCCTCTCTCCAACACGGTGTCAGTGTGTTGAATACTGATGAGGGGCCGATGTGCTGTGCTTCTTTTAGGCTGACGTTCCCCAGAGGTCACTTCCCCACGTTGGCAGAGTGCGCACATTTTCACTATGAGACTGTTGACTTTGGCAACGTTCAGGTGAGCCCTTAAAATACTTGCACTATGACTTCTGAAGAAGAGGTACTATGTTAAGTAATTGTGTCTTTGGCTCAAGTTCAGTGGCCATTTTGGTGAATTGCTCCAGAAATGCATCGTTCTCGAAATGCAGTGTGGCAGTTGAATCAATATCCTTGTTTGTCTTTTCTGGACAAAGTGCCTCTTTATTGCGTTTTCCTTCTTATTCCTGAAATGTCATTTTTATCAGGAGCACTATAACATATTAATTTGTCCAGAATAATCACAGATCATGCTTAAATCTTTATGTTTTCACTATGGCAGATTTCATTAGTCTCATTCCTAATAAAGACATGATCCGATTCCAGCAGTGTGATAATCCTCCGCATTACAGTATATTAATGTCTCATCTGACCTGTAAACCTGTGATTCAGCCTTATTAGTTTGACCGAAGCACATGATGTCAACTAGTGAGTAAGTTGGATGCAGTAGTTTCCTGGAAGACAGCTGAGTCCTTCCAAGAATTGTACGAGAAGACTCATTTTGAAAGTCAAAACGTGTTCTGACAAAGCAAAAAGGGATGTGAGGATATATAGTTGGAGTTAAATGTAGTTGGAGGTAAATGCTATGTTTAAAACTACTTTCATAATATTTTATCCAAAGTTTTGGGGATTTTTTTAACCACAGCTTTAGGAATGACAGTGTCACTCAGTCTGTGTGTCAGTTGGTCCTCCGCTTTGATGTAGAAGGAACTATCTCAACAACTATTTGGTTGATTCCCATGCAATGTTGTACAGACATTCCTTCAGGCTCCAGAGGAGGAATGCCAATGACTTTTCCTGTAGTGCCACCATGAGGCTGGCATGTTTTGGTTCGTAGTGAAATATCTCGATAACGATGGATTGCCATGAAGTCTGGTTTACAGATGTGCATGTTCCCCTCCGGATGAATTGTGTTAGGTTTAAGTTTCTCAAAAAACCTGCAAAACTAACGGCATTCCCATCCCACCCCCTCAGCTGTACTTTGTGTTTTAGTGCCAATTTGCAATTGTTAGCAGGCTAACACGCTAAACTAAGAAGGTGAACATGGTAAACATTATACCTGTCATTGTGAGCATGTTAGCATGCTGAAGTTAGCATTTAGCTCAAAGCATCACTGTGCCAAAGCGTAGCCCTGCAGTGCCACTATCATGGATGCAGACCCTTGATCTTGTTTTTACAAACGCACTAGTAAATTAAGAGAATCCGCAAGTTGCAACGTCAGCTGGAAAGACTTGATTTGAATATCCTGTAGTCATGGACTTAATTATTCTGAATATAATGACTCCCACCAGCCAAAATAGGATTTGGACTTGTCGTCTAAGAAGTATATTTAAGTTTATTAGAAGCAGTGAAGCGCTAGTGGTTGCTCAGTCATGTGTGGAAGTGGCTGTTAACTGCCTGGTTAAACCTCAGTGCAGTTCAGTTTGGTTGCCAGCAGAGTGCAGCAGTCATCTCTCTACACAACCAGAAGCTGCCAATGGGGCTTAACACAGAAAGAGTGCATGAGCAGTGCATGAGCAGTGCATGCACGCTGTGGGGCTGAATCCCCACATGTAGCGTAAATGGACAGTGCGGCGGGCCGGACGGCTCTTAAATCCCAGAATGCTCTCTCTCTCTCCCTGTTGGGTAAACATCCTGCTGTGGTTGCCACGCCATGATGTGATGGCTCCTTCAGCAGAGAGGAGGCAAGTGAAGCAGCACAACAGTTTCAGTGACCTTGAAAAGCTCCACAGGGAGAAGAAAAGCTGAGCCTAGCTGGAAGAGAAATATCGGTCTGGGAACACACTGGCGCTGAAAGCTGTCTGCGCACACTTTGCAATCAGATTTATTTCTTCTTCAGAATGTCATTTTTGTTAATTGTTCCGCTTAATCTGAGAGATGACTCTTTGTTCTTGTTGCATCTCCCATGATGCATTTGCCTGCCTCTGTATTCACAGACTGTGGCGGCACGAAGGGAGGGTAGTGATCAGTCTCATGTATCCTAATCGCAGAGTAGCACAAGGACGGCAGACTGCCTCTGTCTGCAGCCTGCCGTCTGATTCCTCTCCAGATTAGCCCCAGTCTCGCCTTGAGAGTGAAATGAATGAGAATTGTTTTGAAATGAAAAAGGGTTGTCTATCTATCTTGTGCAGCTTTGCCTCTGTATGATGGATGAGCATGTGCATCTGTGTGTGTGCCGGTCGAGCCCCCCCTCCCCCTTTGTCACTGAAGAAAAGAGAGCGGTTAGAGAGGGGGGAGGGCGACGGATGCTGAGTACATGAGAGGGAGGAGGGGGAAGAGATGGAAAGAGGGAGGCAGGAAGGGGGTTAAGACACACAGTGGGAAGCATCCAGTTTTTAATATTTTCTGCTTTGAATAGAGCAGTATGCGCGTGGTGATCCAAAGCCCTGTGATTGAGCATTTTACTTAAGGTGGCAGGGGACGGCAAACAGGCGAGTAAGTAGCATCATTTAAACTCTGCTGCCCCTCAGCCAATATTTGGCTTGTTAGAGGAGCTTACTGAGGTCCAGGACTGCGGCTGCACACAAAGACTGAGCCACTTCCTCCAGCTGCGGATGGATATCTGAGATATCTTAGTGGCAGGTAACCTGAACGTGTGGATGTCTATGTATTCATTTCAGCTTCTGGGGCAAGATTCTTTATTTGTGAATATGTAACAATGCATGCATGTTTCTGCACAAAGGGTTGAAGTCTGAGCTGTGTTTGCATGTTTTATTTTGAAAGGCGTTCCTCTTGGAGGTGTGAGCATCACAGAGGAAGTGATGCTGAGGCATGCCTCCAATAGAAACTTCCATAGTTTTGCTGTTTCGTTCCTTTTTATCAAGCTAGTGTTTTGTTCCATCAAAAAGGGATCTTTGCTTATCTATAATTCTCCGTATGATCCTGCTTCCCATCATGCTTTTGCCCTCTTGACCCCCATCAGTACTTCATTCGGACGCTTAGTTTGAGTTGTTATTTCATACAAATCCTTGCAGTGAATGAGAGCTCTTCCAACATGACTTATTCAAGAACAGATTTCTCATTCTGCGTTCTTTGTCAGTCTGGTTTGCTGTATTACTGTTGAGCAGTAACTAGGTCGCCGTGTGTTGTGTAACTGTATGTGGATGAGTTGCTAACAGTTATAAATAACCAGAACTTCCCTTGGCTTCCAAGGCCTTTGAAGTCTCTTCTACAGTAATGTCTATCAATTTATTCCCAAACTCCTGCAAGGCTTTGATCTTCTAATTTTTGGGTCATATAGAATATAGAAATCTGTGCTAAATCTACACTGTCTCCAAGCGCAGATATCTTAGCAGTTTATGTGTAATATGTGTCTTACTGCAGGATTGAAAAAAGTGCTATGTTGGTTGCAGAGGAAATATAAAAAAAAATTTCCCAAATAAACTTTATCTTTATATCTTTACACTTTATTTTTTCAATAAAAAATCCTTTCAAAAATGTTAACATACCTCTTTTTTTCAGGCACTTCTTCCCATACTTCTTTGTTACTCGAGTTTTAAAGGTTTTTATATTCTAACCCACCGCTCTGTATAAAAGTGGTTTTACTATTTAATGGAAAAATGGGGTTTGGACATGATGTTTTTCTTGTATACCAGGTCACATACTTAGAGGTTGTTGTATTATACGCATCCATTATTTATAATGTGGACCCTCTCAATATTCGCTCCTCTGTCTCTCTTTTTTTCTTCGCTCATAGTTGGCCTTCGCAGAGGGGCAGAGTGAAGGGCCGAAGGCTGGTCTGGACTCCAAAGAGCTGGTCTTTCTGGTCCAGATCACATGCCAGGTAACATTACTTGCTACATTTGGATTATAAACTACATCGAAGATACTCAACTTGCTTTGCCCGGGGGCAAAAGACCCATAACTCATCTTTCTTTGAAAATCTTTCATTTCAAATTAACTGATTTATTAACTAAGTTAACTGAAACAAGGATTGACACTTGACCTATATGCCCGGTATGTCAGATATTTTACTGCATTTAATAGCTGCAACTGCATTTTAGTTGTATATTGATGGTTGCTTTTATGTACTCTGGCACCTTCTTTACATTAAAAGAACAAAAAAATAAATCCCATTGTAAATCAATTTGTGTCAGCGAGCCACCCGGCACCCTATCGCAGGCCGTAACTTGAGTATCACTGGACTACATGATATCATATCACAAGGTACTCATTTTATCTCATCCTAAGAGATATATCTCTTTTTCAGGGTCGAAGCTGGCTGGTAACTAGATCCTACGAAGACTTCCGGGTGCTGGACAAACACCTGCACTTGTGTATCTATGACCGCCGTTACTCCCAGCTCACCGAGCTGCCACGATACGACGCATTAAAGGACACTGTTGAGGTACCACAGAGCTGCAGCTCCTGTATCTCTGACCTGTAATAGTTATTACTCACATATGAGAAATGAAGCTTCATTAACACTTAGGATTTCTCTGGTAATAATGAAATGAGTCTGTTCTGTCGCATGATGTATGGAACATTGCTCTTAAGTTGTCAGACTTAACTACATTTTGACAATCTTGTGTCTTCATTCAGGCAGTAACCAAGATGCTGGCCACCTACCTGTCCCGATTCTCCGCCATTGCTGACAACAAGATTAACTGTGGACCAGTGCTGACATGGATGGAGGTATCGTCTTATCAGCTGTTTGCTGACACTTCCTATTAGTTATTCACTCTCTGGAAATTACCCCATTAAGGGAATTCAATATTTAATAGTCACTTTTAATATTTAAGTAGTTAAGTTAAAGAAACAGTCAGACTTTTTTTTCGAGAGTGCAGTTGCTTCCCCAGAGCCAGCTGGTGAAAATGTGTACGACACATTATGGCCAAACTCTGAATAAAAACTGGAGGACATTTAATACATGTAGGAATTAAAAGTTTAAAAACAAGACTTTGTGGTTTAGGAATAGCGTTCTGTTCTATTTCCGGATGAACAAGTGATGGGCATCCTCATAGTGAGGCCAGGTTTTTGCACAACACCTAAGCATGTGCGGTACCACTCTGCAGCTGCAGAGGTGGGTTCGTGTGGGTGTGCCAACTCTTTGTTGAGGTTTTTTTTTAATGTTCTTTTTAAAAATAAAAATGTGGGAGTAGAGTTAAAAACACTTTTGTGCAAACAGGTTTTTTTTTCCAAATCCAACACAATATAATTGTATGATTGGGCTACGCTTGCCAAAAGTAAATACCTGGAAAAATCCAGTAACATATTGTCTTGCTGCTCATGTGATATTACTTGAGTCCCTCCTATCATTTGAAATAAATGCAGCTTCCTCTCCCTTCCTCCAGTCTTTGAGCTAAGCTCGTTCAACATGTCGAACTCTTGCAAAAATTAATTTTTTTAAATGTTGCTAATGTCATTATTCTCTTTTGCAGATCGAGAACAAGGGGAACCATCTGTTGGTGTCTGAAGAAGCCTCCATCAATGTCCCCGCCATCGCTGCTGCCCACGTCACCAAACGTTACACAGCCCAGGCCACGGACGAGTTGACCTTTGAGGTAACCTCTGTTATATAAGACAACATAATCTCGCATGAATCAATCATTGTTTCATCTTTGAGCAGAATCATTTTCACTGGATATTTTGCATACAGTATGCGTATGTCTGATCCCATCATAATGCCTTTTATGTGATCAGCTGTGATCAGAATTTGTTTCTCATCATCATACTCTTTACTATCCAGGTGGGAGACATTGTGTCAGTCATTGATATGCCTCCCAAAGAAGACACAGGCTGGTGGAGAGGGAAACATGGCTTTCAGGTAAATCATCTGCTGGGCTTCATTCACACTGATGTTTAATGAGAACAGTGAAAGATCAATGTGTGTCCTCTTCCAGTGATGAGGAAGCAGTGATCAAAGTCACAGTGAAGGTCGGAGCGTCTTTAGCTTCAGTTGTGACGTATTTCCCAAGGAATCGATGTGTGGATGCGCTTTAGGTACGAGAGGGTTTTAAGTCAAATCCTCCAGATTTGATTGGAACGCTCATACATGGGCAAATACAGCGCGATAGGGAACTGCTGATGACAGTTGGCCTCCATATCTCACTGATCCCGTGTTGTTAGACCAGGGGGAAGAGGAGGATAAAGCTTAAACAGATACATTAGGCTTAAACCACGTTATTTAGAAGTGTAAATGGAAGCTAAGCACTAGCTACTAGCTAAGTGTTGTTTCATATGATGGTTAGCTTGTCGTCCCAAATCACATTTGATTGGATACATTTATGTAACTGCTCCCGAGTCCAGGAATATTTTTCAGTTTTACAGGGAGAGGAAAAAGAGGGATTTTGATATAAAAAGTACTTCAGTATGAAGCAAGAGATAAATGAATAATCAGCACAGGTGCACACTTCCTGTTTCACTGAAAGACAACTGAAAACGTTGAAAGTAGGACTTCATTCTGAGGTATAAAGACATGTGTGCTTTTTATTTGTGCATATACTGTATGAGTTGAACTCTATATACAGTATATATCACAGTATCAATAAGAAGCTAGTTTGTCACTGCGGTTGAGAGACACCCTGAGATGCTTTGCACAATAAGAATGCAAACCAGCTGTTTGCAGCCTGAGGCCGCTTGTACCCTCATGCTTACTGACCTATTTCTGCACCTTCACCCTGCTGCTGTCTGCCACAGCACTAAATGCCCCCACTGGTCCTTTTGAACGTACAAGTGTATCGCCAACTCTTGTCTTTCTTCTTTACGCTGCTCATCCTCTTCTCTCTACCTGCAGGTTGGTTTCTTCCCCTGCGACTGTGTTGAGCTGATAAATGACAAGATTCCCCCCAGTGTTCAAAGCTCCGTGCCGAAGCCAGGTACTCTTCAGTGTGTGTCCGTCCTTCTGCTTGATGATTTATTTAAGTCCTGCTCCCAGGATGTGAGACGGATTGATTTAAAGTGGCTGTTATGTATGTGTGTGTGTGTGTGTGTCATCTTAATCAGTGTGTAAGAAGCATGGGAAGCTGGTAACCTTCCTCAGGACTTTTATGAAGTCTCGACCGCCACCTCAGAAGCTGCGGCAGCGCGGTATCCTCAGAGAGAGAGTGTTTGGCTGTGACCTGGGGGAATATCTCCACAACTCCGGACATGAGGGTAAATTATTCCTACAATGGCTTCTTTTTTCCCCCTTATTCCATCGTGTAATTCGTACCTGCTGGCAGTTCACACAGAAATGTTTCACATTTTCAAATCGTAAATACCCCGAGAAGGGATTACCCAGTGACTCTTCTGCCTGTATAGGGGATTTGTGACGCATTGCTGTGATGTTTGATGTGAATTGAGTCGGTGGTATGAATAACCAGCCAGCGGGATGTGCTTTTTCTTGCATAGATTCTTGTAGATTTTCCAAAAGATGTTGATCTCTCTATTTTTAGACATGTGTGGAAATGCCCTGGTATAATAGAGACAAAGCTCCCATTAATGTCAACCATTTATGTCATGTTAATTTATACAGAGTATTGGATTAAAGCTAAATGCATATCTCTCACACAATGGGCCTCATGCAGCAACATTCTCTTAATTTTCTCTTATATTTTCTGAAAAAAACGAGACAAGTCAACTCCAGAAGCACCAAACGTTCTTAACCATCCACATCTGCTCTAACCAGGTGTGCTGAATGATGACTCCCACTTGATCAGAAATTTGAGGCGTGTGGAAGATTGTTAATTATTAATATAAATAACGCCCCCTAAACACTGTAAGGGCAGGTGTGGTGCTGTGTACAAATACTCTGGCACATGCCCAAGAATTAGAGAGATGCCACCAAAAGAAATTCTGTAAGAAGAACTTCAGCATTAGTGAAATGGAGGTACTGTGAAACAAATTTAAATTGTTTTGATTTTCCAGATGTTCAGTACTGACGTTACAGGAAAAATCAAAAAGCATCTAAAGCATTATGTAAGGCATTCAGAAGCTGAACACACGCAATATCAACCGAGGGTTTTTATAGTCTGAACTGGGATCAATGGACTAATAGTATTTCTTGAAGCCCACAAATGTAATAATCCAATAGATATAATTACTCTAAAACATATAATAACCTATATTTGGTTATATAATATGGATGCATTTTTTTATGTTCCTCAAATTAAAAAACTTATGTTTCCTTTCGTTGGACGAACAATTTGTTAACTCAAAAAAAATAAAGCTGTTTTTTTCTTATGTTGGTAAGAGTGCTTTTGGTGAATCCTAGAAATCAATGGGTATGAACAAATATGAAAGGAAATATGTTATAATATTGCTCCCTGCATGAGGCCCATTGTCTCAGGTAGCATACGTTTATGCAGGGCCGTAGCTGAGGAGGTCATGTGCTCTGCATTACTTCTGGAGTTTATGGTCTACAATTATAGAAAACTATTTAATAGGGTCACTCCAGTATTTTCTAGAAGAAACGATTTTTTTCTTTTTCTTTTCTATGCTCTTCATCATTTTATAACCCCTCAAAATGAATCTTGTCTCACTAGGTTAAGAACCACTGATATAGACTGAATTGATATTCGTTCCCTCAACACAATTGTAGTAGAATTTGAAATGGTAGAGGTTACACATAGGTTGTTGTATTATGCATGACATGTTCCAAATGCATAGTGAGAGGGACTCTTTCCTTGCTAAAACATGCTGAATCAATGAAAGCACTGAGCTCACAGAGCACTTGTTCATGCTGCAGCCTCTCATGAGCCTCTACTGTCTCCTGCAGTCCCGCAGGTTGTTAAGAGCTGTGCTGACTACATAGAGAAGCGTGGAGTCGTGGATGGAATCTACAGACTGTCTGGGATTTCCTCCAACATCCAGAAACTGAGGTTTGTACCAATTTTGTTCATTATATTGATTAGAAATGTGCACCAACTATACAAAAAGTATCAATAAAATAGCTTGTAACTAAGCTCACTATCGGCAAGATGGCCACTGCTCTCCAAGTATTTTATTTTTTTTTTAGATGCTTTTTCTGAAATCTGTCAACTGCAGTTTGATTGTAGCTGTGCAGCTTGGAATGGCTGTAATGGCTTCTCGTATATTCTATGTTTTCCAGGAGAAATTCACGAAGCAAAGTTCCATTAGCAGATAAATCGGGAGGCTCACAATCTGGCAGGGTGTTGACAGCCAATTAAAAATAATTCTGTCACATGAAAAACTTCAGTTGACAGTTTATACTTGTCGAGGGTATTTAATGACCTTCTTCCTTACCTGCTCTACCTTCCTATAGGTAATATATTGTATTGTTTTGTTTGGGGAGGAATGGTATTAGCTTTTGGCAGTGTTATCGAAGTAAGCCAGAGAATTACTGATGATATCAGAATTTGAAAAATAAACCATTAACTCACCAAGCAAATTACCTCGTCAAAAGTAGCTTATCGTGTTAAAAAGTCCTCCTTGTTTTTATGTTTTTATGTTTTCATACAGACAGATGGGCCGTAGGATAACTCCCACGCTGTTCTATATCTTCTTCTGTTTGTCTCCGTCTAGGCACGAGTTTGACTCAGAACAGATCCCAGACCTGAGCAGGGAAGTCTTCAGACAAGATATCCACTCAGTGGGCTCCCTCTGCAAGCTGTACTTCAGAGAGCTGCCCAACCCTCTGCTCACCTACCAGCTCTACGACAGATTCTCAGTAAGGCCCAGAGCAGTGAAACTGGGGCAGGGACTTATGCTGGGGAGAGATATGGGATTGGAAACTGGCATAATGGTGAAGCATTGTGAAGAGAAAAAGCTGCAGAGGACAGATTTCCAGTTACTCAGTGGTGATCAAAGAACTGGAGAAACAATGTAACATTTCCAGTTTTAAGTGCCGCTCAAAAATGGGGTCATTGCATTACGCTGAGCTTTCTAGGAACAGCAGGGGATGTGGATGCTAAAACAGAATAGCAGATTAAGTGAGCCAAAACACTGGCTGCTCCGAATATAAAAGGGAATATGAGAGTGGGACTGTTGCTCCCTCTCCTGTGATTATCAGCCTCTCTGTGATGTGCGCGTTATCTTCACAGGAGGCCGTGTCGGCAGCCACCGATGAGGAGAGGCTGGTCAAAATCCACAATGTCATCCAGCAGCTGCCTCCTCCACACTACAGGTCAGGTTTACAGCTCACTGTTGCACCCTGCTGGCCTGAAGTGGGATTGTTTGTTTTGCAAACTGTCAATGCTGTGACACTCTTTTAAATTGTGTAAAAATAACCTGTCAGCAAAATGTCTTTCTTTTTACTTATGTCTCAACCACATAGATGACCCTGCTCCGAGATGTGAAACTGATCTTTAAATAAATATAATGCCACTCTCTTTTCTTTCTTTTTTTTTTTTTCTTTTTTTATCCCTGCATCCCCTGTTATTGGATGCACTGAACTCATTACATTACATGTCATTCAGCAGACGCTCTTACCCAGAGCGACTTACTTCACTGTAAGTCGCTCTGGGTAAGAGCGTCTGCTGATCTACAGGGGACAGGGACAGAGGGGACAGCTCACTGGAGCAACTCAGGGGCACAATGGTGACAGCCTGGTATTGAACTCGCAATCCAGTTTTCTATTTAGAAGCCGAACCACTAGACCACCACAACTTACCTACAGTTTTATTGTATTTAAGTTGTAGAATTTTACTCTATTTTATCTAGTTTTTTATTCACGCTGTTTTACTACTTTACTACTTTATTATTAAGTCTATTTTATTACATTTGAATGTTTTTATTACCTCGTGTGCATTGGTCTCAAATTGTCAAATTCCTGACTTTTCTTTGTCTTTTCTGTTGTTTTTACGGTCCACACTTGTTCTATCTTTTTTTCCGGCGTCAGTCGTCTGTAAAGCACTTTGAACTGCACGACACAGATCCAGGACGACTTTAAAAAGAAACATTTAATTTGACAGCTGGAATGTATATCAAATATTTGCCTCTCTTTACTTACAGGACTCTGGAGTACCTCATGAGACACCTCTCCCACCTGGCCACCTTCAGCCCCATCACTAACATGCACACTAAAAACCTGGCTATTGTCTGGGCGCCTAACCTCCTCAGGTGACTCTTGAACTATTATTCCAGCTGGATGGCTGCATGCAAAAAAAACTGTTAAATTGGCACTAACGTTGCCGTTTCCTTCTGGCGTTTCTGTGACAGTGAACTGGGGCACGTCTCCGTGGTACAGAGATGTGAAATAGGTTGTCCTGTTCTGTAACTGCGTTTCAGGTCCAGACAGATCGAGTCGGCCTGTTTTAGCGGCACGGCGGCATTCATGGAGGTGCGTATCCAGTCGGTGGTGGTGGAGTTCATCCTCAACAACACTGAGGCTCTCTTCAGCGCTAAACTCAATGCCATCATACGAGAAAGCACAGGCAGGTCAAATCAGAAACAAAATGACGTGGCATCTGTTCACAGGTTAAATGCCTCTCTAACACACTTCAAACACCTTATTTTCAGGTAACAACACCTTAGCTAGACCCAAGTCCCTGCTGGTCTGCTCCCCATCCACAAAGTTACTGTCTCTGGAGGAGGCCCAGGCTCGCACTCAGGCACAGCTTGGCTCCCCAGCCACCACCCCCTGCCTCACCCAGAGTGACTACATCGAGGTTGGGGAGGGACCCGGAGCTCTGCTCGGCAAGTTCCACACGGTCATCGAGCTTCCGATGGAGAGGTAGTTGAATGCACCGCCTGATGAGTCCTCCTTTTTATTGTTTTGTATGAATTATTCTGCTTCGTGAGCATGAGTAAACATGTCGTCATTTGTGATTTGAGTTGTTTAGTGCGATTTGAAGTGCGCTGCTTGAACATGTAGTCTACATTGCAGAACATGTAGGCAATTAGTAGATCAGCAGAAAATGTAAAGAAAACTATTTTGGTAGTTTATTAATCATTTATGTCATTGTTTAGAAAAATACAAGCGCAATACAAAAAAACTGTTGGTTACAGCAATTAAAATTTGTTGTGAGGATTTGCTGCTTTTCTCTGTTTTATATGTGGGTTTTTTTTTTTTGGTCGGACAAAACTATTTACAGTATTTAAAGATGTTTCCTTAAAACCTGAGAAATTGCAATGGGAATTTTCAAAAATCTTCTGACCTTATCTTCACTTAACAACTAATCTGATTCAAATACAATAACACTTAAATGTTAGTAGCAGCCCTAATGTTTTGTTTTTGTCATTTGTATTTCTGCTTATGTGAGGTAACTTGCACAGAGAGTGTTGAAGATGATTTGTTTCTTGTGTTGTAGCGGAAAGCGTCCTCCTATTAAGGCTAAGAAGTCTCCTGTGGGGAACTGGCTCTCCTTTTTCCACCTGGGCAAGTCCCACTCTGTGTCCAAACGTAAACTGAAGAGACACCCCAGCGAGCCTAACGAGATAAAGAGCATTGCACTGCCAGGTTAGATCACGTCTGCTGTTACACAGCCAGAAAACATTAATCTCCTTGAACTTGTCAATTTCTTCAACTAAGCTTGCCACTTTAATGTGATGAAACGTTCTTTTTAAGAGGTGGTGAGGATTCTTTTTTTTTTTTTATTGAGAAAAATAAATTGCTCTGAAAACATTTGCAGGTGGAAGAGGCGATGGCGGCACATTGCGTTCCACCAAAAGCGAGGAATCGCTGACCTCTTTGCACAATGTGGACGGTAATTATTCATTAAAAACGTACTTTTTGCACACTACAAGCCTTTTATATTATCTGTATTTCTGTGACTATAGAAGATTCAGTCTAAATATGCATGTGATTTTTTTATTTATTTTTTCCATCCCAGGGGAACCCCCGAGTTATCGCCCCCGCAGACCTCGTTCGACTAGTGAGGCCATTTCTGACGTCTGTAGAGACGACGTACACAACACCAGAAGTAAAGACGACCACAGAACCCACCCACTGAATGGGAGTCATAATGGTGCTGATCGTGTCCGCACCGCAGCATGTATTCCGCCTCCACCCCAGGAGGACGATCTGGATCTTTGTCCGCCAGCTGCAGGCATCTATAGTTTGGACTTTGACCCCATGTCTTTTCAGTGCAGCCCACTCTCAGCCACGCCTGGGCTGCAACGCAACAAAGACGGAAGTAGATGGAGGAAGAGTGCAGGGTGTTCCAGTGAATCGGAGCACATCTCCTCTCCTAACAACAACATTAGGGGCTATGGATCTCCAGATATTAGCCCTGTTCTCGGTAAAGGTGGGAAGAAGGTCACCTCCAAGCCGCTCTCTCCGAAACTCAGGAAGAAATCATTCAGGACGCAGGCAGATCTCTCCTCCCGTCCGGCTCTTCCTTCTTTCTCTCCCCCTGTGGAGAAGTATGAAGCACCACTGGCCGATGGAAAGGAGCCAAGAGCACCTTACCCACACTGCAGCCCACTCAGCACAGCGAGCCAGGCGTCAGCCCTGAACGACCTCAGTCAGACTGCACAGAACTTGCCCGATCCAGGTCAGTAGTACTACTCTTTAGCATCATACATAATATTTACCATTATAGTAGTATCTATTTAAATATTAATGCATTCTGTAGTTTCTTATGAAAGCTTTTGTGTCTTGTCCCATCATGTCTTACCATAGCTTTGTTTGTCCTGTCATACTGTAGCGTTGTTTGTCTTATCCCTCCCCAGGAACAGATAGACTTATGAGTTCAGTGTCTGTTCTCCCTCCTCACCCTCCCTTGACGAGTGCTGCGCGCAAGCTGGCTTTGGCTCTGGCCGAGTCTGCCCAGAAGGCCAGCAGTGCCTCCCAGAGAAGAAACAACGTCCCATTGCACCCCATCCAGAGACGGGAAGCTCCTCACGCCCAGGAGAGACCGCCCCGGCCCTCTGTTCTTGATCTTCAAGTGTACCCCCAGGAGTACTGCAGCCCTCATGTCTCCTCCGTTTCCCAGTGGCAAACATCAGCGCACAGCCCTGTGGACAGCCGCCGCTGCCCTCGTCCTGTTCATTTCCCACCCGCGCACCTCGGCTCGGAGCCGTCGCAGGTCGTCGATGGACAGGAAACCATGTGCAATTTCACACCTAACGTCAGCCCGCTCGGGTCAGGGAGCTTGGATGAAGGCAGTGCAGAGAGGATGGACCGCAGGGAGGAAAAAGAGCTTAGAGATGCCACACAAGCAGAACCCACCTATCAGAGCGTTGGGGTTTCAACACCCACCCAACCTGTCTGCTCCACTCAGAGCCCTTCAACTTCTCCTATATACGTGAACACTGACTCTATCAATGTATTTAATTTCCGCGCTGTGCTGGCGGAGACCTCCATGCCTGCCTCTATCGAGGAGGTCATTCCACGTCCATTACAGCCCTCCTCAAGCCATCACTACAGCCCAGAGGAGGACAGAGCTCTAGGCCTGAGTGAGGATGTCTACGGCGATCATCATCATCATCATCGCCATCATCGGCCGGTTCAAACAGGACGAATGCCTGCAACTCACTGCCCTCGGCCTGATGCTCTGCCACATCACCTTTTCGGGCCAAAAAACATGTACAGGCAGTCCTCTGAAGGCCGCAACAGCACTTTAGGGTTAAGGCACCCTTTGTCACCTCAATACCGACGTTGCCACAGAGATGAGCACCTTGTCAGTGGCGGCCACAGGCGACCAGGCCAATGGCAGAGGTCAGAAGATGGAGTAGTCGGGCACCCGGCCATCCGGAGGGCTCGCTCCTTCCACAGCCCTCACATCAGTCACTACGAGCTGGCAGAGACGGACGTCCTGCCTCCTGACACCATGTTTTATGTCGAGCAGTCGTCGAGCCAAGAAGCGCCCTATCAGAGTCTGATTCAGACCGGCATCCACCCTGTCCGGCAGCAGTTTGAGAACATACGTGCTGACTATCGTTACGGCCCCTATTCTGATGTGAACCCAGCAGATGGCTCCAGCTATTATGTAGAGCCCTCCCGGCAAAGAGGTATCCGACACAGTCAATCTTACACCATGCGCTCCACGAGGGAAAGTGGACAATCGGATTACTACAACTACTCTCCACACCATGTCCCTCCTGTGAACAGGGAGCTTTACATAGAAAGCAGGGACACTGTCGTTTACGAGGCTAGAGACGCAGATGTTTTTGAAAGAGTCTTATATCAACCAGTCAAGCAGGAGAATAAATCAAGACGTAAAAATACATGTCCCGACGTGTCACTTTATGAGAGCCCTGTCTCGCCGAGTGACGGAAGAAACAGAGACATTATGCACACAAGAAGCAAGTCTGACCCTGGAAACGCCTGCCTCCTCTCTGCCAGCAGGACAGAAAGCCAAAATGTTGTGGTAGCTACATCTGCAAATTCCCCGAGGTCTGAACATGCAGGCCCGGAGGTCACCAGGCAGCAGTATGGTCACCGATCGAATGCAGTGCCGGGATCATCCAGGCGTATTCAGATCAAAGAGGGCTCCTCGCGGCAGCCGCCGCTTCGCAAAGTCCCCTCACTTCCAGAAAGGGGCTGTCCTCACCTCAAGAACATCGAGCACAATAACAGAAGCCACACACGAGGCCATGACCAGGATCGCTTCATGATGACCAACGCTGTCAACAGCTACTCTGGTGTTGTGAAACCCAGCATCCTTAGGAAGCCGGGGAGGTCGCAGAGCACCAGAGAAAATTGTCACTACTATCAGTACCACGCCAAATCCCCTCTAGATCCTGAACATCTGGGATCTTTTTCCACTCAGCCCAACAGAAGGACTCAGAGTACTAAAGTCAGGCCCACACAATATGACTACAAGGAGGGGTATTACGCAGCGCCCAGACCTAAAACCACAAGATCCGGTAAAGCCGTGGCCGGATATTTGCCCGGCCAGGGCTGCATGTCTCCTCGGCGGCAGAGACTGCTGTCCAGTGCTCTGGGTCAGGATGCTTTTTATCATGCTGCACTGAGATCAGAGGCCGGGGTCTACGACTGATTCCGACCACTGGTTTTATCGGATTCCACATCGGGGCCAAAGGAGAACAGCACTTTATCCTCTGCCAGACCAACAGACTGTTGAAAGTGTGTTTGTTTTAACCGTGAGGAGCTGCTAAAAAGTGTGAAGTGAGACTGCTACTGGGGATCATACTGTCGCCATCATTATATTTTGCAATGGCTTTTGAGGGAGCTCAAAGGGAACAAGTGAATAGTATGCAGATATTGTCTTAAATTTATTTGGAAGTAACACTAAGAGAGGCATGTTTGAGAAAATGATGGCTTATATATTTTATTTAATGTCTAAACAACAAGAGATGCCAAGCTAAAATTTACTGTTTTTTATTAATATGATTTCAGTATAGGAATGTGTACTAAATAACATTCATTTTAAATGTATTATATTTGTATTAATAACACACCGCTAACATGTGGCCAATGTACTGTACATTTTTTTTTAATCTATTCTAGTCTGCTCAGACTTCAACAAGCACTTTTGAGGTATGAAACACATTGTCTTAACGTGGTGTACATGAAGCCTCTTGATATACAGTATATATTTTTTTCTGTAAGAAACAGCTTGCTCTGGCTCATCGTTAAAGAATAAATTAGCACTTTTGGGGGGGTAAAATGGAAGATAACCTCGTGGTTTCTAACTTTTTACTTTTTTTTCTTTATCACACATTGTATAATGCAATCTATAAATGGCAATGATTTATGTTAAGGTCAAAGCTATCATTTTTAAATATGCTACACATACAGTAAATGCAAATTAACTCATTCAGCTCAGTGAAAAAGTGTATTTTGTATGGCATTGTGGTTTTGTCACAAAAATGAACATTTCTTTCCTCTTTTAGGGAACTTTTAACAATGTGGTGTTTTACATAAAATATGATGTTGTTTTGTTTTCATTAAAGAGGCCGTTTTAAATCCAAACATGTAGATGAGGATATTCTGTTAAGACATGTTAAATGCGTTAATTTAGTGACAGTCTTAAAAAAATAAAGATATATTATCAATGATTGTAGTTTGAACTCTTGTGTCATATATTTGGAGAGTATGTGAGATGTAGGCCTACATGTTAGAGCAGCAGCTCCCAACCTTTTTTGTCTTATCAGTGTATAGCTCTTAAATAACACTGTCAGACTCGGGATGAATAGTTAAAACATTTCTTTTTGCAAAATTGATGCTGCTGACCAAGTTACCCACAATGCAACTCAACCCCCAACAGTTGTGTCGGAGATTCAGGTGTGTATCTATTGTATACAGTCATGTGCTATGTTAGTAGCAGCTAAATGTAGCACTAAGCACAGATGAAGAGCAGGCTAGAGAGGTCTGGTAAGCTCACTTTTTTCTAACTCCAGACCTCCAGGTTTATTTAATTTTCAAAACTTGTAGTTTAGAGCCCCAACCGACGCTGAGTTGGATTTAGGGGAGCCACAAAAGTGTTTTTTCCCCACATAGTTTCTGCCTCTCATGTATTAGGAAGCATACATTTGGGTCTTGGAGGTAACTCATAATTAACCCTAACCAGCCATGAAAAACAAACATGTAAAAGCACTTCACGCTACTGTTCCGTTTCTAAATCCCCAAACGACTATTAAAATTTTTTTAATATTGCGTCTTCAGAATTATGTATTTTTTTTGACCTTTTTACCGAGTTTATTACTTAAATAAAAGAAAAATAATTATAAGTATTTAACAGACATAATATTTTATAACCCAGATGTTTAGAAGAGTCTTTGGAAATTCAGAAAATGCCGCTCAAACACAGAACAATAAGTGTTTTTTAAACGAGCTTGTTGTTTAGAGTATGGCTGTTAATGCTCTTTTAGAGAAATGGATGGTTACCTCTGTCAATGTATGTTAATAACTTACATGAGGGGGCCAGTGAACAGAGTGGTTTTACTTAAAGTTCAACATTTTTTGGAGGATAAAAAAAAAATATATAAATGTTTTTTTAAGATGATGCTTTTGGCATTTTATGCCTTTTACCGGAAATGTGGGGAAAGAGTAGGGGAATGACATGCAGCCAACAGTCCGGCCCGCTGGGAACCGAACATGTACTCATTTGTTATATGCACCCTATATGTCACCTGAAAAAAATGATATGATTCAGTTAAATCTTCATCGTAGTCTTCTTGCCACCTGACCTCCAGGCTGGGAGCCACTATGTTGAGAATAAATGCAGTTCCACAGTGGCGCCTGCTCACCACCAGGTGGCAGTGTAGCACTACAGGAATGACAAAGCTCCTATTGCATTCTGGGCAAATCACAGACTTTGATTTGCTTCTTGGACAGCTCATATCTGTTCAAAAACATTGCAGAGGATCCTGATTGTTTTACTGTTTGTATGGCTTCTGCATTTTTAGTGGAGATTATTATGAAAACCACCTGCTTTTGTTGTGTAAACACTTATTGGGTGTAAGAGATCCCTCCGGGTTGAATACAGTATTGAACTCGCCTGCAGACGACATGCTCTGAAAATGAGAATGGGGATACTCCTCATATACCAAAAGCTTGTTGCTTTAGGAAACCCATGCAATTGTGGTGTAAAGTGTGCTTGAGAGGTGGGAGGATAATCAGAAGGAATCATCCAAGGTTGTCCAAAGTGCCTTGGAAATTGTTGCTTTGTTAGAAATTATTGAAGTGCCCCCCCCCCTCTCCCAGATCAAAACAGCCTCCCATTCACAGCTGACTGAAAGGCTTGGTCTGTGGTGAAAAAACCATTAAGAGAGCCTGTGGACTCAAAGCAATGTCTCCTGGCAGCTCTGCATTGCTCCTAGAGCAGTGAGCCATTGTTTATTCATCGGCGCATTGGCATTCAAAGTGCATCCTCACTGTTCTCTCTCATAACCAACAAGTTGCAATTTTTATGCATGTGAAGGTTGAAGGCAAATTATTTATGGGAGACTAGACCTGAGAAAAGAGAACGGCCTCGAGCAAAATGGTTTACGTCAAGCTTTTCTATAGGCTATTGAATTCGCTGGATCACAGCAAGATATGCATGTATTATTCAGCGTTTCAGAGAAAGAATTGTTGCCCTACTTGACAGCCATCTGCTTTTTGGACATTGTGATGCATTTGAGACATGCTACCTTTCAGGATCCGGTTAAAGTCTTATTTTTCAGCGGGGTACAAACGAAATGAGTGGAAACACGCTTCTTCAGTGTCCCTCCCTCTAGGTTTTCACCTCCCCTCGACGCAGCGAAGGTTTTTAAGTAAGAAATATCTGAGCAGAAATTGCGTGCATGTGTCTTGACGTGTCTGAATTGGAAGAAATGGTGAGCAAGTTGAGGTTCAGCAAGGGAAAGAACTTTCACCTGTATGAGAAATTATTCAAGAACATCTGGTGTCGTCCAGATGCAGAGATGGGATGTGTGAAGCGTGTGGTGCCAAACACCAGCAGGTGCAAGGTGAAAGGACTGCCATATCTCCAGGGGCAGGTGATCTGCGGGATAATAGTTGCCCTACACACCTGAGGAGATTACTCTTTAGAATTACACAGAATTGTGCATTAAAGACTCTTTACATTCTGCAGGAATAATTTAAAATCCTTAATGGTTCTTTCTGTGAGTGCAGTCTGCAGATCTAGTTGTAATATAGCACATGGCAGGTGATGTGCTCCTCTGGTTCACGGCACTTTAGTGGCGCCATAAAGAACCATTTTTGGTTGTTCAATATAGTCTAATGTTCCATTACAAAACATTATTGGAACTATATTAATGTACACTGTTCTTTGATGGATCTTGACTGTGAAGTGCAGAGCATATTTAAATAGTAAAATGGTGCAGTAGAAGCCTCTATTTGAAAAAAAAACACAAAAAAAAAAATGTATCCTGCTGGGGTTTATTTAGAAATCTATATCAGTTTTTGTTCTTCTTGTGAATAAGGATAAATAAGTATCGTCTTTGTGTGATAGCCTGATATTGTGCCTAAAAATAGACGTTTTAGTGAGCACATGAAGCAGCACCTCATCTTATTACAAGCAAAAGCATCCATTTTTAAATCTTTTCCTTGTTTGTGTGACGGAGTCTGATCCGCATTCTGCACTTTCTGCCTCGGTGCCACATTGTCCTCGGTGTTGACGGGGAGGAGATGAGTTCCACAAGAGCTAAATAAGTAGATGGCAGTTTCTACTTTTAGGCACGTTCCTGTTATCTTTTCAACATCTCACTGATTATGTAGTTAGGAGAGGCTGCAGCCTTCTGTGCCACAAATACTAGTGTATTTCAGACTCTATCTTTATTTCTATCCTTCAACTGCTTGTTTGTAAGACGTATTTGTTGCCATCTATAAGAGGAAGAGGAAGAAATTTGGTCAAAACACGTCTCATTCCTTTTCCCTCTGTGTCGTTGTCCGTTCTCACACTCAGCTCTGCCAGGTGGCTTGTAGTCTCCGTCGTACTGGAGAGCAGCATTTATGCATTGTTCGTTTACAGTTTCTTTGTGAACTTCACAATAGTTGTGCAGAACAAAATAATCATAGATAAAACAAAAAGAAAAAAAAGGGAAAGTCCCCCTCAAAGCCGCACACGTCCCTTCCAACGTCTGCTCTTTGTAGGGCTGATAACGCTGCTGGACATACCGCTTCAAAATCACTCGAATAATAACTTGCCTTCCGCTCATGTATCCAGTAGTATTTCTATAAAAAAAAAAAAGATTCAAAAAAAGGTATCATTATTAAATGCAGATTTTAACTGCACAGCAGCTGCTAGCATAAACAACAAGGTCGACACCGGCTGTGATTCGTTATCCATGTTGAATTAAACACTTGCAGTCGCTCGGTAATCGAGGCTGATGTCGTTTGTTTTCTTCCGGGAAAGTGTCACATGATAGGAGCGTGACAAATCAAGGAAGGACAAATTGTGAATGATGAGACCCAATCAAGAAGGGAACCTGGGTGTCTTTTCAAAAGTCTCTGTTTCTGCCCGTCCAGACTAAAGCAGAGTTTAATCTGAGTTTTTTGTCAGTAAAACTGGTTCAGCAGTGTTTTCAAGCATCTCCGTCTTCTGGGCTCGAAAACGGCAGAGCAGTGTGGATGCTAGGCATCGAGATCATCTATGGCTCTTATTTACCTAATTAACATGACAATGGATTCTAATTTAATTACAGCCACCAAGAGAACCTTGTACTTCAGACAAACAATTAGGCCCTGGCTATGGGCAGAACTATATATTTTTTGTTATTTCATTCAAGTGTATCCATGGTTTCTGAAATAGAAAATCAGCCGCTTTTTAGAGGGGGGAGTAGTGGCGTGTGGAGGAGAGCAGGGACGCAATGCTTAATGATTGAATAAGTGATTAGACCTCAGGTTTACACAAAGGCTCCTCACTCGCAGTAATGGCTGTCTGTCAGGGCTCGGTTTTCTAATTTGACATTCACATGCATATCAAAGTGACTAAGCAACCAGAAGACTGAGTACTGGCCCACACAATGAAAGGCTCGGTTTGTGTTGCAAATAATGCTCTTGACCTTTTAACTGATGAATAATAAACGGAGAAACAGAATGTAATTATCCAAAACATTACAGTTGGTTCAAAAGGTAACCACCAGTTGAATAAGCTTTAGCCATGTGAATCCATTTGGGACATTTACTTGTAAATGATACATCTGTTATTTTTGGGGCATGGCTCTACGGTTCTGAATACAGTTTGATGATTTAGAATTTCGCAAAAACATTTAAAACCATAAGGCATTACTAATGAGGAACTAAGAACAAAAGCCACAGAATTCAAACGGTTCCAGTCAACAGAGTGGGTTTTATCCACAAAAAAAATAAAAATAAAAAGCTCCCCATCTGGATCACTGAGCATTTAGTGAAACCATCAGATGAGAGGCCAGAGTAAACAAACTCGTGTTCAGTTGCTGTGCAGACATGGATTCACTGTCGCTAATGCTGTTGCCACTGCTGCAGGGGGACACACTGTCTAAACTTATGGTTGGTATGTAATGTAACCGATGTTCTAGAACCGTACCTGAACATTCTAGAACTGAAACTGTGCTGACAAAAAACATTCAGCTCTTTGTATTTTGCACTTAAATTGGTTGGCTTATTTTAAGCTAATGGTTTAATTTTTATTCTATTGTTTCTGTATGTTGCGCTTACTTTTTGGTTTGGCTTATTTGAAGCTATTGTTCTGCACTTAAATGACTACACCTATTTGAAGCTAATGTACTTGCAAGATTCTTGCTATTCGGAGTCGTATCCTCATGATTGTTTGCACTTATTGTAAGTCGCTTTGGACAAAAGCGTCTGCAAAATGAACTGTAATTTAATGTTGGTCAGTGACCCTAAAGCCAGACAGGTAAGATAGTCAGGGTATGAAAATGATATGTTCGAAAAGAAACTTGGAACTGAGCAGAAAAGTAATTATAATGCAGTCGTTTAACCGACCAGAACAGGGAGCATCACTTGCTTCAGGCTCTACCTTCTGTAATTTCCCAAGTATTTAATTTACCCCAGCAGTTAAGTATTTAAGTTCTATGTTAAGAAAATGTTAAGCATGCTTGGTTATAATCTATTTTTCTGACATGTTCTTTTTTAGATTGGACTAAATCAAATATGCTTTAGGGTGGAGGCAGAAATGTTTTCTAAAAAAGTATTTTTAAGTTCACAGCAACCACAAAACCGCTTTGCAAGCACATGTAACAAGTAATACGGTTAAAAGTAAACTAATTGCATTACCTCCCTTTTCTGTTGTTTATGATTCATGCTTTTTTCAAAATAATAAGATTAAAGTTTGTGGTGAGCTCATCTTCTTCAACTTCATCTTATGAATTAATGCTCTAATAGAAGCTCACCCAGCTTAAAGAAAAAAAATCTATTTCACTAATAATTAGATATGAATAAGGCAGACATTAATCCACTTCACACAGAACTGCAGCAAATTTTCATAAGAAACCAAATGTTTTCTTTCATATAGAGCTAAACAAACCTCGTCCATATGGAGCAGGAAGTGACAAACTGTCTTCAATAAGGGCCTGATGATGTGTTTTAAAGGTAATTATTGACATGGTTGGAAGACTTTTCCTCTAACATTTGCCATAATTACTGAAGGCCTAAAATAATATAGAGCTAATAATATTCTTCAAACTACTACTATTCCTCAAAATACTAATTACCGCTGTAGAAAAAGGGTGTCTTGTTTCCATTAACTTGTCTCTTTAGTTCTTTTCTGTACACATTTTTCTTGTTTCAATATCTCAGTTTTCTTTTGTTCGAAATCACAATGAGATTGTGCTATAACTGGGCACAGTAAATCTCAGGCTTTCATGTCTTAAAATGAATCGCCAGTGATAGCAGCAGAAGAATTATGCTTCAGATGATAGCTTTCCTCTACATGTGACAATTTGAACTCAGAGTGCAGATGTGTAGAGATGACCACACCAGCAAACTGGATAAACAGATCTGCTCAGCATTGTTTTACCAAGCAACATCTGAATCCTTTGCACAGCTGAACAAATGAAATGAATACCAAACATTTCTCTCTATTTGTCTGCAAACCTCTATATCCAAAATGTCTTAAGCTGTGCTGCCCTACAAAGCCAAAACATAGTACACTCATTGTTATCTTACTTACCATGAAAATGAAAATGTATTATTATTAATATTTTTGGCAAACAAAAAAATAACAGCATGAACATTTTACAAAATCTAGAAAACAAAGCTAAAAAAAAAAACTATCTGCAGTGACTGCACTATAGCTGGCTAGCTGGTGAGATAGACTTAGACTAATTTTACTGTTTCATGGAATTGAAAAATCAAATGCAATGCACCACCAACATAGTGGAGTAAATAATAGATAATGGAGTAAAACATGTGCCTCTATGCTGACCACCATTCTACTAACAAGCGAGGCAAACCAACAACTAGCTAGCTAGCAACCCCGGCCGAGGAGAAACAGGACGCCAGGTAAGTGGGAAGAATACGTGAAGAAATATACAAAAGAATGGAAAGTGAAAATGAAATTAAAGAATGGATAGAACGTGTGGCTGGGGATGATACTAACGATTTTTTTGTCAGTACTGGAAATGCCATTTTCACATTGATCTTCAAAACCACAGCAAAACGCAGAAACACATTTGAAATACCGCTACCTTGTGTGAGAAGGTACCAGACATGGACACAAGGATATAGGGGAAGAACTGAAGCCTTTATTTGTCGATGAAAGTACCGACGTGGGAATGAGAAAACATCATGCTGTTGTAATACAATACTAAAGACAAACACAGCGCAATGTGTCTACTTTTGCTGGTATCACTTATTTAAACGCTGCAGATGCCAATTCAATCCGGGTCGCAAAACACTGTAGGGCAAGAGCTATTCACTTCTATTACTTTCTCTAAATTTAGAGAAAATTTTGTTTATGAAATGTGTGTGCAACTCGATTCAGCTGTGCTCCTTGCAATGCTTGTGTTGCGCGACTTGTGGAATACCAGATTTCTTATGCAAACTTATGCATGCTTTTTTACTCTGTATTTGTTGAAGAAGTTCCACAAAAAATCCTCCAACTTTCAGACACAAGTTGGCAAGTTGTCAGTGCGTGCCTGAATCAAGTGCTCGACCTGTAAAAAGAGCTCAGATTGCACTTCTAGTTGGCAAAGTACAAGCACCGAAACTACAGTGCAGAGATTCTGTTTCAGATGTACACAGTTCCAGTCAACAAACTTTACTTAATGTTCCTTCAGCCCATCGTCCAAGAGTCTCACTGAATAAAAAAGATGTTTCACCTGGGAAACACAAATCCATGCAAGCATTTCTAAAAGCTCATCATGTTCTATCTCAGCTTGCTACAAGGAGTCACAAAAATCAGCACCGTGGTTGTGGACAGCTCAAGGTGGTCAGAGATCATAGAATTTGACGTTGCAAAGAAGTCTGAGTGAATTTGTGAAGCTAATAAAACGCCTGTCTCGCAACATGCAGCAACTCCAGTCTTTCAAGGTCCTGAGTCCATCTACGGTCTTCAGTGCTCAGAAAAAACCTCCGACTAGCATCTCTGTCACCGACTGTACACAGGAGACTTCAGCATACTTGATCAACAGTGACAAGTGCTGCACATGTTTCAGTGGGAGAATAAAGAAGACCGCAACCAAACAAAGTTGGTCCAAAACATTTTCTTGGCTCCGCTATGACCAGAAGAAGATGGACACAATGCTTTGTTCCACCTGACGGGAGTTCCCGGAGAAAGCACACATAGAGTAAATTCAAATAAAATTCAATTACCATGGGATTATTTTAGGGCTTATCAGGTGAATGATGATTGTTGACGTATTGTTACTGCTACGATGACTAGTTTCCTTTTTATTTCCTAGCTAGCTAACAGAAGTTAGTGAATCTAATGACTTACCTGTCAGTATCAAATGTCTTAGCTAGATAACATTACAGCGAGCCAACTAGTTACAGCAACCTCACAAGTTGATATTAGTACATACATGCATAATATTGTCATTTTCAGTGATTTTATGTCATTCTGGGTATATTATTAATGCCTATGTTGATGATTTTATTTTAGCAGATCCCCCTTGTACACGACGTCCGTCAGGTACAACATTCTAGAGGCTCATGATGACAGCAAAAGGCACCAACACTTCACTGTAGCCAAAAAGCCAGAGCCTCTGAAGCACCTGTTCCTCCTTTAACTGAAGGAATACAAAGGATGGATGAGGCCCTGCTGCGCGTCAAGATGACAAACATCATGCACGGCTCATATAATGTTGTGAAGGAGGAGCTGCAGTTCAAAGGTTAGGACGCCGCTTGGCCTCATCATCAGGACTGGAGGGAAACTTCCAGACTGCTATGAATCTGACAAGAAAAAAAAGTGAGCTACTGAGCCATTGTGATTGATGGGGTGACGTACAGCACTACTTCAGAGAATGAAGTGATCTATGTTCCCTTTTTGTTAATGGAGGAGACAGTAACTGCTTACTCGTCCATCCAAGATGTAAAGCATAGCAATGCAGTTAAGATCCTGGATACAATCCATGCAGGTAGTGATGATGACATTCTCTTGAGAATATTAATTGTTCTCTTAATGTTTTTTTCCCCATTATAATGACTTCCTTTTTATTCTTTTTTTGCTTTAGCTTTTGAGGAAGCTGGCATGAGTGATTGGAAGGAGCATTTGGTGGAGTTTGGCAGCAATGGGGAAGCTATTACATTACATGTCATTTAGCAGAGGCTCTTATCCAGAGTGACTTACAGTGAACTAACTACAGAGACAGTCCCCTGGAGCAACTCTGGGTCAAGTGCCTTGCTCAGGGGCACAATGGTGGCAGCCTGGTATTGAACTCACACACTTCCGGTGTTCTATTTGGAAACCACTAGACTACTAGACTATCACCCCCATTGCTATGAATGTGTGCTGCAGAAATGGTGTGACAGTGCATCTGCAGCAGGATATAAAGCAACTCGTCTCCATAGAGCTTGGGTTTGTCAGAGCTATCGAAAACCCACCCCAAGAAAAGAGAAGACGCAGGAGACGCTCTATTACATCGTTACAACGTCTATTACAATACCACTAGTCCCCCCAAGGCTGTCAGAAAGCTTTGCATGATTGCTGAGGTACTCGAGAAGGTTCTGAAACCATTTAATCTTCACGCCGCCTGCTAGCTGTGTGTATCGTGCAATCAAGGTTAGGCCTTATGTTAACAATATTAGGCCAAAGCATATCCTATTCAGTTGAAGTTAATTCAGTCACCATTTGACCAATAGACTATGGTTCCAGCAATGTAGTAATGATATTATAATTGCATTTTTTTGCAGATTGTGTGTGACAGCTAAACGGTCCTTCTTGACCATTAACAAAACATGGCAAGTGCAGAGAGGAACCCCAAGCCTTCAGCCTTCAGCCTTCACAACAAGCTTTCCATTTCGATCATCAGAATCAAAAGCTGGTATCGGTGATTCTCCCAGTATTTTCTTTCTGTCCACCCACTCCTACTTGCGCACGTCCAAAGATGAAACAACAACACTCATGACGACCCAGCTGACGCTTACCAGAGCCTGCAGCTAAAAGGCAACACAGCGTAGCATACTGGTAGCCTGCAGCTGCACTTTTCGAGACACCATGGCCACTGCAGGAGTTGGAGATGTCAGAGAAATGGAACTGGAAAATCCTCATGCTTCCCTGAGGTCATAGTTTGGCAACATTTTGTGTGTTGACAGAAAAACTACAGTTCAGGATCCGGTAGCTTTTTGCTGGTAAGGAACTCAAGCTGTATTTGGTAACTACCCTTTTGCCATCTAGCGGCTTTTTTTTTTTTTTTTTTTTTTTGTGTAGCCTACTGTAGTTTCCTGTAAAAAATGTGTTATTGTTATTACATTTTATATAGATTATATAAATTTGACCAGATGGCCTTAGTGTGGTACATTCCAAAACACATATGGTGGATATATCAGCTTAATACCTTGTAGCCTATTTTTTTTAAATGCAAATGACAGTTGTCAGGGCATAAAAGCAATTATATGTTGATCTTTACGAATGCAGAATTGAACAATGGCATAGCCGTCAGTGCTGGAAAAAAATCTTTAAATCGAATTGCGAATCATGTCAGGTTTGTTAAATGAGTCAGGTGTGCAGAATATGGTTTTATATAAATCTGCTGAGAGGTTCTTTCCATTTTTGAATTATTATGAAATTCTCATTTCTGTGTTTTCAGAAAAAAGGTGAGAACGATTTAAGAGCTTGGTGCCCCTCACGGAGGTGTATTTAATCCTTCCAGTCAACACAGCGGTGTGTGAGTAAGGATTTTCAACAATGAAGAGAGTGAAAACTGACTGGAGGTCAAGTCTCTCCTCCCTTCAGCTGCAGAGGCTTCCCCCCCACTGATGAAGTTTAACGGCAAAGTTGCAGTGAAAAATGCAACGGCGCGCTGCTTTGAGCTGAACTTTTCTCGGACGCCCTGTTTCTATTTATTACTGTCACTCACTTTAAAAGTGCCTCAATGGACGAGGAACGGCTGATTCATGAAGTTGAACTGAGGAGTTGACTATACAATACCTCCTCATTTCACAACAAACACCTAAATAAGTTGGCAGCTGGCTGGAGTATTCTTATCAAGGTAAATAACCATCGCTAATAACAACCCTGCTGTTGGCTATATTGTTTAATTTCTAGTAAATATCACAATATAAAATGGGTGTTTGCTGTTTAAAAAAAACACTAATGTAGGAAGATGGCAAAAAGGCTGTCGCCCATCTTTTAAGTGGTTACGTCTCCAGTCTGTTATCGAGCGCAAAGTACGTGGTTGGTGAAAATGAAAAACGGAAATGTCAACAAAGATTTAGGAGTGAATGGAATCAGGATTTTAAGTGGCTAGAATATGACACACCGAAACACAGCTCTGCTTGCTCCTCGTTTGTCTTTGCCTGTCTGTGACACAGTAGCCTTCAGTGTTGATAGGCTATTACTTGTGATGTGTAACCAATCAGATAGTGTTGTGGGCGGGACATTGAGGGAGACAGAGACAGAGAGGGGCCCGCTGCATCAGAGCCAAAGTAGGGTATTTTTAAATTAATTTATTTTATAGGCAATCGGATAAAAATAATTCCAATTATTATAAAAAAAGCTGAATATCACAGCTGATAATCAGTCGACCCCTACGTTTTAGGTTTTATGTGACGTCTGAGAATTATTAATAATTATTATAAGGTTTTAGAACTTATAAAGTTTGGCTAAGAGACTTCACACCTTTTGTTTTAATCTTTAATTGTTTCTGTAGTTACTCTGTCTTTGTAAGGCAGTGCAGTGTTACTATCTTCAACTCTTATTTCAAAGGAGAGTGACTGCAATGGTCACAGAGCATGAAACAGATAATTTTTTTAACTTATCCACATCTTCCCAAATGGAATTGAATTTTAAATTCAAGCTCATTCAAGCTGATGAACTTCATCCCATGATGCCTTTCTTTCCAGGTGGAGGCCCTGTGTTTGAATTCAATGAAAATTTAATTAAAACATGTAACTTTTAATTACCTAACTAATTAATTTAAAAAGTGAAAATAGACTCTGAGTGATAAATTATTGAGGTGGCAATGTTCCTGCAGCAACTCACCGGCTCACCAAGGCTCCCTGTGACTGACTTCAAGGCTGTGTACAGACCTTTTTTAAAAACTGTAACAGGCTGTCCCACAAAAATAGAACACTTTCATATGCTGAGAACAGAAAGACACACGAAACATAAGTGGAAAAACTTCCATCGAGGCGTTGCAGTGCATCTGAAAGAAGCTGGGTGACTAAATAAACTTGTAATGCAACAATAGCATTTTTACGACTATCTCAAAAAGATAATCAGGAACAGCTATCTCAGTGTTTCAAATTAAAAATTGACTTTAAATGAAAATTAATTATGCATCAACAATGCTAAATATGATAGAAAGATTATATGCAGACGTAGCAGAATAAAAGATGAGAGGAGAAGATTGGGAAATGTTTGCCTTGCTTATTGTATCTGGGTGGTGGCTATGAAGCGGAACATCAATGTAAATTTGGCAAAAGAAAACTTGTCTTTGCGTCTGCAGAAAGGAGTCACCTTGAGATTTTAGTTGAGGGAACTTCAGAGGATGCGGCTTGAAGCTTAGGCTCAGCAGATAATTACAGATTTCCTGTCTGAAACAGGCAAAACAGGCAACCTTTTTTTTTTAGGGAGGGTGAGATGAAACTTAAAAAAAAAAAAAAAAATGTATATAGCTTTTTCTAATTAATCACACCTAAAACTTCCACATCAACATCTAGCATATTTCCTCCCTCTGGTAACATCAATCTCTGATTAAGTATCAGAGTATTAAACATCAAGCAGCAACATCGCTGACATTAGAGCCCATAGTGCTGTTCACAGCATCTTTCAGGTTTGGAGTTAATCACCTCACAAACACGCGTCTCTTCTCCCTGACACTTTCATACAGGATTAACTGGCTGGTTGTGTGTGCTTTAATTAATGCAGATTTCTCTGGGTCATACTGTAGCAGTCAGAGATAATTGTGTTGTGGTTATCACAGGCTTCAGGTGCTTGTCCTTCATCACATTGTTCGAAAGTACTAGCTCATCTGTTTCATAGAAAATGACTTGGCATTTTCTGTGTTAACTCATTTGGACCCCCCCCCCCCCCCCACATATAGAATATATGTATAGAAGACTTGGATCGGCACGTCTTGAGTTTATTACCAGCTGCAACAGCCACACTCGTGTCAGTGTGTGTATGTGTGTCTGTGGACAGATTTTTGTGATGCAAGATACAGTCATGAAAATATATATATATAAATATATATATTTATATATATATATGTATATATATATATATATACTGTATATAGATATAGATATATATATACATATATGGTATCCATCTTCTGTACACAAAGCCAGCAAACTGTTCTCTGCAAACTGTTCTCTGCAAACTGTTCTCTGCAAACTGTTCTCTGTAAGGAAAAAACATGTAGTTTAATAAGAGACATACTAGTGGGATTTGTTCTTTTTGTTCACAACTGAATCAGCCAGCAAATAAGTAAATAAGAAGTGCTTTAATCTTTGTGCTAAACAGGAGAGAACATAGAGGGAGATAAGTGTGCAGACAGAGCTTGTTGCGTTTGCCTTTGTTCACTCACTATTTATTCCCACATCATTTAATTATACCTCAGCCAAGCCAAGTGCTACATGCCATCAATCTCAATCAATCAATTAGCCAACTAAACAAGCCATGCTCAGACATTCGTTCACTCTCAATTTCCCCATTGTGCTAATTACACTTAAACATGTCATTCCAAATTAAAATTGAACATTTAAATGGGTTTAGTATTATTTAACTGAAACATCACCCTTCTACTTTCATGCATTCATGATGCGCTGACAGCTGGTACAGCCGAACAGCAAATGCCTTGTTGCCTTTAATTTAGAGTTTTCAAGAGTTTAACCTCAGGGGGAAAAAATACATATATATATATAGAGAGAAAATCACGTAATTTGTCACGTTCCAAAAATGCAATAGACAGGTCCTAATGTTCCTTGAGGGAAGCATTATATCTCAATGATTGTATGAGTAGATGGAAAAGTGGCTGGTTTCTAAGGTTAAACTATTCCCATTAAAGTTTGAATAATGTTATTGACCTTTACCTGGGATGAATCACTTAAAGTAATAGGAAATGGTAGCACAGACAGAATTATGATGACAGAATTGCTTATGGTTATGAACTAAGCCTTGTTCCTTGAAATACCTATCAATTTGTCAAATCACTAACATCCACGTGTTCAGCTGGAAATCTTAACAGGGGCCCCCGAGCCTGTCGGTGTCAGTCATTGTGTCATTTAAAACGTTTTTTCGCCTCTATCCATACCACAGTGCATGTGTCAGTCATTGATGAGAGCTCAGATTGCTGCTGCTGCTGCTGCACATCGAATCTACGTCGGTAAAGAATTTTTGCCTCCTCTCGAGATCTTTCTTCTTTTGGAGTTTGACAAGTATCAGCAGCTCAGGATGAAGTGAACAGGTTCAATCCAGCTAATGTATTCACCACGTTAAAACAGGTGAAGTGAATTTGACAACAAATACCAGTTAATATATTCTGACGCCTACGTCTCCGAGCAGGACGGGACTACAAAGTGAAAACTCGTTTTTTTGATCAAGTCAAAACAACGCAGCACTTTAAACATTGATATCTTTTTATTAAGACAAGTACTCTTCTGATTTTTTTTTTTCTTTTGTAAAAATGTTGGTGTGAACCAATACAAAATATGCATGGTCATATGAGAAACATCCTCTTCACTACACAAAAGAACAAAATGTCACCTGGGTAACAAGAGAAATTTAAGATTCAACCACAAAAAAAAAAAAAAAAAACATTTTTGGGGGTAACAAAACAACCAAACCCCCACCCACCCCACCACCACCACCTCCCCCAAGGCTTTAAACATGAGTTTCATCCAAATATCCAAGACATGTTACAGATCATTCATAAAACTTCATGTCACAGTAAATACACCATGTTTTCATCTATGAAAAATGATGCCTGAATTGACTGAATGCAAACAGATGCTTGGTTGACTGTGGTCACATCCTATAATTACTAAATAACCGATACTGTATGAGCAAAGTGTTAAGGTGGAAAAAGAAGATGGTTCCATGAACATCATTGTGATTTTGTTGACACTGACTGTACATAATTTTCGGCTGTTTAACAAATCTAGTTTTCTTTCTTTGTGAACTAGGGCTATGCAAAATAATATTTAACGTTTACTGTAACAGTGCACCATATTAAGAACACATAAACATGTACAAATGGGAAAAAACATGTACATCTTGTGATTTCTTCACTGTCTGAATAGCTGTGGTACTACAGTATATACTTGGGGGGCCTTTTAATTTGCATTCTACCTGAGATGCAAAAAAAAAAAACGACTAACACTCATGAACCTGAGAGAGTGAAAACAAACACACTAAATATCAAATATTTAAAACAAATCAGAAAATTGGATTAGAATGATGCTTTCGACAATCTTTATGTTCCTCGATTAAAAGCAGCAGTGACTTTATAACCATTTAAGATAAATATCAAACCTCAAAATAAAATGTCATGCACATAACTGTTTCCATGACACCAAAACTTCAGAAAATCCAGAGAAATTGTACTTTTATTTTAGCTTACTTTAGCTTTTAGTACTGTATTCCTGTATTCCTGTCTGATATTACTAGCGAGCCTTGTCCTTGAAGAAAATAAATAACAAATGAAGTGAAGCAGAGAAAATAATTATGACCAAATTGAAATTGTTTTGCGATCACTAATTAAGAAAATAAATACTACGTCCTGGCATATGACATTCTAGTCAGTGGAAGCTGCCACACCACCCTGATATACAAGGAAATATATATATATTTTTTAAACTCATTGTAGCTTTTTTATGCTCCAGGTCGTAATTGTGATGCAAGTCTGGTGGTTGAATAAATACAACCTGGATGAGTATTGGCCCTGTAAGTTAGAAAGGGCAGAAATATACAATATATATATATATACATATATATATATATATATATACTGTAAGAGTGTACATGAGGATACTGTACGATACTAACCATACGCCTCAAAATCAAAGAAGGCACTAAATTAAGTCCTTCAGTCTTTTCCTATATAATGATAAGTATCAAGAGATGGGTTTAAGGCAGTGGTTATCCTTTTTCATAATACATTTACAGTTTTTTTTGTTTTTTTTTGTCCTATTCAGGTAATACAATGAAATCCCTTACTAATTACCAAACAGGCTTCTACTCTTCTAGCTGTGACAGACTCGGAGGCATGAAGCATGCACGGTGTGCACACTGCGTATCTGTCTGCAAGCGCAGGATCTTCTGATTTGTGTTGGTGGGGGGAGGGGGGGGAATAAATTTGTAACCGTAGACTGCTCCTGTGTGAAGGTTTTGAGGCTGCAGGATGACAGTAAGAAAATGATCTTTCCCCAAACCAAGTCTAAAGCTCAATGCAAATCTTTGATAACTTGTAAGGCCCAGAGCTCTTACAAGTTATCAAAGCCCAAAGGTAAAATGTCTTTACTGACAGCAAGGAACTATAACTGATTCATGTTCAGTGATTGAATGTCTTTTATACTTGTGTATGGGCAAGGGCAAAAAAGGTATGTGTAGCAAGGATTTCTAAGCCAGGAAATAGGCAGTGAAAAGTTAGTTTTTTCACTTGCGACAGATATTCGTGCTGACATACCTTGATAACTTATTTGTCACTGAATGGAAAGTTTGCTATTGAAAGTGGAATAATTCTTATCCCTTTAGTACAACCAAATTTAAATATAAAACTTTGAAAAAATAAAATAAAGCATTGCTCTGGAAATATGTCCAGTTAAATGGTTAATGTACTGTATTATCAGATATAAAAAAAAATAAATCAATTATTTAGAGAGGAGCACTCAGCAGAGTGGACTTTCAGCCTTTGCTGTATACAAGTAATATTCGCTGTATATACGCACACTCGCATAATTATTGTATTTGGTCCAGGGTCGACCGTGTGGGTGGTATGAAAATGGGAAGAATTTCATGTTCAAGCCAAAAGCACAATAGCACCAATATCCAACAAATAATACATTTGAATTAGATTTCATTATCAATGCAGCAGGAATAGTCTCTCTTTTAGGTACTACAGGGTTTATGTGTACATACTTAAAGCAAAATCTGACCCTAAAACCCACATAATATCTGCCAACAGATGGTCTTTTGGCTCTGTACATATTAGGCGTTTTCTGCCATGTTTTTTGGTCCATCCATGAAAAGGATGAAAACAAAAAATAATTGTCACTAAAATCACTCTGGAAAGATGCAATGTTTTTAAAGGAGCAGTTTGCTATTTTGGGAAATACACTTGTTTGCTTTTTTGCCAACAGTTTAATGAGAAGATCAATACCAGTCCTGTGTTGGCACACTGAACATGAATCTACAGCCAGCAGACTGTACGCTTAGCTTAGCACATCGACTGGAAATGAGGAAACAGCTAGCCTTGACACTGTCCAAAGGTAACTAATCCACTCACTTATTAACTTGTTTGTTAAACCTTTACAAAAACCAACATGTATAAATGACCTTAGGACATAGCCGGGCAAGCTGTTCCTCCGTGTTTTTAGTCTTTATGCTAAATTGAGCTAACCGGCAGCCTGCTGTAGCTTCACTTGTAGCTATAGACATGAGAGTGCTATCGATATCCGGCCAAGAATGCCAAAAAGCGTATTATCCTAAAATGTTGAACTATTCCATTAAGATTTGTTTTTCACAACCCTCCGTTCAGCTAATGACCGGAAGAAAAGAAATAAACGAAACAAAAGAAAGCAGATGACAGTAAATTTTATCTGCTGTTGTTGATTTACTGCTGTCCTGTCAATCAGATACAGAGTTTGAAAAAAAGAATATGTTGCTTCTGATTTTCTCTATAGAAACTTGAACTCTATATCATGGCACAATACAGCTGTCAGGATGTCTGACTGAACTCCACAATACCCTAAACAAATACTAAACTGACCTCACATCTACTAATCATCAGATGTTCTCTTGAAACCAGCGAGGGACCAGTTGTACTTTGCGGTTTGGTGTGAAATGGTACTTAACTGCTACTTCACTTTCAGGAACGAATACATTCTATGATGAGCATGATTACTCACAACTGTTACATTAGTAATCAACACAGTGAACCTGACCTCGAAGGGGGGGGTGAGTGAAATCTGCGCTCAATTATTTCAAAACCAATATGTGATGAATTTGCAGGGCCTGTTGGACTTTGCCCCAGCCGGGAGAAATGTATTGACACTGTTCAAGTAACTGAACTCTGGAGATTACTCAAAAACAAAAGTGTGTATGAGCTGGCTCCTCTGATCTGGGTACATGAGCTAAAAGCTAGCTGCAGAACACATAGACAAACACCAGGCCCATTTAATCTCCGAAAGCCAAATGCAACAAAGGATTAGGTGAAGTATATTGAAAAAAAAAAAATCCAATCCAAAAAGAATATGAAGGGGGGGGGGGGGGACAATTAAATAAAGAAAAGAAATAGAACAAGGCACAAAATTGTCTGTAAAATAATTGAACTGTACAGAATAGGCCCCAGCAGTCCAGGAAGGGTCGGATAGGAGATTCGGCAACGCCTCTTCTTACCACTTGGCCATGCCAGTCCTACTTTCCACTTTCTTCTCTTCCTCTTTAAATCTCGCCCTCCCTGCCCCAAGCCTTCTCATAACCAATCAGAGTTAGACATAATGCTCCTACAGCACCACCACCACCAGCATCCCCAACCGTCTCTCCTGGCCTGTCTAGTTTAGATATAGTACTCCTTCTTCTCGTCTGTGTTGTTGTGTCCGCCCTCCGCATTGATGATGGCCGTGTCTGCATCGGCTGCGTCGTCCGCCCCTTTGGCTTCATGTGTGAAGTAAGTTCCTGCAAAAGTACAGAATAATTAGCCTCACACCTCCTCCACCTCTTGTGCACTTCAATCCAATTGCACTCCACTTGCAACAAAAAAAACACTTAACTCCAAGATGTGTTCATGATCAAGTATGATTGCACTGCCGATGCCTTACCTTTGTGTCTGGCAAAGTATCGACCAAGAACAATGAGTGCACAGAGGATGGCAAACATCACCACGGCAACCACTCCTCCGATGACAGCATGGTCAATTTTCTGCGGTGCCCCCTCGCTGGCTCTTGAGTCTGAAAACAAGACAATAACTAAATAATTTCATGACCAGTAAACCATCTCAGCCAGTTACTAATACTTTTACACAGATGTGGACCACACTGGAAGCTGTGGCCATCAAATCATTAGGCTTCCAAAATAAAATAAATTGTTTTTTTTGGGGGTTTTTTTCTGCCAAAAGCATTTTAGCATGACCCAATCTCGGAACCAAGCGCAGCCAGCGGACACCTATGCCAAGACTGTGCACTGGTAATTGTTGTGACAGTCCGATTTGCAAATTGAGACACGTAAGTACGACGGGACTGTTTCACGAGTGGCCAGTCAACAAGCTAATAAAAAGCGAAATTGTCGTCAGATAATAACTGATGGGTTCCGAAAATTTATTTCGGCCAACGCGTTCCGCCTCTTTTGCTCTCCACACAGACTGTTTAGCTGCATTCTACCAAAGCCCGCTCAAATGTGATTGATACTAAAATCTTGGCCCGTTGCCTACAGATCCTGCATTCATAAGCAGACATCTGTTTATAGATATTAAGTATGACCTAACCAGAGAGGAAACCCTTGAAAAGGAAGTTGAGAAAAATGCCTGCTTATGTTGTTTACAAAAAAAATAATTGACCAAGTTGGTCCTTGGAGCATGGTAAATGGTTCACAATGTGTAACTAAACATCCCACAAATAGGCTATTAAACCATTTAGATCTTACTTACTGACAAATCCTGCAAACCACTGCCAATATTTCAGCTTGATAAAACCCAGAATGAGGCTTTTTACTAACTAAACTGTTCAACTTGTTACATTTGTCCTCACTAATTCCTTATTCCTTTTTAGTTTGACATTTTGAGTATTACACTTTTTCACTTTCTTGCCGAGAGTTAAATGAGAAGATCAATACCACTCTCGCGTCTCTACGGTAAATACGGAGCTGAAGACTCCACACTTTTCTTAGCATAAAGACTAGAAACGGGGAAACGGCTATGTCCTCTAAGATAACAAAATCCCACAACCAGCACCTCTAGTGCACTAATTAAGATCTTATATCTTGTTTGTGTAATCTGTACAAAACCCAAGTGTAACTGTACAGACATGAGAGTGGTATCAATCTTCTAATCCATCTCTCGGTGAGAAAGTGGAAAAGCACAATTGTCAAATTGTTGAATTAGTCCTTTAATACAATAAGCAGTATCTATTACTTGAAGATTGAAAAATGAAAATAAAGTCTCTTAAGTTATAAACTATATTCTTGCGACGTTATCCTGTTGATCCAGGCACATTATAGTACTACGGTTTTCAGTGCTTCATATAGCTGAAATGGCTGCTCGAGCCCCTTGAGTGAGCGATGTTGAAAAATGTTTTAAGACAGTTATTTCACCATGAAGCAGTAGACACTGTCTGCAATTTCATCGAGAGTTCACACACTGTAAAATACATTGTGATTTAAGAGGCCATTTCTGGAAGTTATAGAGCTCAATCATCAGAAATAGACACAAGTCTGAAGATAAATTGGCGCCCGGTGTCCCCATGCAGAGAAATACGTGGCTGCCTCAGGTGTCAGAGAGTATCACTGTCTAGCATTTAGCCAGATTTATCCGTGCACCACGGTAGAACAAGGCAAAATTTGAAGCCTTTAAATTTCCAGTCTCAGAATAGTTCAGAGGCATTTATCAATAGTCTATATCTGTGCACATTTGGACTGATGGAGGAGTGGCAGGCGAGGGAATGGCTGCACTGTTCTTTGCTGCATGAGAGAGCAGCTCAATTTTCCATCAATCTCACTAGTCATGCTCTGAACTTGAATGATTTTGATAAAAGACGAGTGGAGAGTGCAGAATTTCTCAACACTGTGAGCGTAATAAGTCGAGTTGAGGGGTCTAAGACAAGTGACACATTCTCATCTTAGCCTAAAAAAAAAACAAAAAAAAAAAAACACCTTATTGAAGTTGCATTCAGTTCAGAACGAGGACGTCTTGGAAGTGTGAGTGCATTAAAACTAATTAATGAGAAAAGTTTTGTTTCAGTTGAGCGACCACTTAAAATGGACTCGTCTTCACGAAGCGAGCCGTTGCTGTGGGTCGGTGTATGTGAAGCAGGGATGTGCGAGGCGCCGTTTGTTTACTAGGTATCGCCGATGTCAGATAGCACAGCTCATTCCCTGCGGAGAGGGAACGGCCCATGCTCCATGCTAATGAACATTCACCACTAAATGGCCTTTGCACAGTCCTGTCTACTCCCCCACCCTCCTTCACCCCCCCACACCTTCCTGCCCTCACCTTGCTCCCCGCTGTCTTCCGTTTGACACATCTGCAAAGAAACATGCAGGGTCTCGCCCGCCTCTGCACACTGTGGGAGAGTTTTATTTAACAGGTATAAAAATTCGCCCAAGGTAAGCACCGAGACTTGATCACAAAAATGTCAAACTAAAAAATCCCATAACACCTACACTATCAACTGTTACGGTTGGTTGCATATCATGTTGCCTGCATTAAGTACACTACTGAACACCAGTTTTCTGTTTGTCAGTTTTGTATTTATTACAAGGGAAGGCCACAAAAACATGATCTCAAATTCGATATAAATATTACTGTTGTGCTCATTTAAATTTATTTTGCGGTGTTGCTGCGGCCTGCATTACATCGTAAGGAGATTATGTGACATGTCCCATAATGCAATGCAATACAGAGGTCTAAAGCGTATTCTAAGCTGATTTTAAACATACAGGTCACTAGTCACGAGGTGTAACTCCGCCTGTGAAAACAGTTGTGTAATATATTCTGAGGCTCTGAAGCAAGATTTTCTCTGAAAATGTCATTAGTTCTATCGGATTTACACATTTTTAACAGAAAGCCTGCATTGCCAAGTGGAAGTATATAGTTTGGAAGATGGAGGTATTTACCTGACACGCAGGGTCTAACAAAAAAAAAATTATTGTTTTTTATGGGCTGGAAATAGGATCCACTGTTCTTGGAGCTTAACCCATATTATGTATTAACAGTCAGGATATTTTAGCCTCTGCTGCATCACATTCCACAATTAATTTTATTCATCAAGTGACTAATTTCGATTTTTTCTTTTGTCTGTGTGATGCCAAACATCTGGCCGATCCCACACGGGATTAAAAGACACGCTATTTTACAAAACATGCATCTTCCAGTAATACATGTACAAAAAGAGGGAGAGAAATTACCACTTCTATTCAGTACTTCTATTTTCTTTATGATAACACATTTCAAATAAACAGTGCACTTAAAATAACTGCTGCATCCTTGCTGTACAGTTTATCCTGATAGAAAGCTGTTTTTGTCATCTCCCGGGCCAACCAGCTAATCTTAATGTTCCATCTATATTTACAAAATCAATATCTGTTTTTATCTTATGAAACGCTGATGATCGAGATTGAGATGACCTTTTTTTTTTTTTTTCTTTCTTTTTTTTAAATGAGCTGCATTTTACATGGTGCTTGAATCCAAAGTGCTGTAAAATTCAAACACATTGACCATGGGGACCAATTGCGGTTCGGAGTTGTGGAGGATTGAACCCTAAATCTCACTATTATTGGGTGACCCACTTCACCTGATGATATACAGCTGCTCCCCTAAATCTATCAACTGCGAGTCCCCCAACTTCATGGATCATAAAGTCCAGGACTATCCCGTTCATGTTGCTGTGAGATATTATTTTGCTCACAAGGTGGTCCAATTAATGGGAACATCCAACAATATAATCACAACAAACTTCAGGTTCAGATGAAGCTGTATGGGCTGTTAGTTCTGGTCTGCCATTTTTGTAGCAGGTGTTCTAGTTATTTTGTCCGCTTACTGCATTTGGGTAACAGAATGAAAAGGGAGCTTTAGGACTCCCGAAGAGCTGATCTGTACCTGACATTCATCTCTGACCTCAACAAGAACAGATTTTCTTTATAAAGTGTCATTACTATCATTCCTCCCTCTTCCTTTGTAGATTAGTTTGTCATTCAGTGCTCTCACACACCCAGGATCAAGAGTGTGATTCCCTCAGGCCCTCCATGTTCAATATATTCATAATACAACACTGTGCTTAGAATATATAAAAAAAAAAAAACTCCAAATGACAGACAGTGTTATTACAGCAGCCTTTGTGGCCTCACACTTGAAATAAGTAGAATTTGATTATGTCTGTAATGTGGCTGGTGTCCATACCGCCGGCACAGCTCGGCTCACGGCTCGAAGGGGGAGTGCTGACATGCCCACACCGGCGTCCTGACATGATGTGCACAGCCGTGGGGATTTATGGGGGAATAAAGAGGATTTGCAACTGATGCCTGTGTCTGCGCGGCGGTGAAATCTGCTCCGCTGAACTCTCAGTACCAAATGCTTTACAGTCGCACCTTTCTGTCTCTGTAGTGGAATGACTAATTGCCGCTCTGGTCAGCAACAGAGCATCCTATCAGACTATCTGTCAGCGTGGAAATCAGAGCTGCGAGCTTGTCACCAGATAACATGGAACATCATTTCAGTTTTCCCTTCTTTTTTTTTTTTTTACTTTTAATAGTTTTCTGCTCACATAACGAGGCATGTCACACACACACACATGCGGTAAGCCACTCACAAACACATTACAATTTATAGATGTAATTACATGGGTATAATTGAAACAATGACTCTTGCATTGAAAGAGCAAAGCCGTCACTTGCACTAAATAGACTCCCACAATACCCTTTACCCGGACACTGGCAGGACAATCGGGCATGGCTGCAGAATCAAGTTGAGATTGCAGCATTGAACTGCAAACATCCGTGACTTTTGTATTCATTGCTGTTCGAAAAAGGAAATGAACGTAATAAGATGAGCCTACATGGGCAATTTCTACCAAATAATTTTTGTATTGCTGTTGTAGCAGACCATCAACAGAGCGCATTGTCCTCAGTTGAATTCCAATGCCACTGCTAAATAGATTCCCCGAGTCCTTTTGTAAAAAACCAAAGAATGATTTGAAGATGTGCAAATACAGCTATGACATTTAACAGATGTACTGAAATACAAGTGAAGGTCTGACTACAACTAATAAAATAGCAAATAAATGTGAATTGTGACAGCAAACTTGAACTCCTCGATGGCAGCTTATTGTATCTTTTTGAGATTGGCAAAACTTCTCCACACAAAAGCCTGTAGCACTCATCTCCACTTCATACTTCTCCTTCAATGTGTTCTCCCCGCAATGGAGATCAAGGCAAGGAAAAAGGTTGACAAAATAATAGAAATCACCGCTCTCTCCACAAAGTTTCTCACAGTAACACCAAAGTACACGTTATCAGCCGAAAATGAGGACACGATGTGAGTTTATTGGCACATTCAATCTCTGTACTCTAATGTGCTAAGTAGAGCTCTCATAATCATTTACTCCTGCTCCATGACAAAACAATATTACTGCAGTGAAACACTCTTTTAACTTTAGGGTGGGCTGGCATTACTAACCAATCCCTGGAGACCAATTAAAATGGACCATTACAATATTTTCTTTCTTTAATAACTGTTTAAAGGAAAGAAAGAAAAACCTCAGGTCAGGGAAAAAAAACACAATTTCAACTGGGAATCAGAGTAAACAAATGTGAGGGGGAGAAAAGTAATTAGCATTTCTAAATGATTCTTTAATTTTTCCAATGAAACACTTGAAAGAGAAATGATACATGTGAGAGTTAAAACAACGCTGGTAAATGTTTAATAGCTAATTATGTTTAATACTAAATCCACTCATAACACGTGTTTGTTGAAGTCAATAGCGTACGTGGAGTTGAGGCTTGAGTCCCAAGACTAAACAGCAGTGGAAACATGCCAACACCTCACATGTAGCAATGCTGAGGGAGGAAACGGCAAACCAAACATGTATGAAATCCTGCCAGAAATGGATTCCTAAAATACCATCTGGTGCAGAATCACATGATTTAATCACTTAGAGAAAAAAAAAAAAAGAAATCCATGTGTTTGTCAGAACAAAGGAAATGGAAAAACCCTGAAGTCATGCATGTGTTCAGTGCACCGCATGCTAAAGTCATATGGACCTACAAATCCCTGACGGCTTAACCAGGCAAACAATAAAAAACTATATTATGGTTAGCAGTAATATCAAGGGTGCCATATAAAGGCCAAACTCAGGTTCATGTGCACTGTAATGTTTGCTTGCAAAGCTCCTATTAGCAGTTAATTTACAACTTGTATTATCTATAAAGCAGAAGGCTGTTGCCCTCAGAAAGCCCCCTTTAACTTATCACACCCCAAAGCCTCTGATGTTTAGTTTTTATATTCCTTTTAGATGATTCATCAGAGGTCCTCTTGTAGCATGCTAAACAACATTTTACCCTGTACTGCAGATCTGCAGAAACATAGGGTCTTTTTAATCAAGTCTACAACATAATTCCTTGTTCCCTGTCTTTCCTCTGGCTCCTCTCGACATGCTGGGGTAGAGGGGGGTTACTGAAGGCTTAGTCTGGATATCATGTCCCTGCCTTGGATCATCTCTGAGCATCTGACGAGCTGGAGCATTATCGCCACAGACTCTCTTTATTCCTTCAGAGCTAGGGATTCTGGGTAAATTCTACCCTCTTCCCCAAAAAAAGAATACAGCCACTAACAAAGAACTTGTGGAGTACTATTTTTCTGTGATGCGGGAACCATCGACTGCCCATCTTGAAGACGATATTCTGCTTCATTCATAATAGTATCCATTTTCTTTTTTTTTTCGGAAACGTCTGCATACTACTGTGTTTTTTGTGCGATATGCCTGAATCAAGTATTTAGATCAGTGAGAAAGAAGGTCGCTCATCTCTATCGACTAAGATGTCAACTAATAGTTTTTTTTTCTTTTAGTGTAAATATGCAATAAAAACACATGGAAAGAAACGAGGTCTGAAAACTTTCAAACACATGAAAGAAATGTTTCTTTGAACGGGTGACTTGTGTCTCCCATGAGATCTACACACAAACACACGCTCTCTGCATCCTTTAAGACACTGAAAGACCTGACAATATGAACTCCTGTGAAACCTTCTGAACATGGAACAGCATTGAAGACAAACATCTGTGAGATTCAGTGCTTTAACGCCCCCCTCTCTGAACAAAACATATTTAGGCCTTGAACTTTCTCTTCTGTTTGCAAGGCAACAACACGATGAAAAAACAACTCGACAGAGGGAAGAAAATCCAGCAAGTGAAATGATTTTGGAAATGATACCCACATTTTTCAAAAATCTATTATGAAACACAAACCGGGGAGACAGTGGGCTAACAATATTCAGAAACCCACATTTAGGTTTTTTTCTTTTCATACTACTACGTAGGGAAAATAGTGTGCCCACATGGCACCTGCTGCTTATGTGGATTAGTGAATGACAGCAACTTGAAAGCTTAGTGTATTCATTCAGTAAGTTTATCCCAGTCATAAGTACTGGGTAAAATACTCAGATGTTGGTGGAGTACAGCACAAAAAAAAAAACAACATTTAAAAGCTACAATTTGTTATCCAGATGTAAAAAATAAATAAAGGGTAGCCCTACCACCAAAATTCCAAACCTATTAACAATAAACAACTTAATCTACTGTGTATTTGTTTATTTTTATTGTCTCCCCATTACCTTCCGCCACAGCAGTTGCTAATCTTCTCGAGGTCCATGCATTAACATATCGAAATCCAACATTAATACAATAATGGACACAAGTTTCAAACTAACATTTAAATAGATAAAATGCTGTAAACAAACACTAATAATTAAAACAATACAACCAGATTTAAGTACACAACCCTCGATAAAAGTTAGCTAAGAAGCTGTGATTTATGTTACCAGATCTTTAATGTCTTTCTTACTTACATCTGTAATGTGTGAGCAATTTTTGTTAACAAACACAAAATGATGATTTGGCCCCTGATTACAACAGAAATTCACTGCTGGTGGTGGAGGTGGCCGTGCCAATTCACACTCTGGTTATAATCAATGAATAAGCAATTGTGCTGTATACTTTCCTATTGAGGAAAATGCTATACTGTGCTGTTATGCTGATTAAGGTAGTGCAAAGCAATCTACCGCAAGCCAGCTTACCATTGCCCCAGTGACAGGGTATTTAGAAGAGTAGTGAACTGCAAGAAAGCTCAATTACATCCTCCTAGCATGTACCGCATAAATCACCGTAAATCCTCTTTCAAGCCTGTCTTTCGGAAATTACTGGAATGTTACAGCAGAAACCACGGAGACGGCTGCATCAGTGTAACTCAGAGGAGAAGAGCTTAGGGGGAAAAATGCAGAGTAATGCACACTTCTGCAAAAGCAACTTCCTGTATGACTGAGCCACACCCAGAGAGTCAGAGAGCTGAAATGAGGCTGTATCCATGCAGCATGATCACTGGCTTACTGCTGATAACTTCATTTGAGAGAGAGAGGGAAAAAAAAATCTGGTTTGAAGTAGGAATTTCAAGCATGAGAAAGTAATTTGAAACATGCAATGGAGAAGAGCTCTGTCATAGTCAACAGTTAAAAAAGAAACAACGACCCAGGAGACCTCACAAATGTGACTACAGAGTACAGACAGTGCCATTTATGTGACTATTGATCTAGTGTTTAATAAATAAATACGAAATGCACAAACAAATGATTGAAAAGTCAATTATTTTATCAAATAAATGTATAAATGAAGGATATCTGAAAGCTGCCACATTAGTATAGTGGAGCTTTTGATGTAGTCTCACACTGAGTTTAAAACTTATTTTGTTTGTTTTGCCACTCCATATTTTTAAGACTGTATGAAATGCAGAGTGGTCATGACAAAAGGGCCAAAATTGCCGTATCTCTAAAGCTATTGATAAACTGATCTATTCTTTAAGGATAGTTTTTTGTATTGAAATGTCACATTCTGGCATATCCAAATGTCAACTCCCAAGGTTGCCTCGCCATCTGTCTAGCCTTAGCGGTGCTTTTAAAATAATAGAGTTTTCTTTTTTTCTTTTTTTATTTAATGGGTAATATTATAATAAGTTTTTGCAACAGGGCTTAATCGAAGTATGAACTATTGTGTATAGAAGATGCCAAAAGGTTACCCTCCTAAAAACACCGTTCATTCACTTGATATGTCTATGAGAAAATAGTTATTGATGTTTTTCGGCCTCGCAAAGACGAGATGTGACTGGCATTTGTAGGGGAGATGTAAAGGGCATTATAATATGATGGATGGGCCGGTTGAGATATGGCTGCGGATGCTGATAAGATAGCAGACGGCAAAGCAGAGTCTCTACGTTTTTCTCAGATCAAACATGTGACTGGAAAGGGCTATGACAGGTGTCTCTGACAGCCCCGCGCCGCCTGTCCTCAATGTCCCCTATCAGCAGCACTATCTGATTAAAACTGGCCATCCACGGTCTCTCTTAGCCCTAGGTACAAGACCTCGTGCTTTCTCTCCCCGGTCACCTGATCAGACATGCATGCAAGCTCCCACACACACACACACACACACACTCACACACGCAGACACACACATGATTGCTGAGAGGGACAGTAGTGGGGGCATACAGTACCTTGCGTGTTGACTGGGTTGGTGGTGGGTGTGGGGATAGTAGTGGGAGCATCTAGATGAAAAGAGTAAAAAAATAAAGAACATGTATAAGAAATAAAGGAAGACAAGAGTAAAGAACTAGACTAAAGTCATTGAAGATGAGAAGCTGTGCTGTAAATTAAAAAATGACTCACATGCACACGTTTTAGCTTCTGCTCGCACAGCGGTGCTTTGAGCTAAACGCTAACGTCAGCATGCTAACATGCTCACAGGGACAATGCTAACATGCTGATGTTTAGCATGTATAATGTTTATCATTGCCACCGTGTTAGCTTGGTGTGTTAGCATGCTAACATTTGCTATTTTGCTCTAAACCCAAAGTACAGCTGAGGCTGATGGGAATGTCATTAGTTTTGCAGGTATTTGGTCATAAACTAAATATTGGACAAATTAATATTCTGACCTGATGATGCCACTTAATTAAAAGTCACACACCTAGTTATTACAATGTATCCTTAGGGCGACATTAATGTGTGTACCAAATTTCATGGCTATAAATTAAATAGTTGACGAGATTCCTAACTCAATACCAGAAATGTCAGCGTCATGGTGGTGCCAGAGGAAAAGCGAGGGGATCCCAAAAATGATTAGCCTATATCCTCCAGGAACCATGAATGTCTGTATAAAATGTCATGGCCATTTATCTAACAGTTATGATATTTTAGCCTGGATCAAAGTGGCGGACCGACTGACGTACAGGCCGTCATTGCCATCCACAGAACTGTGGCCACTAGCGTGGCTAAAAACACAGAGAATACAACACTAATATTTCACTGTGCTGGGGGTTTATTATATATAATTATAATAAGCTATTATATTTCTTTTTTTTCATGCATTTTCAAATTAACTATGAATAATAATAATGTCTGGCAATCATGGAAAGGTATTGCTATTTTTTAGTCTCTCGCAATAATTAAGTCAAACTGCAAATTAAACCACTCTGGTGGTCTCCCGCCGCAGCACAGCAGAGCCCCGAGCAGCATCCCCCGCCCCACACTGTACTGATTAGGCCTGTCACTAACCCCCAAACAAAATAATCGGGAGGACAAAATCGAGGGCAATTCAGGTATGCTATGGTACTAAGGAGGGCTGAAAGCTTTCTCATCAGGGGAATATATGCCTGGCTCTGATGTAGGGGAAAGATAGCACGACCCCTTGCTGTGGGAGAGTCGCAGCAGGGGAAATTGGCTGGCTGTCTCCATGCCTTTACTGTCTGCACTCCATCAAAAGACAGCAGTGGGGGACCACACACTCCCAAACTAATGATAAAACATCAAGGACAGCATAATGTTGCCGCCGGGGATGGAGTGTATGGCAGAGGTGGTGTTAATGGTGGTAGGGGGGTATCGGGGTATCAGGCAGAGATTCTCCTCTGACAGTATTTGAAGAGGGGGGTGGGTTAGATTTCTTTCCCTGTGACCGAAAGCAGTCTGATAGCTGAAATGTCAGCGTCTGGAAGAGGGAAATTGGCCATTCAGGGAAGAGGGTCTTCACAAAGGCCGGGATAGGATGTGGCACATATAATATCCAGGCGAACAAGAATTCTCCATGGGCAATTTCCAGCCCGAATGACTCTGGGCTCAGCATTATGAGGGCTGAAATATGAGTGTATTTTGGAGAAGCCATATTTTCAGGGAGCATTTGTATCAGTGAGGAATTTGATATGAGAAAATTTAACCATAAAGTGAAACAATGTAGGAGAAATTGTTTATCTATGCCTGCTTAAACCTGCCTGCCAACACGACAGCAGGGAAGAGATTTTGCTTTTCTTTCGTCTATTTGTTGTCTCTTGCTTAAACGTTACTTTTATATAGATTTTCTTCCAAAACAAGAGGGAAATGTCTGTAAAAGAGGTTGTTGTAGATTAATCTATTGCGTTTATATTATGAAACAATAATCTACAAGCTGATGTGTGGAAAGTTGCTCCTCACTGTGTTTCATGTTTGATGCATCAGCGTGATTCACACGAACAGTTTCACAACAGCCTTTCGTAAGAACAGGGAGACCCACGAGTCCTGTCTGCTCATGATATGTCAAAACTATGAATGTAAGACAATATCACAGAATTATGTTTTCGATCTCGATTCTTTATTAACATTTAACATACAAAGATTAACTCAATCAACACTTTATTTTATGTGCAAAGCTATGCGCCCTTAGTGTACGTGCCCCCACAAAGTAGTGCTATGATGTTGGATGTTACAGGGACTGTGAGAAATGCAAACAGAGATCCCACTGTTCTGATTGCATTAAAAAAAAAGTTTACTTTATTTACTCAGATTCTGTGCATGTAGTGTTGTGTCCTTTATAATATAATAACAAATAATAACAATTAGATTTAAAAAAAAAAAAAATTAAAATCACTTCACAATATATTACCTTGTTTACAGTATTACAATATATCACAATATATTGAATCGTAACCCATGTAGTATGATACGTATATTATCTTCAAATTCTTGCCAACACACAGCGCTAGTCAAAACCCAGATAAACCCCGAATTTCCAGTGGCTTGTGAGTCTTTCACTTATCGTCCATGGAAGATTTATAGGTCAAAAAGTCAACTGTTGGCTAAACCGTGGTTATAAAAGCACGATGTTCTCCTGCCAACAGGCAGTATGTATGAGTTATAGCACCAAGTCACCTCTGAGAGAGACAGACCTCTCTCCCACACCACATACAAGCCGGGGGGCTCAATTCACAGCCTGCTGCAGACACACCCACGTGGAGAACAGCATGACAAGCATCTTTCTCAGCCATTCGACCGGCCACATACAATACACGCACCACAAAAGGACCTGATTTGACGTGGACTTACATCGGCCTCACACCTGTCCGCGCTGTCAGACGGTGAAAGGTCGTTAGTCTTTTTGAAATAGGAAGAGTCTGAAGGACTAGCAGCGGTAGAGGGTGTCAGCAGGATGAAAGAGAATTGATGGACAATTCAGCTTGGCTCTATCAATAATGCTCGCAAGCATATTTATCAGGAAAAAAATAACTGATTAAAATAAAGCTATTTGTTGCGTGCAGTTGGTTAGACAAAAGGCTTTCTTTTGACAGGTGTGTGATTGTTTTAACGGGAGCAAGAGCTCATAAATGACAAAACCAAACAGTAAAAATGCCAGAGAAGAGAAGAAAATGGTAATTTAGGGAGTAAAATGCGATGTTAGTTGGTGCACGGTTTTAAAGTTGTGCGTTGCTGATGGGAACAAAAATAGCACGTTTAGCGAGTTTCTCATGCTAAGACCAATTTACGCTGCAGAAACACACACTAATTAGACCACTGTAGCAAGCATGATTACTCTGGTGCAACAAACCCTCACATGGACCACAACATGATTTTGTCTGGCATTAAATCCTCCAGAAAAGCGGAGTGGGAGTCGCAGACATAATTATACGTGGTTATGAGCACCTTTTACCAATCTCCTGTGTCTCATTATAGCAAGCTGGAGTCATCCCGCTTCCAAGGCTTGTACACCAGAGAAAGGGTGTTTAATTGAAAATGGTAAAATATGTGGACAGGAAGTTGCTAATTGAAGACGTCATAGCCAAAGGCACAAACGCTGATAGCAAATATACTGTACGGAGAATGGATAGTTGTTTTTTTTATTCTCAACAGGATAACGTTTGCCTCCCATTGCTTTTCATTCATTCATGCAAGTGTTAGGAGCGCAGCATGAAGCAAATTATACATGAATTTAACAGCAGCAGGCACATCATTCATGAGCTCTTAAATGCCCATAGGCACTTCGGTGAAAACTATCGGAATATTATATTCTAACGTTAAGGATCTGTGTTTGAGAATAACGTAACATTCATAAAACTAAAAAAAACACAATCTGAGAGAAAGCTAGCTACATCTCTGTTTCATACGAATCTTTACACAACAATTAGGAATTTAGTTGTGATAGCTTGAATAGGTCTGCCTTGAGTGAGCTATTTTCTGGCATATGCTGTCCTTTTGTTTGGGAGTGATTATTATGGGTCCATTGGGACCAAGCAGATGCCATCATCTGCCTGGCAGAGCACAATGATGAATAACCATGGGGCGGCAGAGAGTCACGGGAAACCTATGTCACAGTGACAAAGTCACACATGTCAGCTGGTGTAAAAAACACATATAACATCAGACATAGGATGGTGTGAAAGTCTGCATACGTGCGTGTGACTTTTTCCATGCAATTGCAACTGAAGAGATTTGGATGTGTGAAGTCCTACTGTGTTTAAAGCCCAGTTTAAGACATTCATAAAAGCACACATGGTTACTCTTCCTGCAAATTTAAAACGTCAACAACACCTATCTACTAAACCCCTAACAAGGCAAGTTTTTAAAGTCTACGGTGTAAAACTTCATTCCCAGGTTACTCTTGCAAAGTAAAAAAGAAACTGCATTAGTCCTGCAATGACAACACTCTCTATTTTCTCCTGACTTTGACAGGTTTTTAGACACCTCTGCCCAAGATCTTGGCCCTCCATTAAAATCCGATTCACTGCTTGCCCTACAAATGCCGAAATTGCCTTAACGTTAAAACCATTACAAATGCATTTATTTCCACAAATACACATTTTTCAGGAAATGCCATACATTTACCAACCAGACAAAAAAAAAAACAATGTTAAATCGCTGTTTTTTTGGTTGTCAACACGACCTAAACAAGCAGAATGAGTAATAATAAAAACAATATCACCATTCGGAAACCTGTAAAAAAAAAAAACTGTAGAAAACCTGTAATCGGGTCTCTCACAATATCCACATTGAGCACATTTTCAACAACAGCTTTGCTTTTAGCATAACACTGTGCACCTCAACTCCATCCCGCTGCTTTGGGCACGTTAGGCCGAAACATGAGTGTTTGTTTCGGTGGCCAAATCTAACAATCTGCATCAAAGTGGGGTGAATCGGATATAATGACATGCTTTCGCACAATAGCATAACCCGGCAGGTTTTGGATGTTTCAAACAAAGACAGAGTCCTGTGTCTTTCCAATGTGACATTGTTTGAAAGGTGTACAAGCAGATCAGACTACTTATTTAAAATAACATTTAGCTTTTGTCATTGTTCTCTACACAGCATGACTCCTCGTTCCTGGCTGTAACTTTCGGCAAAAAAACAGACAATAAACTCAGAACAATGAGCCCTTGGCCAATAAATCAATCCTGCTTATTAGAAAAAAACATATAAATAGAATGAATAATAATTATAATGACAATTATTAAAATGTCTGTTCTTTGCTGCACTAATTTATCATATCTTAAAGATCCCCTCGAGACAAATTTAAAGGCATATACAAATACTGAATAATACTGCTTTGATTATTCTTTTGTGTCTGATGTGGGTTTTTTCCACACAAAAAAGTTTAATTACTGAGTAAATACTATTTTAATTACATCTACACTTTCTTACAGATTCTAGTCAAGATGTTTCCTACTTCACTGTAAAATCTATTCTCAGTGTACAGTATGAGAGCACAGAGAACATTTCCCTCTTCAGCAGATGAATGTGAAAACAGCCTTCTAGTGTCAAATCCTGCACAGTGAAGCTCAAACATCCAGGTGAAGTAGCAATAAGTAGAACACATTTTTCAGAGGAGGGGGACTTTCAAGTTCTGAACCTGAGTTAGTGCATCTTGGATTTGCTCTGATTGAAAAGACCCGTAGATATACAGTTTAGTCCATTAGCTTGATGGACAAGCAAACCCTAATCTAACTCTAACATCAAGAAACAAACTGTTGGTTCTCTGTAAATGAAAGATAACGGTCTTGACTGCTATTTATGAAAAGTGTATTGAGATAACTTCTGGTATGAATTAGCGCCATATAAATAAAAATTGACTTGGCTGAGACTTAACGTGCACTAAGGCTAATATTTCTAAGTAAAAACACATCGATTTTAATATAGAAATATTTTTTTTGTACATAATACTTGGAGGCGTCTATACAGCAGATCCACCCTTCCTGGTTTTGGGTATGGTCACTTGCTGGCATTGTTCTTGGCACACAGGCAGAAACAAATTGAAACTTGGGAGCGAAATGCAAAATGCTCTTTTAAACAGCAGGGAGCGAGCGCTCCAAGGAGAGGATGTTAAACTCGCCAACAATGGCTGCACCTGCCGCACATTTATTTCCCCCTCGTACTCATGACTCCTGCCAGCCTCCAAAAGTAATAAACTGAAGGTCCGAGGAGTGTGTATTTCACTGACGTCACGTTACATGATTTCTAACTGATTTCAATACTTCACACAGTTGCCCCCTGATGATCTTCCTCTGGGATTCAACTGAAAAGATGCCTGTTGCACCTCTGAACAGTCGAGTTGTTTGCAAGAAAGTTTCTCACTTGTGTTTTATTAATTGTTGTATTGAGGATGTTGATGCGTCCAATGTGTCAATTGGACAAACAAAAAATGCTACTAATGTGTCATGAAGCTTCAGTGAGGAGAGGTTAATACTAGTCGCTGCATATAAGGGTCAAATTGAGGGGAATAAACTGTCCGCTGCATTTAAAGTCAAGTCTTGGGGGAGATGATGCCTTTATTGCCCTTTACTGGTTGGCTGCAGAACACATTACAAATTCCACCCACTTCTATATAAATCAACAGAACCAAACCCCATCTTTATGGTATACATCTAATGCTCAATTTCAGATATGACACCTAATAGTCATAGCTAACAATGGGTTCTTTTGTTTTGTTCAGGAATGGTTTGAGATTGTGGGTTTTCTTGTCAAGAGAGATGAGAAGATTGACACCACACTCATGTCTGTACGTTAAATATAAAGCTGCAGCCAGCAGGCATAATTGGCTTAGCTGAGCCTAAAGTGTGGTAACAGGGGGAAAGAGCTAGCCTGCCACCGCTGAAAAACAAGTCTTGTTTATTTAATATGTTTTTTGGGGCCCATATTTGGTCTGCTGTATGACCATACAGTATGACAATATAGGCCGTTCCACCTGATTCATTTTCTATATAAAATCAAATTTCCTGGGTTTCTAACATGCCAGTCCGAAGTCAACATCAACTTTATCCATTACTTTTTACTACATATGGTTCAAACTCATCACGCATTAAAAGTACGACGCCAGCTCGAATCTTTAACATAAATTCGGAGCTCTGTATATTTGTCAACTGTAGCTGGCTTCTGTGATTTTAAGCTCCCTGTACCTCTCAATAATGGCTTGCATCTTTATACGTTTGAAATGTGATTCTGTTTGTAGTAAATCCCTATAGTTTCTATACAATCCCCCGACTGCCATAGCTACTGCAGGCAGTTGGGTCTATAAACCTTCCTAAATCAGCAATACAGACTGAATCCTGGTGTAAAAGAGTGATGATGGCATTTAAACATCAAGTGCCGCGAAGCTTAATACCTACCATATACATAGAGGATGTAGTCGTCGTAGGCCTCTCCCACAGCGTTGGACGCCACGCAGCGATAGGTACCGTTGTAGGACTTGTTGAGGTTCTCGATGTACAGATCAGAGCCGGTGACCACAGCGTGAGGCGGCACATCCTCGTCTACTCTCAGCCAGCTGACCTGAAGGGGACTGGAGAGCACAAATACCACAGACATCACTCAGGCGCTGTCTATCCACGCTAGAAATCTCCGATAAAGGTCAAATCTGGGATTGTCTGAGGAGGGCCATCGACAGGCTCTGTCTAATGATGTGCTTTATTCAGCGTGGAAACAACTGGTAACATTTAAATGGTACAATGAAATGGGATTGTTAAGTGGGGGGTGCTCGGGCTGGCAGAAAGTATGAAACTTAAAGAAATTTAATTGGGATTTGATGTGTTGAAGTGCATCCATTTGCATCAATACTCACTATGGTTTTCCATCTGCGATACATGTCAAATCTAGATTGTCACCCTCTCTGGTTAAACCGTCAGGATATGTCACCACAATCTTCACTTCTGGTTTATCTGAAAAACAAAAAGATGAGTATTTACAGCACTCTAGTGTCATAAGTTATAACAACGCTGGCTTTCCCGTATACAGTCGAGGCAAAAGTTAACAGCCAAAAGTGAAACACAGAGGAGAGTGAAATGATTATCCTATATAGTCAGTAGACATCCAGCGAGTATTCAGTACCTTACAGCAATCCCCCCCCCCTCTTCTTATCAATGCAAGCCAAAGATTACCAAAATGTCAAGCGGTTTCAGTCAAGCTTTCTCTTTTTCCATGAAAGGTCAGACAAAACAGTAGTCTACCTGAAAAGAAATTAATATTCTACACAGACTACAAAAGGGTACCATAACCTTTCTTTGATGTTTAACAGTGTAAGGCAGCCTGTATTACCTCTTCAATCAATGCACCATTTAAAGAACACCTATACATCATTTGACACATGAGCAAAAGTGTGTTTTTATCCCTTGTGGTTACTATCTCATGGCCTAAGGCACCAGTAGTCAGTAAGACTAGAATGATCCATATATAAAAGTTAGCCATAATGAAACTTTAGAAATAATTCATTTGAAAGAAAAATGTTGTTTGTCCTCAAGACGAACTTAAACTATCTTAGCCCACAGACTAAAACAGGGAACTGCATTGGAGATAAAAAAAAAAAAGATTTGCGATGAACACAAAATCACAAAACGCCTTTTCTGCTCAAAACTAGCTTAGAGCTTCTACTCTCCTCGGAGTTGATAAGCTAAATATTTTTGCCTCTCTCCAAGCGGCATAAATGTACTAATTATTGTCAAAGGATGTTGAAAAGTTAGCGGTGTAGTTTCTTAGTTATTCTGCCTGTAATTAATCGGTCAGCTTTCTAAGTTTCCGAAATTCGACAGCTGACTGTTGAATATCGTTATTATTCTACTATTATTTAACTTAAAAATAAACTGCGTTTATTATTTGTTAGTGAGTGGCACGTTTTCAATGATCAGAAGTATTTTTAGTAGGCATATTATACCAAAAAATACCAGAACCCCACCAATAAGTAGGTTAGCCCTCAACTAGCCCAAGCAAGACATAGACATTCTCTAGCACTGGCCCTTGGTGTTCTAGGCTTGAAAAAGTAGAGATTTGGGTCACTCACATAGCACTTCCAAGTGTCTTTGAGCCAGGAGGTCCTTTACAGCTGGATGGTCAATGATGCAGTCCACTGGCGCTCCATCATCCTCTTTGGTGACAGAAAATCTTACCCGGCTGGTGACAGTGAACATCCTGTCATACGTCTCCTCAACTGTTGTCTCACCTAGAAAAACATCACAAGCACAGGAGAGGGGAAAAAAAGTTAACGGTTAAACAAAAAACAAATCTGAAATCCTGCAGCTGCACCGACCCGCAGTGACCATAATGAGCAAATAGTCATAGCTATTAAGAGCACATTACCTGTCAAAGCGGAGTGCTTTCAAATGACATTTACATTTAATTTATGATTCAGTGATGCGGCGCCTGAAAGAGACTTTAGAGGATTCAGACTGGCCCAAGGCCTTCGATTCTGATGAGAGCAGCGAGCAGTGGCTGGGTCATATAAGCCTGATAATGAATGCCTCTGCAGCTTGAGGGTTGAGCATTGTTGGGGCTAACCCTGCAGTAATCTGCTGCCCACTAGGCCCTAGGCATAGGGGCATTCATTTAGAGAGCATTACAATGCCACAGGGGCATCGCATTAGCTGCAGTGCTGAGTGTGATGGTTTACTCGCACTTAATGAAGTGAGGAAATAATTACAGCCCCACTCTGACCTGCAGTACACTTCCATTTCAGCCTTGTCACAAGGGAGCCTGGCTGGACTCAGAGAGGGCAAAACACTGTTGTTCCACAGTTGATGATCACCAGTACACACATATGTGGCCTCTTGATGGATATTAACCCCATGTAACACACACTCACCCACCCAAGACTTGTCTACATGAATTTAAAGTACTAGGATAGACAAGTGGTCAATGCGCATGAGAGCATTACATTTGACCACGCTGCCAACTGCGGTGGGAGAACAGGCTGTTTGAAAAGAGAGTAAGTAACATAATGATAAATAGAAGAAGAGCACTTTAGACCTCCGTCAAGGCCGTTTCCATAAGTGAAAAATAATTCTTCTTTCGCCCATGCTACTCTTGTCCACCATGGTTCATGAAAAGTTGTTTTTCTGTAATGATACAAACAAAAAAAACAAACCAAACCGAAAACATAACCTCCTTGGTGGGTGAGGGTAATAACAGCAGGAATAATAATGACGACATCATGACGGTTTCATTCAGAAACTGTGACTTTCTTGCTATTTTGCAGCAGAAATAATCAGGTGGTAAAAAGTACTGACTGGTTAATTTACAAACAATAATTAGGCTGTAGGATGTAGAACATATAATTAACTGTAGGTCTAAAAATCTAAAGTTATACATTTCTTTGTCTCCTGTAAGCTGTTAATTAAAGCCTATAAGTGATTCGACCTCACTGTTTAAAAGCTCTGCAAGCATTAACGTGACACACAGCAAATGAGTTAATCCCCACCATCTTTAGTCAAAGTGGAGTGCGGTGATCAACGGTACACAGAACAATGCCATCTTGTTCCTCGTCAAATAACAACACACGTTTCACATGAAGAGCTTTTATTGTCATCATGCAATCACAAAGACTCAATTGCACAACTAGGTCACATTAGTAAGGTCAATGAGGGCGTTTCCAAGCGCACCTGCGCCAAAGAATGGAAGTCGAGTATGATTTGTAAGGGTGAGATAATGAGCCATTATCCTCTCACACAGTCACAATCATTTTCTCATACCAATCACAGCGCTGCATTACTAAAATGGCTCGGGAAAAGATGGTATAGATCAAACGTGGTAGGGTTGGACGACATGTTCAAATCATTATCACAATCCTAACACGGGTATTTTCCGATATATATAGAGATATTGGAAAATATCCATGTAAATATTATATAATCATGGTGTGACATTCAAATCTGTTATGTGTATGTATTAAATGAGGCTGAATTCTTTCTAAATCAAACAGAAAGAACTTTTGTCATTTTTATCAGTATTATCTTTATGTACTCCTCTTATGAGAGCCGTTATGTGATCGTTAGTCTGTGATTTTGTAGAATTAAGCTCGCCACTGCTTGCTGCTAATGGGTTGCTAACATAATATTCTAAAGGGACTGTTGAATTACTGTTAACTGATGATGTATTTTACAGTTTTTACTTTTACTGTGAATCTGGTGATACTTTGTTTCTTACTGAAATATAAGCAACGTATAAAATAATTGACAGCTACTCTATAAGTCTGTGAATACAGCTTCTTTAATTTACTTTTACTATACCTTCTGGTTCATCTCTTGTTCATGGAATCTCATCATTTGTAATAACTGTTATCCAATTTGCTGTCCAATACTGTATTTTCACAGGTTGCAGAAAACATTTTCAAAAGACAATCCACTGTCCTCCACCTTTATTGGAAGAGGTACATGTGTGACTTGAAAGTTTAATTCATGTTTGTGTTTCATAAGATAAGATAGAACTTTATTTATCCCGAGGGAAATTGTTGTGACATTCATGTGACATGTCATGACCGCAGTCCCCTCCATGCTTCCATGTGATCTCAAAAAGACATTTATTTCCAAGATTGCAGCATCCTGCCCTGTACTACCTTGCCTGCATGATAAGGTAGTACGGTCCCATGATGTTGTGCCTCTCATTTCACTTCTGCACCATGCGATATACCAAAGGGACGGGCAAAACACAAGGTCAGTAAAATTGCTTTGCTTGCACTCTTCTCTGCGCTGTCATGAAACAGAGTCCTTAATTTGACTTCTTCTAGTGTCAATTATTTTTGGCCATGATTGTTGAATATGAAAAACTTCTGAAAGTCCTGAGTCTTGTTTTGAAGATCAGACTCATGCAGACGGAGCCATTATCAGTGTACAGGCCAACCGACGCTTGTCAATTATCAGTGTCATCCAAACCCTGATGAGGAAAACAACCGCGGATCAGGTCGTGGAAGGACTCCAATCTGAATGCAGAGGAGATGTGAGTGGTGCAGCAGAGACGTCAAATCAAACGCTCTTGTGAGCATCAACCACTGATCAATCCCAGCGCAATCAAGCGTAGCCTCTTCTCAGGGTGACATTTTCTTTCAGCCGGTTTCATACCTCAAGTCTTCTGCCTGCCAACGCACTGAGAAGCTAGCTTGATCAGTGGCATCAAACTAACTTCGACATTAAGATAAACCGGTATGGATGCTAAACTCGCCCCGCACACTACATCAGCATGGGACAACAGATTAGAAAATATAACATTTTAATTGTGTCTTCAATTTGAGTGTGATATCAAACTTGAATAATACAGTACCGCATTCTAATAACTTTTATAGGTTTTTTTTTAAACACTAATCAATGGCTTTATTAATAGTTATCAAATCATTAACTAATCCTTTACACGTCAGTTATAAATCATTTATTATTATGAACCGCTTTGGGGTTGGCAAGTTGTGGAAAATCTTGCTGAATTAAAATGCTAGTGTGTCATGCTGGAGGAGGACTTTCAACAACCTAGCAAACCTAAAAGTTTTTGTCATCTGTAAAGAATTGTAAATGATTTATAACTATTAATAAATCCATGAATTACAGGTTTTATAAACGGTGCCTTATTAGAAAAGTGGTACCAATATTGCCTTTAAAAAATGGATCTCACTGATGTATTTACAAAAGGTCTTATAACGTGATAAAATATTCTAAAATTCACAATGACTTAATTTTTCGGCAGCTTTTGACCACATCCCAGAGCCGTCTCACTGAAAGGAACTAGGATGTGAGGAAGTTGTATTCACTGAAGAAGAGTGTGGGATAATCTCAAAAGCTCAGGAAAAAATTGGTAAGTGAGCCTTGAGTTTGGAATCTTCCTTCGCAAATATCCCCAGGGTCAAGAATAAAACTTTTTTCAGTCTCTTATAATAAGTAAAAAGGGAATTCAGCTTTTATTTGATCTGCCAAGATCCTAAATTTTTTTATTTTACTATAAACATATTGTTGCCATCCTTCAAAACCATTTAAAGCTGAATTTAAAATGGCAGCTCCGTGGTGGAGTGTTCTCTTTTTAAGAAAATGTGTAAAAAGCACCATGTAAAAACTATGTATTTCAAATTGAATTACAAAAAGTCGGTCTACTAACTTTTCTAAAATATGATCAAATCTCTTGCATGCAGTTTCACATGATCACATACACATTTTAACAAATCTCCTCCTTCACTCGAGCAGCAGTAGCAGCCGAGCACCGGGCTCCACTACATTTAAATAATATTGCATCTGTCATTTATGCTAACAAGCATTTTGCCACCTTCTGTGTTGAGTCTCTCTCAGGCCGGAGCCCAACAGTCCCCTACCTGCCAGCGTGATAAATGGTTGCAAAACCAATTCAGCCAATTTGAAAGTGTGTTTAAATCAGCCACCAGATTTCTTTCTCGCCATTTACGGCTGTCTTGCCTGCACACAGACGTAAGACAAACTTGATCACAGAGAATCTATAAAACCAGTGTGATGTGTGCATTTTAATCTCAACGCGTGCTCGAGCTTGAATTGTTTAGCACGTCTATAATGAGTAGTGATTTGTGTTTCCTGGGGTACAGGGTACAGGAAGACGTGACTCTCTGACTCTCTTTATGTATCCACTGCCATTATGGATTAGCCCCGCTCAGCATGTCAGTGGCATTTCGCTGATCTAACCATCCTGTTGTCTCTCCCTCCCCCTACACAACACTCGACAACAGAAATTGACTTCGACTCCTGTAGGGAACACTGGAGGCACAGATGGCATTTAGCTTCAGATTCACTCTTGTCTAAATATTTCATCTCTCAACAAGCCAAATGAATCCTCTCCATTCTAATACATATATCATTTGACAACAAGCCCAGATATATCCACTCTGTGTAAATATGATATGACTAAAATGATTATCCCCCCATTGCTGTAGAATAAGTATGTAATGAATAATTGATGACCCCTAATCATAACTGAGAGGTAATAAGGATTTTTTCCCACACAAGATTATATACCCCTCTCTGCAACAACCTACAGCCGACTGAAGGCACTAAAATAAAGATGAAATATGCAGATAGGACTTCGAACCATATTTGCCATGTATAGATGGATTAAGGGTTTAAATCTAAAAAATGTAGGATTGTTTTAAAACATAAAATGCAATCAGCAGTTGAGTTGCAACTAAATGTTCACAGGAAATATTCAAGCAGTTTTAAATCTAAATAAGCATCTCTGAAATTAAAATGAGTGCCTTAAGGCAAATATTTTGTAAAATGTAGATGAAACATAACATGAGCCTGGATTGCAGTGGATTGAAGTTGTGAACGCACAGTTTGATCATTACTGTTCATACTGTAGCTCAGCAAGCAGCCAGCCTGTGGACAGCGGATTTTAAACATGGGTAAAAAAAAAAAAAAAAACAGAGTGAGAGCATGATTAGTTTCCATGGTATTTCCTATACATACCAATAAAATAATCAGTACATTTTGTTCACAGAGGAAGCGCCTCCAGAGACCGGGACATGTAGGGAAGTGGACAGGCCTGGAGCATGTGATGCAAACTGGGGGAGGCTGTTATTCTACTGACCTGTCAGTTCTTCCTCCCCTTTCATCCATCTGATGGAGGCAGCTGGCTTGCTGCCCATGGCTGTGCAGGTGAGCTCCGTCTCGTTCCCCTCGCTGACCATATCGTCCTGGCTCTCGATGATTGGGTTGCCTGGAGGGACTGACCCACAGCAATGGTCACAAACACACGACAACATTTGTACAGACACACATTTGGTAACACATAATAATAAGCGTGCCAAAACGCTTGTTTAAGTAGTGTTTGAATTCTGGTTTCTCACCATTAAGAAATGATCAATGAATCAATGAATCACTGTGACTTTTGTGTCATTAGTTAACACTTAATAGATTTACACAATGTCACCTCTTCGAAAGTACAGCAGTACCTGTTCATACTCACTTTTAGTGACTGTACAAATACTTTGCAAATTAGTATCACAACATGAATTTACTTACAAGTCCAAAAAAATGCTAATCTCATGTATGAAACGATGGTGAAGTAATGATGCACACTTCTTGTATCTTACTTATACTAAATAGTGACTGTATCGGGTAGTTAGCTTTAACACATCTGCCCATTTTCTTCTGACTTGTCAACTGGCACCTGCTAGATGATGTTGAAAAAAAAAAAAAGGAATCTTGTAAATGAGACATGAACAAGCACTCATGCTCATCCAACTACGTGTAGGTGCATCTGACTTCCAGTTTGATGAAACACAATTTTACATTTCTACGAGAATACTGTTCTGCTTTCAGAGAGACTGATCAGACGCATCGGTCTGAAATGCCATTTTCTATGGGACCAGGATCAATTCATAGTGTAATAAAGTGACATTTAATTGACTAACTCAACATTTAGTTGAATTTATTAGGGGGGCGCCCCCCTATGTACCAAGGCTGAGTCTTTATTGCAGTGGTTCGGGTTTGAGTCCGACCCCCGGCCCTTTCTTGCATGTCGTCCTCTCTCTTTTCCCCCCTTTCCTTTCTATCATCATCATCATGGCAATCGATGCGACAGTCGTCAAGACATTTCACTGCAAAGTGTCTCGGTAATCCACCAAACAATTGTTGAAATATTTCTGTTTGGATCATAGTGGTGGAGCGACAGACCTAAAGTCACATAAAGTCAAAGTCACTTTCTTATTGGTGAGCAAAATTCATACATTAAATCATCCCGAGTCATGCATCAGCTATGCATTACTTAAGCCTGTGTTTCATACACTTATTAAAAACTGTTACCCGACATTCAGTGTCAAAGTTATATAAGTACATACTATGATTACATTCTATGGTTACATGGCGTGCAGAATGTACACAGAAAAGAATAAGGCACAGTTGCCCCTTGCATTAGTCATCGCAACAAACTTGCTGAACTCCAGTTACTTGAAAGCAAAAAGTCAGCGGGGTGTTCATTTCAAGGACTCTTCAATGCAACCCTTGGTTCAGAAATGACTGCAGCTAGGCTTCAATTGTACAACTAGAGTAATTACTTTAAAGTGCTTTTAATTCCTTTCAATCCCCCAGGATGTCTGCATGTATAATAAAGCTTAACTAGAGTAATTTCACTCCAAAGCATCAAAGTGTGGCACAGCTGACTCTCAATAGGGAAACGTTTGGAGCAGCCAAGTCAACATTCACCGGGATTCACAGAGTCAACACAGCTGCCAAAACCAACGTGGTCTGAGCCATCAGTTTCAGCATCTGCTCCTTTTCGTTATGCTGTTGAGCACCGCGAGAGCCTAATTGGCTGACATTTTGTTTCAGTTGCTAAAGATAACAGGATCAAAGATTACTATTATTTCATATTCCACATCTACAACGTAGCGAATTACAATGGAAATGTGCTTGAGGAGTGGTGTGATGTGTGCTTGTGAGGTTCACACATGCGCCCTCACACCTACCCAGGACAGTGATGTCTGCGTAGGCTTCCTGAGGAGGATCTGTGTAGAGCTGGCACACATAGCGTCCCTCATCGGAGAGTGACACATTGGACAGAGACACACGCAGTTCGTTGTCAGAGAAATTCACCAGCTGGAACCGGCTGTCCTTCAGAGCTGTGGGGATACATGGTGAGACAGAGACAGTGAGGATACAGAGTACAGGGACACACATGTGAGACATGGGGTGAGAATGGAAGAGGGGATGAGAATGAGAAATTGGACGGAGGAAGACAAAGGAGACACAAGGAGAAAGAATGAGACAGAGATAAGGAGGGGGTGAGAGAGTGCTACCCTTTTGTGGGCTTTCTCTTTAATTGAGTAAAAGAAAAGTGAGTTTCAAAATGATTCATACAAGTTGATTTATAAAGAAGCTTTACAGTCCATGGAGCACTCGCAAAGACAGGAAAGTGTGAAGAGTGCTCATGAGGACTCCTAACAAGCTAGGAAGTCTTAAAGTGGGCTGCTGCTGGTCACGGGTGGATGCATCAACTCACATATTCCAGAAAAAGGGAGAGCCATTCAAACATACATAATGAATTAAATCACAGTGCGGAGGTAGAAAGGGTCGGATGCCTGAAACTCTAAATCAGAAATATTTTGTATACTAATGCCAGTATAGATTGGCTGAATTTTCTTTTAACATCGTCAAACTAGGTTAGCCATCTCTCTCAGAGTTTTTACTCTGCTTTTCATTTGGGTCAGCCCTCATCCCTAAGCACTCTTTTACATAAACAACTTTGGTTGATTTGATTGGGAGCCCTTTTGATGTTTTGACCTGCCTTCTTTATCAAGTCCTCTCCACATCTGTCGAGCTAACGAACTGTATCCAGCCCCTGTTTAAAGCACAGGGAGTTTGTTATTCCCTTCAGGCTTTGCACTTAGCATCACGATCATTACCCAAGGTCTCGGGGCAGTGTCAACATGAAACCTCATCCCCCCAGTATAATTTGAGAGCTCTTTGGAAGTCTCTCCTCAAAGGGAAACAATGACACTGATGCACTTTGAGAGCCGAAGCACCTGCTAAGGAGGGAAACCCTTCACTTTGGAGACGCTCAATGTAGTTTATACGAGGCAGTTTCATAACCGGCTGACTGCTTACATAAGAGCATAGAGGGGGCACTGCATCTCGTATTCATTAGTCAGTGTTTAGGCATATTTTCAGCAAAATGTATTTACATGTTAGTGCGGCAACTACATGTAATGATTATTTTCATTAAAGATTATTCTGCTGATTCTTGATTCCTCATTCAGCGAAAAAAGAAATCTGAAAATAGTGAATCTGATCGAGTAACGAATTAATACAATTATCCTTGATTCATTTTCTCTAACTCCAGTAACCGATTAATCAACTCAGTTTATCAATTTATTCAGCTTGTTTTGTGCTGTAGCCCTTCTTGACTAAGCCACAATTTAATGAAACAATATTTTTTTGGACTATATACAGCAGATTGTCATGTGACCTATATGCATGTGGAAGGTGTCACTCGGGGCGAGAAAGCCTCTGCAGTTTGCCTCAGCTCTATGGAGGTTTAAACAGCGTCACTTTGGGGTTTTGGTTCACTTTCACTCCTGTCATAGCATAAGTTAGCGACTAGCTGCTGGATGTAGTTGAGATTTAGCAGCTAAAGAGCCAGTCCCTCAGAAGTTGGTGGAGACCAAAGATGGAGCTAAAAAGAGCAAATATTGCACACAAATTTGCCAGGTGGCCAAAAAAACAACTCGACAGGACTGAATAATAGTTGCTCTGTTTTTTGCTGGATGTGTAAATAGGCAACAGTTGGCTGACAGGTTTTTTTTATGTCAGTGTGTTGTGTCTCCTTGTTTCTGCTGACCCATATTGGTGAAAAAGAAATTTGTATTGTAACACAGCTTATTTGAATACTGATTCTGATTGGTCAATTACGACAGTCTGTTATTTCTTTGTAGCAGACCGCTGCTATGTATACGTGTATAAGGATGCTCTGATCATAGACTCAGGAGGAGCACGTCCAATCATATCAATCCGCAGAAAGAAGTCCGGTCATTTTAACAACGTCAGCTGTGGCCAAAGAAACACATTTGTTTTATGTTACTCCATCAGGAAACACCATTGAATATTAATGTTTATATATGTTGAGAGCACGAAACTTTGGATTCATGATAGCGGTCCCCAGTAAAGAAAAGAAAAAGATCTAACAGACTTCTCAGCGGAAGAAATACAATCATTTTAAATCAATAAAATAATTGTTTTATCAATATTTTGTCTCATATAATTGATTAATTTAGTAATTAGCCATGTAATTAGCGGGATAATGTGCAGCGAGCCGGTCATTACTTGGAAATGAACCCCTTCAGGCTGATTCAAGACCCCTGCTCATCCTGCCGGGATTCATTTCGCAATAATGACTGGCTCGCTGCACATTATCCTTTACGTACTGGACATATCGTTGGACAGAGTGAAGTGAAGTGTTTAAACTTGTCCCTATGGGAATCCGATGTAGGCAACAAAACTGCCATGAATTCTAGCCACACAGTTGTTCTTCGTGAAGTAGCTTTTTACTTTATTGTTTTGGCTTCTTACTGGTTCGAAATAGGAAGGGCGAGTTATAAAAAGCACAAAGAGTGTTTAGGAACATTTGAATCACAATGTGATGACGTTGTGGGGTTGTTTGCATATATTGTAGGCCCACTGTCAATCAAATCTGCTCAGATTTTCTTTCTTTTTTTCAGTAAACTCTTAATAAATTATATCCAAGATGTTTTTGTTTTTTTTTAGAACTTTGATGTTGCTTATTTAGTCATGACAATTACAGCTTTAAAGAAATACTTTTGATTTGAAAGCAGGTTTTCAGGAGTGTGTTACAGTATCTGATGCTAAAAGGAATGTATCACTTTAAACATTAAACCTTTGCAACACAAAGTCAGACAACTCCTGAGAAAGAATGCAGGGAATATATAATGGTGCGATATTGCATCACCATCCAGAGGGGTCCACCATCGCTGATAAAAGCTCACTCTTCCCATTTCAGATGACAACTCTGCAAAATTGCATGTCATTTCGCATATATGTCTTGCAGAATAAATACCTCATCCCAACAACACTTGCTCAGCCTCTATACCTATGACAGAATTCATCTATATTTGCTGCAATAGAAATGTGTTTATTTGGCCTTCACTGGTACTGTAAAGCTGTTATTATTTTTGTGCGGTACTTGTGCATCTGTTTCTGTTTCTGCCGCTTCGTCTGGAGCTGCTGTTCTTGTAGCTCCTGGTGTGTCTCTATGTTGCTGCTGTTTTCTTCCCTGTATACAAAGATCTGCCACTGAGTCGAGCGGCCCTGTTGACAGGTAACAATGCCACCGGCTGAGGGGGGTCCCCGCAGAACCGGCAGTCCTTTAGGAGCAGTGTCTAGAATAGTGCTGCCATGGGGTTCACTAGACCCCCTTACAAGGAACGCAAACTGCAGCAGCGGCCCAAGAACACTTTAGCCGCCTGTCAGAAAAATCTGACATATTTTCAGATCTAATTGCAGATAAACAAAACCTTTTGTGTTTTGTAATTGTTAATGGAACGGCATTGACTAAGGCAGAGAAAATGGCATGTTTACAGGCCCACATAGAGCAGTTTAAGAACAAAGAGGAAATGGTTGTCTTAACCTCGTGGAAAGATTTCCTTAACAGTACAGAGCTAATATTGATTGTGACCAGGAGCTAATTATTCATTGTCGCTTTTCTAAACTGACATGATCCCAGTCTCTATCTACTCTGTGGTGTCAGAATAAATATTTCTAAGATGTAGAGCACAACCTATGCTTTATATGAATCAATTCTTCATTACTATATTCTCAGACAGCTTTGGGTATTTTGTACAAATATGACGAAGATGTGTACTCAAAGTCCCCTGATGCTCTTCACAAGAGAGAAAATGGAACACACGTCTCGCTACCTAGACTTGTGAAATAACAGCTGGGATGCAATATAGACTGGAATGAAGGGTGTTTCTCGTTCACCTTGAATCTTGGCTCAGATCCCAGATACAAACAAGTAAAAAAGCAGAGACAAAAACTTGGTAGAAGTAGGAGTAGCCCATATGCTCATGCATAATCATAATGTTCAATATCCTAATCTAAGAGATTATCGTAAAATCGAACAGTGACAAGGACAGAGAAGTATTCCCATTATGGAAGCACTGTGTATTATCTCATATTAATCTTGCCGCATTCTGAGCTTAATGACTTGTGTAAAAGCCAAAAAGTCAAGGACAGATGGAATCACGTTTAACTTAACGCTACTGCTGATCTTGTAATGATATCTGATACCTTCACTGTAAATGTCAAAACAGTTCCTTTAGGACTGGATGCCCTTAAATGTGGGGGGACAAACTGTTGTAGTGGCTCTTCTTGTGCAACACATGTGAGGAATATGCTTTTCAACCACAAATTGGATTTTGAAAAGCAAATACAGTCAGGCCATTGTCAAATATTTCCAGGCAAAATTTGGACGTAAAACAACTTCAGATTTGACCTTAAATAATTGAATAATTGGGGTTTTTGGGAAAAGCTTTTGTCATAATAAGTAAGTAAAGGCGAAATTATTTCTGCTGAACAAATAACTTACGTGCTAGTTTGAACTTGATTTTTGTATACATTTAAAGATGAAGTGGCTCTACAAGGTCAAATGGACTTTTATGACATCTTCAATGAAACGGGTTATCATGAAACTTTAAAAACATGCTGAAAGTATTTTTGGTGTGATGCAGTATTAAAAATGAAGTAGTTAGAATTAGAGGCGCTTTTCGTTTTAAGCAATCCCAGTGTGTTTGCATATGTCATGCTGACTTCACAAGATTTCAGTAGAAATGGTTAACATTGTGTCTGAGGCACCAACACTTACGTCTAACATCCTTGAAGTAGATGGTTTGTCTGTTGGGATTGAGCAGCTGGATGACGGAGTCATCGTTGTTCTTCACTCTGCAGCTGATGGTGGCCATTTCCCCCTCGATCACCGACACGTTGTCGGTCGCCAGGTTCAGACCATCGACTTCACAACACAGACAAAAAATACAGACGGGAAAAAAAATTACATTTCAGACGGGAGGCAAGCATTCCTGTCTGAATATTAAAAGCCTACCAAATATTGATATTTCTTATACAACAAGGACTGCATGTACACACATGCACAGTGTAAAGATACGTGAATAGGCCACGTAGACTGTTCAGTTGCAGCCATATCTAATCCTTTTAATATAAGAGCCATGTGCAATGTTTGTCACTATTGATCTCCCCAAGCTCAGAGTGGGCCCTGTGAGTCAGTGGCAGATGGGCTGTAAGCTCTGCTGCCCACGAAGGTAGGGAGAGAGGAGAGGGTAGGAAGAAAAAGAAACAAAGGAAGAGTGTAAGAAAGTGGCAAGTAGTAGATATGGGCCGGGTGGACGAGGCGAGGAAGAGAGGGGGAGTTAAACAGAATGAGAAGAGAGGGATGAGGCGGGCTGGATGCTGTTTATGGTTGAGCTTTATCAGAGCCCTCCATCTGAGGTTCCATGTGACCAATGTGCGCTCCGTGTGCTCAGCTGTTCTGTATCTCTAGGAATAAAAGTGGCGTAAGCATCTGAGTCACTCTCTGTACACTGGCATTGTTGCCACAGAGAGGCGCTGGACCTTGTCGTCCGTAACTTACAACTCACACCAAACCCGCACACAAAAAGCTTGGCTTTAACTCCCCCCCTATCTTCTAAGAGAAGGAGGAACGGAATCAAAAGTCACCTTGTCTTATATTTATCTGGCAGCAGCCAAAAAAGCGTAAGGGGAATGGTGACTACGATTTAATGCCTCAGATTACCACCAGCGGAGGAACAACACTCCCAGCCACAGCCCCAAGAAAACATCAAAAGCACATTTGCATGCCCGAGTTGTCAGACACCTCTATTGCATTCTGACATTTACAAAGTGGAGGAGAAAAAAACACCTGCATTTTCAGATAGTGATAATGGGAATAGACAGCCAAACTAACATGATTCAAAATGAACTCTGTGAATGCGGCAAGCAATAAGAAATTAACCTCCTGTGGAGAAAAAGCTCCTCAGACCTGCCTGATGCAATGAACTACCTATTTCATTCCACTCTGCTGCCAGGGATCAGATTCAGGACAATAGGAAGGTAATAGGTAAAAACAGACACAGCTTATGTCCAATAAGTACACACTGCAGCCCATTAAAGGTTTTTAATGCAGTTTATATTTACTACTTGTTAATGGGCATGGACATAATCTAATATTAAATTGTGAAATAGGACACGGACATAAACCACATTAAATAGTACAGCAGAACGTGATAGTTTATGATACTGGACAAAGGTGAATGAGTGTATGAATGAGGGAGACTATAAATCAATGCAACTTAACCTTTTTGGCCCATTTTTTATATTGGCAATGTAGTTACGGACCAGCAGATGGAGATTGTGTAAATCATGTTGAAAATACACGTCAAATTTTTTGGATAATATAACACACATATTAGGCCTTTTATCCTACCTTGCCTGCTCTGTAGAAACTGTAATTATCCCTCAAATGTGTTTTATTCATGATGACTTGTCAGTTGCAACAATAAGCGGAACACAGCACACACAGATTTATTAGGTAAATGGGTGATGGTGAACTTTTGACAAAACTATTGCCAGACAAAAATACTGATGATTCTGCAAAACCTCAGAATACGTCCAATACCAACCTTTTTCTTGCTCTTTACAATTAATGTGCATGGCATTTACACCATAGTTAAGATTAGTGAGTAGTGTGGTTATGGCAGATTAACTTTAAGATAAATTAACTTCACAATAGTACAACATTTAATGCAGAGAGTTAGATGAGAATATCAGTACCACTTTCATATCTGTTTGTTAAATATAAGGGTACAGCCAGCAGCCTGTTTATTTAGCTGGTTGGCTAAGCTAACGGCTGCTGGCCCTCCATAAATAGGCAAAGCAGCCTTGTGTTCAGCCTATTTCTCGGCCAGGCTGTTCCCTTTTTACACTTTGGTATTTGTAGAATTGAGTAAATCACATATAACGTGTTAAATGACCTTTAGTGGAACCGGTAGACAGATTTTGTTATCTCTGGTGAGAGTCAGGCTAGCTGTTTCCCCCCCTACGCTGAGCTAACCAGCTGCTAGCTCTATTGTAGCTACATGTGTACACATGTGCATGCACACCGATGTCAATCTTCTTATCTAACTCTCAGCGAGAGCAAGAATAAGCACATTTCCCAAAATATCCAAATATTCCAAGGTACGGTTAAGTTTAGGCAAGTTTACTTGATCATTTAAGGAATACACAAAATGTTTTCGGCCATTCGGCCCTATCAGAGTCACACTGAAAATGTTTTGTGTATTGCCGAAATGTTAAGTTAACTTATTGAGTCATATATTTCAGATTACGACCCTCTTTTTCTTTATATGGATACTGTACATGAATGTGGGATAATGCGCCATTTGGTCAGAGTGCAATGGCACCACTATAAATAGAATAAGATTAGGCTAATAAAACATTCAAGGTTAGAGGAAAGATTGTGGTTACAGTTAATGAAACAGTCAACATTAATTGCAAGTAGGTGACAGGACATGAACTCCAGTCACATTAGCTTACTTTGAGCTTTGCTTTATGGGGCACAATATATTTGTCATAATATTTCCTGCTTTGGCATTGGACGCAAATCTTAAGATGCGGAATCGTCCAATATGGAAGTAATTTTGATTTGGTTCTGATGAGTTTAGTTTAAAATCCATATCCTGTACTTGTGGGCTTTATGGGGAGTGATGAGGAAAGAAAAACATGAACATAGACAAACTGTGCTATGTTAAAATGGACAAATAGCCTATAATCTAATATAATCATTCAGCTTTTTCTCACGAGTAATAAAATTTCCTCATGGTCAGGTAGTAGCATGGCCCAGTACTTGGTTGGGAAACACTGAATTAGTGAATACATTTAGGAATGAGAAGAGTGAGCGATTAGTAACTTCCTTGCTACATAAAAAGAACGAATAAATAGAGATAATCATGGGCATCAATTCAAATCAAAATAGTCTTCATGTGGAGAGCTGAAGTGTGTAAGTTTGTAATGATATCAAGTGTGCTGGAGCTCCTCTGCACATGTGCTAAGTGTTGCAGAGGATGAGGCGAAAGCAATGTGAAGTGTTTTGATGTCTATTTTATTTCATCGCTGTAAAAGTAATATACTTGGCAGTCAAAACAGCAACATAGAGCAGCCTCAAAGCAAGGTTATTCTGCTCCCAATCTGTTGGACTGAGAGAAAGGGAATGTAATAGATAAATTCTCCATAAGGTTTAGCAGCCCCAAGCAAGGTTGGTCCCCCTCCAATATCCTAGCCTAGGCTCATCTCCAATTCAAAACACACATAAATAACGTCGCTGTGATTAGCAATCCCATCAAAGTGAAAACAGGCCACTTTGTGGGACATGGAGGGTTTTTGCAATTGGAGTAAACATTTTCAATTGCCTCGGCATCCTGGTCATGATTGGGTGCAAATGAGGAGAGGCAGTCATTAATTCTGGGTGGTGGGTGGGGATGGTGGGGGAGTGGGCAGAGGCATGGCACAGATGACTGGCTGATAAATTCACACTCATTCCAGCAGCTGTCTGGAAGAGTAAAGTGCCTGTATCTCTACACATGGCTGCCCTCCTGTTCCTGCATCACAACATACTGAATGAAACAGTCAGAGTGAAATACAGACCTTCAAAAGTCTGCGCGCTCTCTGAGGGGATGTACAATCTGGCATCAATAGTCTGGCATGGAGGCTCGCCTCATCAGCCGTACTCAAAATGCAAAACAGCAACTACCCACCAACCAATTTTAAAAGTTGACGAAATCAGGAAATATTAGCAGACCGGCTCCTCAAGCAGAAGTTCGGAGACAGGCACCTTTGAATCAAGCTGGCACCCTCTTTGAACTTTTCTCTCTTGTTTTCACATCAAAAGACATGAAAGGAGTAGCAAAAAGCAGGACAGCCAGCCCCCAATTCCTCTCCCTTGAGTCACCGCTGTCTGCAGCAGTCGTGTCCTTTCAAGGAACAACCAGGACTATAGCCGGTCATTAACAATAAAAAGTTCTGCTTTTCCTTCTCTGATGCTACATGCCTTTATCCAGCTCAGTCATTAAACCCTGATCCTCATGATGAAATGCTGTTTTAAGAATGTTCAAGAATGTGAGAAGGTTTCTGTCTCAGGATATAATTAGCGCCATGCCATTTCTCCTAGACCCTTTGCATGGGAAGGTTTCAGAAATTTCATACCCACTAATTTGACTATCTTTTTTTTTCTTTCTACCAAAAAGAAGCTCTCTTTGAACCTCAGCGGAATCGATTGTATAATGATGCTACAACATGACTGGAAAATAAGGCTGTTCCGCCTGAGATATTCACCTAGTAAAATGTTAAAAGTTATGTGTCACTTTTCTGAAGTAAAGGAAATGATTGATATATTTTAACGATTTGGGTACCACTTGGTAATGGCACATCCTTTATAAAGGGGCTATAAATGGTAACTGAATCATTTGCTGAAGCTTTATAGATCCGTTTCAAGCCATGTTCATTTTCCTTCCAGAGTGCTGGAGAGAGTCAACATTACCAACATTTCTGTATGATTTATCAACAGTATGGTTTATTAACCATTTCTGTAAAGCATTAAATCGAAATTAGTTATTGTAGTTTGAAATAAGTATCTGTCTCACAACACGGTTAACCACTCCCTTTTAAATGTTTTACTTTATTACTTTAGGAAAGGTATCCTATTTCAAGCTCACATTTGTCTGGTACAGAGGAATGAACATGACAAATTCCTAATAAAGTAAAAATATTGCATAAAAGTGTCTTTGGGATGCACGTTTGTTTTTGGACTTACTGTAGCATCATTTAAACATTGATCGTTTATTAAAAAGTGGTTGTGGCAATGTGTTTTGTTTTGTGTTGTTCCCCTAATTTGGCTTATGTAATTTCAGCTAAAACCAGAGAATTGCTGTCAATATTTCACCTTAACCCTGTTGAAAAGAAAATAACGTTAAAACTGAAGGGCGAGTTCACCTCATCAACTGAGGTGTTAGTTTGGAGCCGGACATTCAGAGAAAGTAAGGGACAGTCGCACAACTCACAACTTCATGTTCCCAAAGAAGACAAGATGTGCTGTACGAGCCAAATGTATGAAAATAGTGCATACAGGTATATTACTGTCGTGGAGAATATGGACAAACATTTTTACATTTCTGTACATTTATTTGTCCAAAAATGTTGGTTCATGACCAACTTTATGTACTTATGTTCTTTGTGTTTATTGATAATTTGCACATGTTTGCATACTAACATGCTAAGATGTTGAACCTGCTAAACATCAGCATGTTAGCGTTCACATAGAGTAGAGTACAGTTCACATACAGTTCAAGTACAGCTCAAAGAGCTGCTAACGTGTCTGTATAGAGTCTTGTTTTCCTCAAGAGAGATAGTTATTTTGCCTTTGGTATAATTAAAATTGGTAAATTGCACCTCTGTAGATCTCAGTTAAAAGCTAATTAAAACAGACCAACTTAAGTGGCAACCAAGTGGTCTGAAAACAAATTGAAATCTGCCATTACATGTGGCGAAATGTTGATTTGAGAATTAAGAATAAAAAGAGTGGATCTGCATTGTGAGTGTGTGGCTCTCTCCTGCTCTCCTGAAAAGAAAACACCAACATAACCAACCATTCATGTAAATATGCACAGATAAACAGACTGCGATGGACAGCCAATCAACAGACGCAGACAGAAGCAAGCACTTCCAAATGAACAGCAGGTAGCAAAAAAAAGAAAGACTACCTGTCACGGTTTCAGCAGCTCCTGTTGCAGCGCAGGACGAGGACGAGAGTAGAAGAGAAGGGGGAAAAAAAACAGAAAACAGGTTGTGAGCAGAGAGACATATTGAAAAAACTTATTCATAAGTGATACAAAGGGCTGTTAAAATTCATTAAATTCAAGGTCCATATGCTTTTTATGTCAATTTTAACCAATTAAGAGAAATACAAAAGGGATCATAATGAGTATTTTTTTCAATCTAGTCATTCTATTTTTCCACAGGTGTGTAGGATCCCCGACATAATGAGACATTTTTCTCTCTTCATCCAGCGATATATAAATATGGAGGAACAGAGGGAATATGTGGACTGTGTTTTCTCCCCCCTCATGTCCCTGATTGAGATTCCAGCCAGCCCCGCTCTGGAGCAGCCACTGCCTGGAGGCGCTCCCCTAGGACCCTGCCGTGTATCCTGGAGAAGAGAGCACCCATTCGGAACGGTGCCCACCCAAACTGGCATCTCACAGGGCATGGGAGACTGGCGTGTTCCCAAGTCCCCGCAGCAGTGCTCAGGGCCTGTACCCTCGGGAGAGCTTCCATCATTCATTGTCTGCTATTCATAAACAACCCCCATCCTCTTTCTCACTCTCTCTCGCTCTCTCTCACACACCTCCTCACTTGCCCTCTGCTGCACTTCCATTTCTACAATTTCTATATTTCACACACCATATTTAATTTTATTGACATTTCACACACACTTTTGAGCTTCTTTACTCTGGCTGGGAGCAATGTGGGCTCTAGTGCCCAGTGTACAGTATGTTAAAGTGACTGCTTGTCTCACTTGTCATTGCCGGAGTAATAAGGGTGTAAGGTATGACACATGTCCTTGTTATACTCCTTTGTGCATTTTCAATGTGTCAGCAATTCGCTCAGGACAAAAGACGTGTGGGTGACAAATCACACACGATGAGAAACAAATTTCGAACAATTGTCCAGGAGCCCATGCTTCTTTGAAAAACTTCGAGTGTCATTCAAAATTTTGTCTTTATTATGCGATAATTCAACATAATGAGGCTTCTGGGGCAATTCTGCTTCAGCTGAGAGTGATTGGAACAAAAAGAGGCCGCGAGGGTGATAGCCAGACTCAAACTCGAGCTTGAATGAGCACAGCGTATGCCGGTCTAACCAGCCCCCAGGACAGCCCATAATGAGGCTTTTGAGCTGCTTTAATTGCCAGGTAATTATAATGTTGTAGCAACATTATGTAAATGACTCATTATCATCTTGTATGTGTAGTATATCTGCCCTTGTTTTATGTTACAAGAATGTAACCCAGAAAGATGTATCACCCTGTCAACAGAGACCTATATCTTAACAGAGAGACTTGTGATGTGTTGCGGTGACACCTTCCCTAACCCTTCAGTATGATCCACTTCCTGCTGGTGGCCTCTGAAGGGGCTATAAATAGAGTTGTGGCGTGTCTGCCGTGCTCCCCTTCTCTCCTCTGTACCTGCAGCACATTAGGTAGAAGTTATGAGGTGCCAGCTCGCCTGTGATTAGATGTCATGGCTGTCGCTCTGCTTAGACAGTGCTGATAGACAGATTTCTGGGGAAATGCGTGTGATGGCATTCGTGCGAGTGCAGCCGTTGCACCAATCTGTCAATCACGGCGGATGAGAGCAGGCAGGCCAACCATCCTCCAAATAATGTCTGTCCTTGTCTCCTCACCTCTTCTCCTTTTCATCCAGAAGCATTATGTTCGTAAACAGAAAAGTGGAACATTTCCACCTACATTGATGCTACATTTCCTGCTTGTTGTGAACATTTGAAAGGGCATATTTTTGTACTGCATTATGTTTTCTATAATTCCAGCCCAACAAATCCATAATAATCTGCACTTTTTTTTTGTCACTGAGGCAAACTAAGATCTCAGGAGACAGGCTGTCTGTGTGGTGAGAGTGGCATATAGCCTCTCTCTCTCTCTTTATGGCTTCTGCTCAGTAAAAGCAGTGGGGTAACACTAATGAGGCAACATTTCTTCTCAGTACTAGTGTGATGCCTTTGAATTAATGTTCTTCCTTTCAGGTAAAACATTCCCTTGCTTATTTATGCTCATGATCTGCAGCGTGTTGCATGTCAACCTAGTGTGTGATCGCACTGCATAAGAGGACATAACAGAGTTGGATGCTGGAACTCTGTACTACCCCATAGAGATCCACATTGGTTACCTTTGTGTGTGTGTGTGTGTGTGTGTGTGTGTGTGTGCGTGCGTGTGTGTGTGTGTGTCTGTGTGTGCGTAACGATGCCGTCTTACTGTGTGGAGCCCACTGTGTTTTCATTTAATTAGAGGGATCAGAGGTGGGCTTCAAACTTTTTCTCTTAAAGAAAATCGGATGGAGAAGCGAGCTCCTGCAGAGTGGACCCAATAAACACAGACGACTTCTGAGGTCAGGATTTTCACAAAAGAAACCGATCAAAGAGTTGCGGCTGTCCTCGCAAAAAAAAAAAAGAAAGAAAGAAGAAAAACAGTGTGTGACACCTCATGCACGTCTTTGTTGTCAGGCATATTCAGTTTCAAATCCGCATTAAATAATTCATAAGTTATATACAGATATATACTGTACATGCCCTTGATTTGTATATGGAAAGTATTTCCCGAGATTTAACAAAACAACTCAAGGTCCACTTAATAGCATTTTCCAGAGCTTTCAACCTCATCACTCGGTCTTTGTCAGCAGATACACTAATTACATTTTAACCTATCCATCTACATGGCAACTGTGCAAATTCCATACTATCGCTGAAATTATTAATCTATCAAACGATGGACGGACTAGTCTGATATCCGATTAATTGTGTCATTTTTTAAGCGACATTGTAAAAAAACAATTCAGAATCTAGCATGTCAAGTTGAACTATTTCCTGGTTTTCTTTGTCTTCTATGACAGCAAACTAAATACCTTTGAGTTTTAGACAGTTTGTTAGACAAAACAAACAGTTATTATATGTGAATGTGGACTAGCTCCTGACCTTTTGTAGACATAACGATTCACTGAGAATTCATTCATTCATATTTGTTACAGCCCTACTCCACATGCTGATGAAGATAGCATTATACTGTTGAAATCTCCGGAAAAAGCTAGTAAATTGACCTTGAGTATGTATCGTCTTTTCAAACTCAATAATTGTGCTTAATAGTGGATGCTTTCGCTTTAACAGATGATGCATTTGTGGCTGTAATGGCTTGATTATCCTATGTTTTAGTTTTTGTGCATTTCTTTTATTATTATCAGTTCTCAGGTACAGCTTAATCTAGCCCAACCTGTCAGTGAGATATCAAAAAATGCTCACCTGCAAACACTACTGGGAATACTCAGATTAATTCTCCCCAGAGTCGACTGAAACATATTAATCAGGTTGCTTTACCAGAGATGCAAAGCATGTTTCTGCAAGATAAACTGTAATAAGAAGGAGATTTTGCCAGTATCCCCACAGAGGTGGTTAATTGCTGCCTGTTAATGGGATATGCTTTGTAAATGTCCAATCTATGACCTGAATGTTTGTGTTGTACTCATGAAAAGCCAGGAGGACACATACAGTTGAAGACAGCTTTTACTCTGAGAGATTAAGGGATAATCCTTCAGAAATGCTGGCAGATAAAAAGCAGAAATATTGAATTTGGTGCTCTGCCTCTTCTTAGTAAAGTGCTATAGGCATCTACAATAGCAGATAAATAATAATAGATGGATGTTCTTACGAATAAAATGTTAAAATTAAGACATTTCAGCATCAGTAATGTCTTTGAAAACCAAAAAAAAAAGGTGTGTAACCTCATAAGTGTATGTGACTGGGTCCTGTCACTCACAACACACATGAAAATGTCTCTGCAGCTGACACGCACATAAAAAGAAGCTGCAAACAGAAACCAGCCGCTTTAATGACAACTCAGGTAGCGTTTGGCTCTCACAGTCGTGTCAAGAAAAAAAGAGCGTGCTAACACATTTCCGACTACTGTAGATGCCAGGCTGCTGTTCCACACAGCCTCACATGACAGACACCAAGCTCTCCCTGTTACTGTTAATAAAAAGGCATCAAAATGCAAAAAAAAAATAAAAATAAAAGCAAACTAAAAAAAGACAGCAATTGCTTAAAATCACGGTGACACATCAAAAGGTAATTTTGCATAATAAAACAAAACTTCTATGAGGCAGGAAAACTCAAATCAACATAATATGAGGCAGGAAGAGCATTATACTAACACACTATTAAGTCATGTTGATTTTGACAAATGCAGTAACTTCAGAGGTCTATAAATCACCAAGCAACTGCATTCGCTGGGAGGTACAATGATTTCCCTTTTCCTACGAGGCACAATCATTCACTCTGTTATGTTAACAAGACTGGTTGACTGAGCATGGACTTAAGTGCAGCAGCGGCAGTGTGCTCTGCACCCAAAAACCAATGCAGCAGAGAGATTCTTGCTTAAAGCCGAAGCAAAGCTTAACCTCTGGCAAAGTGACACATCACATCTCGTGCGGATGTCTATTTCGGGTGACACTGCATCTTTTTGTGTTTTTCTCCTCAGAGTGAGGAGGCACTGCTGAGAAGCCTCTTTTCAGCCCCGGTCTCGTTTTCTTGTTTTTTTTTTTCAAAGAAAAGTTGCGGCAGGAGTGCTGCATTTATTACCACAGGAGAGAAACTGGAGCTCTGATTCAAAGTGCAGCCCTGCCTGGATCAAAACACATGCAGAACGTTTCAAATCAAAGCCTCCAAAGAGTCTTGAGGGAGGGATTTTTGCTATTGTGTAATGTAATGCCTCACCTATAGTATGGTTTCTTGCCAGGAAAGCTCACATGAGCGATGTTCACAGAAGCAATGTGTGTGTGCTTTCTGTCTGCCAGCATATCTGCTTACTCACTGTGAAGGTGCATACATCTGCACAAGGCTTTCTCTCTGTGTGTGTGTGTTTGTGTGTGTGCGTGTGTGTGTGTGCGCATGTGTGGGTGTGTGTTTGTGTGAGGGGTAATTAGGACATTAGGAGAAGCTTCTGACAGGGTTGTCATCGCCACAGCCTGCATAGTGGAAAGGAGGTGGTCAGAGGGGTAAGTGGGGGTCCGGCAGGGTCAAGAGACAGCTGCTGCACCACCACTCACTGTCTGGAAGCTCTCAGAGAATATTAAACCACTGGGGCCTCGGCCAAGACGCTCCCTCATTTATGGAATACACAAAGCTGTTTAACAAGGAGCGACTAATTTATTCCCACTGTTATAAAAGTGCTATTGTTTATTATCCTGAAACATGAGAGCATAAACATAAAAAGACCAAAATAAATGGCGATGGCATCGAGGTAATTGAGGTTATTTTGTAAATCAGTGAATTTAGAACGCAATGATTGTTGTTCTCATTGTTTTCTCTACGGATGATAAATCGGTGTAGTCTCACGCCTGTCTCCAGCAGAGAGAGGCTCTATTATTACAATATGAGACATATTAAATACATCCCCAAAGGCTGATGACCTTGGTGATGGCATACCATTAATAGTATGGATGGATTATTATCATCACAACAATAACATGCCACTTTTTTTCTGCTCCACTTTTCCTAACACCTGTGCTCATTCTCTGGCTGCCACTGCTCATATACTCATAATCACATCTATCAGCCCAAAACGTTAACTGCATCCGGGGACGCTAAACACGTCCATTTGTTTGCAGATGTAATGTCTTTTGTGCGCCTCAATCAGGCACCTGTCAGACACACACCTGCTACCTCTGTGCTAAGAAAAAAGGCAGAGGGAAGGCCTTTTGTTTCCTCACAGAGTTTATAATCAGCGCGTTGTTTCCAATCTTCTTCCACCATTTTTCAATTTCCCTTTTCTCAGTCAAATCACTGCTATCAATCAGCTGCATGTTTGAGAGAGGAGAGAGCGAGCAAGCGAGTGTGTGCGTGTGTGTGTGTGTGTGTGTGTGTGTGTGTTAGAGAGAGAGAAAGAGGGGGAAGTTCCTTGATGGAACCGTCTCCAGCCCTAGGCCTCATTAGTCAGAGACTGCAGAAGGAAATGTGTGTGTGAATGTGAGCGGCTGACGCATATGTGTGTGATAAAAAATGAATGCTGGTAGAGTGTGTCTGTCAATATGAGGCCATTTAACATTCCCCATTCCATCCAAATGATGCACAGCAGACATTATGCTCTCTATTTGAGTTCCCCTCTAAATGGATACTCAACCCAGTACGTTCTATTATACTTTTGCCCTTTCCTTCCACTGTGCTTACTGATATCATGGCAGAAGATGACCTATAACGTCTCAAAAACAATTTATGTGCAACCATGACAACATCTTTTCCGTATCAGCGTGCCCATGCTGTGAAAACGTCTCATAAACGAATGCGGTTGACTGATGTTGCAGCCAATACGAATCAAACCGTAACAGCTGCATAGGCACAAGTCATATTGATCTCATGTGACAAGAAGCGCTCGCAGTGCATCGACGTCTTTGAAGAGAGTCAACTTAATCGCTTTGATAGTCTGTTTTGCTGAACACGCCCACTCTTACAACAGAAATAGCACCTGTTAACATTCATGAGGCACAAATTAGGAAACAAACACAAACAGTGAATAAAGGATGAGCAAACACAAAGAGCCTAGATTATTGCCAACGTGGCAATATGGTCGATATTTACTGAGTGTATTGATTATTAAAAAAAAATCTATTTGAAGTGGCCGTACAAAATGGCAACTATAGTAAATTCACAATGGCAGGGTAATATACGGCTTCACTGCTTTCATTTATTCACAGCTTGACATTTTCTCCCTTCCACAGAGTGTGCTCTAACTGTGTGCCAATGGCCACATCATTTAGACTGGACCCGCATGAATATTTAACATTAGTGCCTGGCTCGTAGCTCGCAGAAAATGAATTATTTTTAGTGGGCTTTGCAGAGGCACCGTGGAAAACCCTCACTCTGGTGATGAATCGCTGGAGAGTTTATGTTGTATTAAGCAGGCAAAACAAATGGCTATCAATCATTTGACGCTTTCCATGCTTGCCAGCTACACATATCCCTTCCTCCCTTTCACAGAGATTCAGCTGGTTTCTCAGAGGGATCAGCTGCCCGCCTCGGGTGTGTAAAAAAGGGTCAGCCTCGAGTTCACTGGTGTTTATTGACAAGCCCTCTGTGGAAGAGGAAGACAAACACTACGTAGCATTATATAATAGTCTGGTGTACACTGTTTATACCTACTGCTGTTAATGCTGCTCTTGTATAGTTTCTATTTTTTACTTCTTTTCTTATTTTAGTTTTACAAACCTCTTCTTATTTAGCTTTTACTTTCTCTGCTGTTTGTATTACTTATTATGTCCAATTAAGGTTCAATATTTTGTATTCCCTGTGATGATAAACAATTTTGAGGCAACAGAGTGTCTTATTAAACTGCAAGTAATAAGTATCTAATAAACTATATTTTGTCAATTTTCACTACGAGTTTTAAGTCTGAAATAGAGCTGCAGTTTACGATTTCTTTTTAATGATTATTATGTTCTTCATTATCTGATAAAGCATTTGAGTCTGTAAAAATGAAAATGATAATAGAGTGAAGAATGCTTCTTATTCTGACAGTGAGGTCCACATTTCTCACATTTATCGCTTCATGTTAAATGCCCCAAAAATTATATTGTACACTCTGCCGCAGATTGCGACCTAGACTTTATAAGTCAAAGTGTAACCTTGTTATCGCACTTGTTATTGTCTATAAGCGCCGTTAGCTGCATCATATTAGTTCAGAACATGTTGTGAGCTTGGTTTCCGCTACGATTTTTAACATATATGTCCAACCAATGATCAAATTACAGAAGGATGTCCCACCGGTTAGGGCAGCCAATTCAAACTCTGTGCAGCCAAAAAGGGTTGAAACCCACAAAACCTTATTTCAAATTGTAGAGAAGTTTCCAAAGATACCAAATATCTCAGGAAATTAGGAATTAGAGGAAAAGGGAATAGAAAATGAACACGATATGTAGAATGTTTTCATTTGATGGATTGGGGCCAGCTTTTTCAATCAGTGTAAACCGCTATAGCTTCAATGAAGAGTTGGAACAAGCTGATAAAGTCAAGTAGTCATTTTTCAGTGTGGAGTAAAAGCATTTTTAACAAACTTGATGTTAAAAGGCTTCACTAGGTCTTACAAAGTGAAATATTTGGAGAATTGTTTAATGTGCATGTGCAATTATGCAGAATTCTGGATCGACCTGATCTGTTTTCAAGTCTATTCAGAAACTGAAAAAGGTTTAGCAGAATTTTTTCTTTTATAACAGCCACCATGTTTTTCAGCATAGATCAATATCTGTTCATCAAATAGTATCCTACAATCAGGTGTAGGGGGCATAGTTCAGGTTGATGTCTGTGTGAAGGAACAGGCCTATTGAGTCTGTGAAACTTGCGAATGTTAACCTTGCAAATAAATAGAGCCTCCTGCACAAATGAAATGTATTGCTAAATTAGGAGGGTTAAAAGATCAAACCTTTCTGTGCATAAAGGAGTAGTTCTTATAGATGAAGAAGGGAAAGCTCAGATTGCGACCAACATGGGCTTTTTACGGCATGGAGCTCTGTGGATAAATAATGGACGATTAAATGAGCTCTTCATGCATCCCCTACCTGCTTTGAGTAGTTTTATTTGATTGGCCACGTAATTACCTTAACATTGGTTAATTGCTAGTTAATTTACCTCTAATTGCAATCACATAACCCTTTAGTCTGCCAATCAGTAATTTAAAAATCACGTATAAATTCAGTAAGCTAAAACACACATGCCCACAAGCTAGTGTCCCGAAAACGCCGGTGTGACACACACACACTCACACACAGTTTACAGATTCTCGGATTACTTGACAGTTTCATTAAAACAGATTACTATGACCCTGAAGTTTTAATCTTCCAGATAAAGTGAAGCTGTTTTTACACCCATCCTCAAGGATGCACTTCATTTTCAACAACATGCAACCTGAGATGAGATTTGGCCTTTCTCAAATACAATCTGAATTGCTCCAATTGATTAAACAGAAGCTGGCAGGCTGAACAGAGCAGAGCCGAGTACAAACTCGTCCACACAGCCACTGGCAACTGTGGACACAAGATTGAGGGTAAGATATCTGTGAGTGGCCTGGCACCTGAGTAAGAGAGATAGTCCTGCTTACTTGGGGAGGGAGGGGTGGGGAGGTCAGACTGGGTGGCTTTGCCTGTGTTTCCCCTTCAGGTGAATATTTTATGGATGTGAGATACAGTTCAGATGACAGTTTGAGATGACTGAGTCGGCGTGCAGGCGGCAAGAGTTCAGCCATTTATTAGAAGGGAGGGAGTGCGGCACGGGGGAGAGTGAGGCTGAATCTGAGAAATGTGTTAGTAGCTGTTAATGTGTGAAGTCTCAAAATGACTAAAGTTTGCGATCGCACGTGTATGCATGCACATGTGTGTGAGATAAATGAGTGCTATCTGCATCCAGAGCCCATGAAAAAGAAGAGGCACCGGCAGTACAGATGTGCCTCTCTCTGAGCCCAACATGAAACACAGGAAACAGCCCCTTTGATCATTACCTACCTGTCAGTCTGCCCTCCACAGGGACTGCCTGTTACGACTGCTGATGCGCCGCACTGACAGGCCAGAAACACACTCGCAAACTCAAACACATCGAGAAAAAAGGCAGCACCGCTATGAGCCTGACTGTTGCCGGTATTCAAACCTGTCCCTGAGGAGGTATAACAATGACGGCCAATGGTGTGGGCAAACCGCAGGTTTATCATTCTATATTTGGATTCCAATTAGCCTCAGTGACTGCGAGGCTTGCTGGGGGTTCACATTCGCATTCGTACCAATGGGCAATTTAGTCTCCTCTCCCCATAATTGTATGTTTGCTGAGTGTGGGAGGAAACAAGCAGGAGCCTGTTTGATCAAAGGGTGAACATGTCTAGAAGTAGTGAGTCAAAGGCAAACCAGCTTTTCCAAGTTCATTTGTTTTACTTACCGCTGCTACAGTAGGTATCCTACAACCTGCTGATAAAATTGAAACTACATATAGACAGAATCCTGAATTTACCTGAGCTAGCTAATGCTCCAGCTCAGCCGAGGAGTACGCCATTCACTTAACATCCCGGGCTGTCACAAGCACCAGCCTCTCGTCCGTGAGTAGATGCACCCTTCCTACGTGATACCGTCTGCAGGTGTAGTTCGGTTGAAAGAAAATAGTTTTTACATGAAACTGCTCGCAACAAAGTCTGTGTTTTTTCTTAAGTCGCGTTCAGTTCAATTGTTCTGTCCTGGAATTGTTATGCATTGAATATAATATGAAATATCCATTAAACATGTCACTAAGTCAGGGCTCGGCAGTTTACTCAATGATAGAAAAGGGTTCGCTTAAGGAAAAAAAAAAGGTTGGGAACCACTAAACTCTCACAATCTACACCGACACTGAGTGTTGGCACTGAACATGCCCAATACTGATTGGATTAACGGGGGATACTGGAAAATGTGCATTATGAATTTCTTCTATGTGATTAGTTCCAATGACAATTGGTAAACCTTTAAAACAGTTTTAAATATAATCATTCATTGCTGGCCACCACATACAAAATTCTTTTCACCTACATGTATCTGGGTTGAAGCAGAAATGTTACACTCAGACGTCTCAAAACCTGGGAAAATAATACTAAAACTAAGTGAATGGGCAGAAACCAAGAGGGGTAAATGAGAAAAAAAAAAAAAGTGTCATTTGGGAGACGTGACTCTTCAAAGCTATAGTACTTCTGCAAAGAACAGCAGGAACACTGGCTTCAGCCTCCATCCTGTGCGATACCTGCTGGCTCTGGCTATAACTAACTTTTCAAACCAACTCCCGATCAGAGACTGTCAACAAGTGTCCTAGAATACTGTCTCTGTACTGTCTGTTCTGCCTGTGTATGTGCTGGTGTACAACTGTTGGTCAACATTTTCAAAAGGAAGCTCAGTTTGCTAAGCTTGTTAGGGGAATATCTGCACCTTTATGATCAATCAAACTGTTTTTAACTCCTCATTCCCTCTGCTGCCTTTGACGCTTTTCCACCTCCATCCCTGTTGCTCTTGTTCTCTTGATTTGCTTGTCACCGCTGATTCCAGTTTCCATAACTTAAACTTACCTCTTTAATCTTCATGTGGCCCCCAACTGGTACAAAGTGTAAACAATGAGCAATATAATGCAGCAGGAAGTATACACAAATTTATATGTGTGTTCGGCTGTGTTTCTATTTCAGGCGACTTCGTTGTTAGTGTACCACCAAAATGACTTAGGGTCACATTTGGTTGCAGCAATTTACACAGTTTAAGTTGTAATGGCTTTTCCACATCTTTCTCAGAAACAGCTAAGACACCTCTGTAACTACTTCGGGGATACACTGCGCTACCTCAACTCCGACACCATTAGCATACATTGTACTGTCAATTTAAACTAATGTTTGCGGCTTATTCTAATGGGAAGGAGTCAACTTGTTTTGAGAGCAGAATGAGAATATGAGGACAGAGGAAACATGCGGCTTTGATGTTGTGTGGTGAAACATTATATTGTATATGCCAAATCTCCCGATGCAGTCTCACGTAATGCCATCTCCGTCATGCTCTAGATCAGAGCGCCAGATCTTGCAGCACAACATCAAAGACTCCTCACGCCAAGAAAACCAGAGTCCAACAGACTGACTTACACATATTCACGGGCAGCGTGTTGCCCCTGTACGGCTGTGCAGCACACTCCGTCTGCACCTTCGTCAGCAAACATACTAATAAGATCACATCGCACAACGTTCGCTTATCTCTCTCTGCACTTTTCACCTCAGATAAAGAAGACGTATCTGTCACTGCCTCAGACGCCAGTGTACATTTAGAACATCATTTAACACAAACAATGTAAATTTGCAGACATTATGCTGAATAAATAATGCAGTGATTCATGTTGTGCACAGTGGAGGAGGGTGTATTCAGATTGTTGTCAGAGTAGCCCCTGTTTGTGCTATATTATTATACGTTATATTATTGGATTGTTATTACTAATGGATGGTTGGGTAAACTGCGTCTTAATGTTGTACTTCGTTGAGGTGAAGAAGCGAATTTAACATATTTTTTTACGTTAATATTTTATATGCTTATTGTATGTAGGCTTTTAAAATCCTAAATGTAGCTAAGTGAAACGTACAAAATTATAATTAGCTACTTGTAATTTAGTGGATGTGTAAAAACTGATATACACAAGAAAAGTACGAGCAGTACCTGCAGACCTGTACTTAATAATTGTACTTAGTTACTCCCCACCTCTGCATTTTAATGTGTCTAATTATGCGCTGGGGCTGGGTATTGTTTAAAATGTTCTACCTTACTTTAAATAATAAAAAAAAGATTTTCTTCAAAATTTCTTTTACATTTGACAAAAGATACCAGAGTTCTCAAAGGTTAAATGTCGTCCAAACACCAGCAGTCGTACAAGAACTTAAAAAAATAAATGTAAATCAGGAACTCTCAGCTCAAAGAATGACGAAACACGATTTTTAAACCGACCAGGTTTTTGAAGATAGCTTTCAGTTTTCAATACTTGATAGCAAAAACACATTTTGTTCAGTACAAAAAAAGTACAGAGGTTGGATACGCCGCCCTGTAGTGGGCTACCATGCCCTGTAGGAAGTTATGTTGGTTTCCTACCGTATCCCGCCACTGTCCAGATATATAATACTAAAAGCATGCTCCTGATACATAAATGCTACTGCTGCTAACAACAACAATAATCCAGCTGCTTTTACTACTAATAATAATAATAATAAAATGTGAATGTAGGGTGTTGCACAGCAGTCCTTGCCGGAGGAGGAGATGAACACAGAAGAGATGATGATCACAGAGGAAATAAAAGAGAAAGAGTCGGCTAATCTATTGCACAACACTGCTGACACCTCGTAAGATTAGAGACGCCTCTCAGTCTAAATCAGTCCTCTATCAGCATGCTTAGCGCCATTACTCGCTTTGTGGGCTACTACCCTCAGGGGTGCATTGCCCACACAATGGTAGTGTGCCAAGCTGCGGAGCACGAACACACACACACATGCATGGACACACACGGTCGCGCTGTGAGAGATAGAGATGAATCAAATGTGATGATTAACAAGGAAAATTCAGGGACATCTTTACGGAAAGAGTCTGAACATCCCCACCGTGGTGGAAACTTCACAGCAGGAGTTCCTTTCTTTCTTTCTCAAATTTAAATGCAAACTGTTACATCTCCACCATACTGCTAATACGGCAGCACAGACTGACAGAGCTTTGATGATCAGAAAAATGACATTTGAGGCAAAAAAAGAATTTTTCCGCCCAAAAACACAAAACACTGGTACGAGTGTGTTTTTCCAGGCAGATCAGGGCTATGCGTAGGGTATTGTTTGTTTTGGGCAGAGAAGAGACTGCCACTGGAATGCCAGAGTAAATAGACGGTTTTCTCAGTTCTCTGTGCTGCTGTTTGGGATCCAGAGCAACAACGGGATCAGCATCAGAGAACATTTTCATCCCTCGGCTTAAAGACCTACTGAACTACAGCTCTGTATCCTCTCCCTAGCATTGCTGCTCTTAGCTGCTCTTAGCTGCCTCACTCCTTGAAATAAAAATGCCCCCACAACAGCTCCTCACATTTGATTTGTGTGCGGGTTGAAGCGAGTACAGTTCATTGGCAACTTCAGTTTAGGATTTTTGCTTTTTGTTGCAATATGAGGAAATTAATAAAGCTGTTTTATGCAACTTCTTGAGAGCAATAAAATAAAATGAAAAAATGATGTTTTCAAGTCCAAAAACACTCAAATATGAATGTGCCCCTTCCAATTCTGTTTTGTATTTAAGAGGTGCCGAGTTCCACAGTTGATTTTTTAAATTAAATTACCAGAGTCAATTTCAGCCCTGCAAAATACCTCACATACAACCTGGCAATAATGCGGGCCTGTATAATGAGGTAAAATAAAGGCTAAATGAATCCAAATCAGAGGAGCCATGGGACTGGGGGGAATGTGCACTGTGAACAATTAGCTAGCTCATCCAGCATACGAATCAGCTCCTGGCACATTACGCACATACTGTAAAGCTCATTACTGCTGCAAAACACACAATCAGTCTATCAAAAATCAGTGACAGAGCAGGGAGCGAGCTCTGTCAGGATCCGCCTGTCATTCAACTCTTTAACCCGCTGCTGCACCCTAATCACCCGGCGCAGACACAACAGCAGCCTCATGTTGTGTTTTAACAAGTCATGCTTCGTTATGTGCAGGACTTTTCCCAGACTTTTTCGCTCTTTGATGGATGCTGTCTGTTGTGATGCTTTCATCTCCTCCCTGTGAAAAAAAAAAAAAAAAAAAAAAAAAAAAGAAGAATTCTTGAACGCAAACACCCATGGTTAAACATAAAAGGGCTGAGATATTTTAAAACTGACATCACTTCAAAGGGAGTGAACACATTCAAAGGGTATCACGGGAAAGAGATTCAAAAGCCTGCTAGTCACCTGTAATCCACTGCTAATACTTGGTCCCCACAACTGCATATTAACACTCACGCCCTGGTTGAATATACAGATACACACCGGCAATGCGTGAGTCATTAATATTCGACTGAACGCCAACAAAATGTACAGAATGTCTCACGTAGATATTTCTTTAGTTGTAGCTACTTTGTCCGCATTGATTCAGCATGCCAAGAAGCAGGATCTACACCTATACGCGGATTATCTCGTGAATATATCAGTGTCATTACAGATCAGCAGCTGTTTCACAGTGACAACTATCCTGTAGGTCTCTTTTCTTCTCTGTGTCAAGTTCTTTCATCACTTCAGTTCTTTGTGTCTGCCTCCACATTCTTTGAATTTGTTGCCTCAGTCAATGGCATAGCTTTAAAAAGAGAAACTACCTCACTTCTAAATAAACCGAGGAAGGAGCTGTACCTTCAAATGTTTTTTTTTTTTTTTACCACGGAGGAGATGTTAAAAGTTTTTTAAATGAACAGCATTACATTTTTGATGCAGTCTTTTTGATCATAGTAAAAGTAAGTCTGTTGGAAGTGAAACTATAAGATGTGTGGCATATTATCACAGGATATATAGCAAATGATGGGTATCACATTCTAATGTGCTCTTTATTAAATGTTTATAACTACTTTATTGACGTTTAATGAGTCATTTACTGATGTTTTATAGATCAGTTAACTATTATTAAGAACAAAGCATGAGTTGCCAGGTTGTTAAAAAAATACCCTTTGCCCGTATTGATCCACTCTATTTGGTAATAATACACGTTGGTAATCAATAAATGAATAAATCTTAAGTAAGTTACTTATTCAATGTCAATAAAGCTATTCATTCAAACTTCTAAAGCTTTTGTAGGAGGATGACTTGTTAGAAAGTGGTGTTAAATGACGTTTGTGTCATTTGAATAAACACTAGAAACACAAGCACTATTGTTCTGTAAAGTAATCTCAGGCACAGTGAAAGTGTAAACATTGTATAACAGAAGGAGGCTGTGAACATCAGCCAGTATACCCTCGGTAGAGTCGCAATGAAAAAGAGAATCACACATTTTGGCAGAACGCTCACAAGCTCTTAAGGGAAAAATGATCTTCATCTTTAAGCTGCTCAAATTTCCATTTCCATTTGATTGCTCTCTCAAACTGCTGCGTATTAGTTTGGCGCAGCAGGCAGATAGAGTCCACTCTATAAAACAAATCTTTAAACCATTTTGTTTCTGGGCATCCTCACTTCGACCCAAAAACCAGCAGATTGTGCGAATAGACAAGTAAAGCAATCAAAGGAAATTAAAAAAATAACGACAAGGTTAGTTTCTTTGTGGACCAAATCAATAGGAGCAATATTTCCATGTTAGGCCACTATAAAGTAAAACATTTTTACTTTTTTATTTGTTGTATTTTCTTTTGAAGCGTCTAAAACGCCCTTAGGCTTCGAACAAATTGGTATTCTGCACCAAAATGTAATACTTTTTTTAACCTTACATCGAGGATGCAGAGATGGCCGTAACATCACCTCAAACTTGGATTCAAAAGGAATTGGGTACAATACTAATGAAAAATCTATCTGCAAAAATATTCCAGCGCTGTCTCTGTTTTAAGCAAATTGTTGATGGATTAAAAGTGACAAATGAGAATAGTGTCTCAAAAACCACACAGGCTAAAGGCGACCACACTGCAGGTGAGGCTGATGATGATGTATGTCTTTGTAGGCTAAAAAAATAAAGCTGAAAACTGCTAATCTCTCCACTCTGATTATTGCTGTCACTTTAGATTTATCCATATGTGTGCACATTTGGCAGTCAATTTCATAGCCTTAAACACAATCTCCCTGGGAAATGCTAAGGTCAAGAGGGATCCATAAATAATCCCTAAGTCTGTGACTCTTCCACTAAACGTTATTCAAAGAGGAATCGATAGGATGTTGTGATTTAAACACAAAAACCTGTTGTTTTGCTTATCAGCGAAGCTTTCTCCCAGCACTTTCTGGTGATCAATTATTAAAATCAACTTCACATGGCCCGTGCGTGTCAACAAAATGGGGGAGTCAGATTTATTCTATAGGCTAAGACTTTTGAGAGGTAATTTTTCATCTGAGTGGCCTTTAGCATTTCTTATTAAAATACATTATTGTTCTTGTAGATTTATTTATTCAATGGGATAGCTCATTAGTCAGATTAATGTAATGTACTCTCTTCTCACTAGAAATGGTTTGCCTGCAAAGAAAGTCCGTCTTGCTGTATAAATAAATGACATGAGGTAAAGTTCAAGTTGTCTTCTTTTTGCCAAAAGACTTTCATTTTGCATCTATTTTAAATACGAGGTGATGCTAAACCTAACGTTCGGCACTTCAGTTGCACAGAAGACCAACTCTCAGCTTCAATATTCCAAATTCAGTACGAAAAAGTGAGCAGCATTTGCATGATAACGCTGTTTGAGGTGGAGCTACTGTATTTTAAGATAATACTTTATATATGATATACTGTTGGGTAATTTAGTGTATTGTATAACATTTTATAATACATAGAGGTCCACTGTGCAGGATTTAATGACATCTAGAGATGAGGTTGCAGTTTGCAGTTTGCGGTTTACGCACCCCTCCTTTTTCCAAGCGTGTCATAGAACTATACGGTGGCCTTCAGGTAGCGTAAAAACATGAAATGCCCTCTCTAGATCCAGTGTGTGGTTTGTTTGTTCTCAGCTACTGTAGAGACATGGCGGTGCAACATGCTGGACTCCCTTTGTAGATATTAAGAGCTCATTCTAAGCTAACGAAAACGGTGATTATACACAAATGAATACATAATCCACCTTTAATATGATCATTAAAGGCTCTTAAAATCTTAATATGCCTATAACTGTTGTTGTCAAATTAACGTAGTGGAGCGGAGAAAGACATTCAGTCATAAACCGAAGGCTTGGACAAATGGATGAAAAACATATCAACCTCGTGGTGGTGCTAGAAGAAAAGTCAGGGGATCACCAAACTCTGTAGGAGTCGTCCTCTGAAGACCATGACTGTCTGCGTGAAATTTCATAGCAATCCATCAAATTGTTGTTAAGATATTTCAGTCCGGGCCAAAGTGGTGCAACAGACTGACACTACCATCCACAGACCCATGCTGCTAGCGGCTAAGACATTTTGATAGTTGCTTAGTATCCTAGTTTTGGCTGAACACAAAAAAAAAATTGTTTTTCAAAAATGTAACTCTTGTTAACATCATGTTTCCTTAACAATTCCAACATGAGAAACAGATGAAACCTTAACAAACGTCTACACCACTGAAACTTTACTCTGTCTTTCCCTAAACACAATCATACTTTGGAGAAATCACCATTTACTCTGTATCACTCTTGAATGTTCTAAGAAATACACGTTATTCACAAGCATGAAACATGCCACTCCGCCTGAGAGGATTATTTCTTTAAATACACCTGCTCACTGTTACTCTGATCTCAATGCCGCAGTGTGAAAATTCTGTATCACCTCAATTATCACAGAGGATGGGGTGGTATTATTATCCTGGAAGGCTGAACTTTTATTCAGGGTAAAAATTAACTTTTTTTTAGATGAAATTTGAGATTTTAGAAGGTACAAAACCTGTGTTTAATAACTTTAATAAACAAATCAGTATTTAATGTTTATAGCTACCAGCAGTAGTATGTCTTAAGCTTCTGCGTGAAAGTTTTGACAGAAAAGATAGGTTACAGGTAGGAACATCAGCTATTCTTTGGGAGCAATCTGACTGCCGTTCAAAGCTGCGCGCATACTGTATCTAAATGTAATCACAAAAAAAGAAAGAAAATCTCTTGACCTTGAGTTAAAAGTAAAAAACTGCGCATATTGTAGAGTGTAGGAGTCTGGGGAACACTTGGATTCATTAGAGTGTTACAGAAATTAAAACCCTGTAAAAGTTCATGTTCATTGTCAGGCTTACATAACAGTCGGCTACACCAGCTGTGCGCAAGTCTTCATCTGAAACAGTCGCCTGTTTTCACACAGCAGCCATCCAAACACATTGTACATTTGACGAATAAAGAAATTCTGATTCTGTTTCTGATGTGTGTTGCCGGTAATGGTGTTGTCATGTTCTGTATATCGCAGCGCAGTATATCAATCAATGGCTCCTAAACTTTACATTTATATTCAAATTATGCACCACTTTGAAACACTAAACACATTTGGAAAGAAGCCTAATTCCATCTGGTTTTATATTTTATCAACATAGAGAGAAATTTGACAGTTTTTTATTAAAACGAGTCGCAAAAAGTTGTTTTTTGTTTTCAATAGGTTTACAATATACGCTCCATGGATGATTAACGTTTTTATGGATGTATTTAGGCAACTTAAAATATTAAGATCAGGGAAACATTATTATTAAATAAGTAAATATTGAAAAAGTAAATGCTGACTGGACATTTACTTTGTCAATTTTCAACCAAAACCTTCCCTTAAACTTTAAGGACTCTACAGTACCGTTGGTTTTGCATGTTTTAGCCATTTTACACCATATACTTTGCATCACAGTGAACCATTTCGCATGCCGCTGCGTTTTAGAATTTAAATATATGTTTTACTGTTGTTCCAGTCAGCCATTGATTTCCATTAACCATTAATCCTTCTATTATTGCCATTTTGTCAAAGTTACATAATTGTTCTGAGGTAATGCAGAGCAGAGTTTTCATATTAAAGCATTACAACACAATGACAATGAAAAAAATTATCATATTATTGAAGGCACAACATATATTTATTATCATACTGTGCAAAAATTAAAGGAAACCAATGGAAGTATGGAATTGTTCAAATCTAAAGCTGTCATGCTGTGTTAGGCATTGATGATTTCTGGACACGTACACACACACACACACACACACACACACACACACACACACACACACA
>CALSCE010009465.1:9458776-9668317 GCA_943593645.1 Bovichtus variegatus | reverse complement strand
CACACACACACACACACACACACACACACACACACACACACACACACTACAATACTTTATAAGTCAACACAGTGTAAAAACACAGGTTTGAAATGATGCCACCAATGCATGTTTATGTGTTGTTGATACTTAAAGCCTTTGGGAGTCAACCCATAATGCATTTATCCTCTGCCACTAAAACGATTAAGATTTTGAATAATTAAATACAAATAATTTCTCACAAAGTCTTCCACATACATTGCTGGACAAAAAATAAAACACATGTTTTTTTTTTGTTTTTTTTATATAACTTGTGTTTCTGCTATTCCAAACAAATTCCTAGATTCAACACTTTACTCATCTAGCTACAACTCTGAAAAGCAGAGGCTGCATTGCACATCAAAGAATTTAAATTGCCTCTCTTAATCTTGTGCAAAGTAGGACACACCTTCACTCTGGGGAAACACTGCCCATCTCTGCAGCTATTTGAGGAACTACTTACTCTCTAAGGTCTGATTTTTAAATTCAACAGTATTTGTATAAAACGTAGCAGTGACTCATCTCCACTTTAAATGCCAACCTCCACTCAAGAAAAAAAAAAAGGTAAGATGATGTCTTTTTCTTTTTACTATGTCAGAAAAAGAGACAGCGATTACAGATAAACACTGTTTACAAAATGTTCTAATACTGGCTGTTTGAGATGATGTGAATCCAGTGTTTGATCACAGTCCTAAGGCAATTTTTCAAATCTATCTGCACTACAAAACAGTCTGATGGAAAACGCATTTGCTGTGCTCTGATTACAGATTATTACAACCCAATGAACAAACATTTGTCTTGTCAACATCTCCAGTATGAACTACTTCCTCGTGATTGTGACGCTATTTGAATTTCACCGCATGCTATTTTTCATGTCAAAAAGTTACTCTCACATGTATTACTCATCAAATGTGAGGAAAGCTGCTCACGGGGCATTCTGCTGGCCCCCGGTATGAGGCAGACACCATCAACCACAACATCCTGGGTTTATGAAACCATTTTTGCATGTCATCCCCCTCTCTCCTCTCCCTCTTTCTCCCCCCACATTTGTTCTGTCATCCTCCACCTCCCACTGTTCAATAAAGGCAAAAAAGTGGCACAATTTTTTTTTACATTTTACTTAACTTGCATTCTGTGACAGACTGCAACTATTGAGATCTATACGGATGTTGCAGCCGCAATCTCCATTCTGTCTTGAGACAGAAGCTTTATTATTAGTCTACCTATTAGATAATTAAAAGATGTCTTGTCTTGTTGTTGGTACCAATTAACTGTTAATAAGTCTCGTAAAAAAAAAAAAAAAAAAAAAAGATTCTCTTATCTTTTATCAGCTGAATTCGTAATAATGTAAAATTCATCTGCAGAAAAACAATTCAACATGTATGATGGATAACGTTTCCAACACTAAATGAATAATGAATATATATTTATTTAATTGAAGCAGTTTTTCAAGGAAGCCGTCTAGAGTGTGTCATGTATATGAAATGCCCCTACCTATCAACATCAGCTCGCTATCTTCCTTTCCTCGGTTGTGAGCTGAATATTAATGCCTGTATGATTTGTGCAGATTGTATCCTGTGAATTCTGGTACAGCATGAATCAAACGGCTGTCAGTGTCCGCTGCTAGACAGGCCGTTTGGTGGAGTTTGGCACTAAGAGCCTCACTGGACTATCACCAGGAAGGTTTTTTTCTTCACATCCTTTCATTTATTATTTTATGAGATCAAAAATGATTTGTTTTTGAGCCAGATGTGGGCAAGCAGGCATCACATAGGAAACTCCAGACAAACAATGCATTATCATATTACATAAACAATCTCATAGCCATGAAGACACAGAGACAGACAGAGAGAGATCAGAGCGCAGTGCCACAACCTGGAAGATAACAATTTATGCAGAACAATACATCCCACAGGATTCATCTCATACTGAGGCTTTGAACTCAGTGAGAGAAATTAATTTCTAAAGTTTAAAGTTTTTCTGCAGGCGATTGAACGCAGAGGGTGAACTTCAGGTTCAGTCAACAAACTGAAGGTTTGAACCATGAACTCTACTGACCCCGACGTCGCTGTCTTAATAACAAGTGGGGAGCTGTTTTAATAATTGATAACCTTACAGTAGTTTTATTATATTAATTGTCAGCCTTTATTAAATTATTTATTAAAGCAAAGTTACAATTTAGTGATTAAGATGAATAATTAAAACAAAACAATATGTAAGGCTCACTATAATGGAGTTTTCCTCTGCTGCAGAAGTGTAACCCCACTTTTTCTTCCCTTTTGTTTTATTTATAGCTTTATACTTCTTTCAACACAATTGTTTTTATTTGATGCTAGCTGTAATTGTGTTTCTATGGAAGCCCATTTCCATCAGGAAAAGAAAAATAAATAAATGAAAAAGGAAGACGCTATAAGAATTGAAATACTCATAAAAAGGGCAAATGTTTACTTATAGTGCAAAATTACGAGACACTAAGTAAGATGATGATGTAAAATCATAATTTGGACATTATCTTTTAACATCTCTCTCTCTATCTTATTAAATTAAATATGTTTCACTTAATATCTCATATTTTACTTAACTATGAGTATGTTTATTTTCATAATATAGGATTTTGCATCTAATTGTTTCTTCTTGCGGTGGAAATGGGTTTCTATATGTCTTTTATAATAATAATAATAATTTATAATATGTTATTTTATTTTTTTCTCCACAACCATCTGGTGACCCCCATAAAGTGTTTTGCGACCCCCAGGTTGAGAACCACTGGTCTATGTAACCCTTGTTGCCAGTGTTGTAAAATCTAAATTTACTTATGGAGAAATGCATTTACTGTAATACTGAACACGTTAATTCTTTGTAACGTACAACATCCTGTCTGTTGAAGCACACAGAGGAAGTGCATACAACTGCTGCAGGGAGCTTTTCTCCCACAACTCCACTCATGTGCCGAGTCTATGCAAATCCATTCACTGTCCATGTGAAAAATGAAGTCACAAACCCTCCAGAACCTCGACCCAAGCTCTCCATCCCTAAAGTTGCTGGTTTGGTTTTCCCTTTTGAGGCCACCTTATTAAGCTGAATGACAAACACTTCAACACTTGAAGTGGAGAGATGTGCTTTCCCACATTTCAGCTGCTGGTTAGTTTACTTTATTATTCTGTCGTGCCATTAAGAACATCATCAGCTTAAAGACTGTTTTCTCTTTGGCTGTTGGTGGAATGTAACCACTATAAGCACATTTACTGCACATTAAGTGCTGATGAATATACATTTCAGATACTGCTATACATGCTGCTTTATTGTACTTTTCACTCCAATACTTTTATTATAATCTTTGTTTCTACATTTACATATAAAATATATGATGTGTCCACAATAATATGATGCATGGTTGGGAATTAAACTACTTAACAGTATATAAGCTAATACTAATATTAAAATGCTGCTTGCACTTTGATGCATAAGAAATGCGTCACAAAAGTCAGGGAGCAAGAAGCGCGCTAGCAGGTAAACATGGATATAAACATTGCTGGATTTAAAATACTCAAGGAATCGGCTTTGCAAATATTTTTGTGTGGAAGGAAGTGTATTCAACACACTTGTTAAAGCTCAAGGCTTAAAGCACAATGCATGTTGGTGAGTAACACTGTATGTAAACATAACTTACATGTCTGTTTACAAGAAAACTCCTCAGGGCACTTTTAAGTAAAGCATCTGAATACTTCATCCAGCACTGAACAACATATGCACATACAGTACCCACTGCAGTTACCACTACGTCTATATATATATATATATATATATTTATAAAGAAAATAATGAGAAGCCTGGGTGAAACCACAAAATCAATACCAAATTTGCGAGGTCAACTGCAGTGAACTCAACCCTGATATTTAAATGTATTTTCCCTGGAAATAAACGGCAACTTCACATGACAGGCCCACTCCAGACTGACAGGCCGAGCAACGCTTGAGGCACTGCTGCCACAAAAAAAATGCAGTTTAATACTTGCTTTTGCTCCAGCACCACAATATTTCCCCCCACTGGCTTTCTAATTCAATGTATGACCTCTCGCCAGAGAGTTTTAAAAGTCTTCAGGCAAAGATCCAGCAGCTTTAGGTCTGGCCAATGACAGATGAGCCGCAGAGGCAGGAGCAAGACAGCTTGCCCTGGGAAAACCACGGAGCTTTGGTCAGCCTGCAGGGCTGAACTTCTGCTGCAGTGAGGGGAAGAAACAACCTCCTGTAATATTATTTTCTTTCTACAATATGGCACTGTACTTTCAAACCCACCACCAGCCACAGCATGCATTGTGTGCAACTAAACACTAGGATATCATTATGATACAGGCAGATTATCTTCTAGCACATTCTCTGGCTGAAACATACTGTAATAGACTTTGACTGGCAACTGCACACCACAGGAAGCATTTGACTAATTTCCCTGTGCATGAAGTCGTCACCTGTTTAAGAAGTTTGTGTGTATGTGCCTTATTTTGCACGTGGATGAAGACACGTTTGAATTTAACCGGATGATCAGCGCACATCACAGTCCACAGATTCGGTGATTAATGACACCAAAGGAAGACAATATGAGAGCAACAAAAAGACAAGCCATGTTACCCTCTGGTGTTACTAATTGCTACCAAAGAGGTTTTTTCTCCTCTTTTAGAGTTGTTGGAATGAGGCAAAGCTCATTTAGTAATTGGATATGCAAGCAAGAAAGTGAATAATAGATCTTAAGCAGTAAAAGGGCTGTTTTGCATATGAGGGGAAGCTGCTATTTTGCATATTGTAAGCAGTACACTTGAGGATGCTGGTCATTTTCTTTCACTGATGAATGTGCTTTTATGTTTGTATGATGTATGACGTGCACGATGCCACCTGTTTCATTATTAAACGACACAAACATTTTGCTTTAATCCCTGTTAAAAGGATTGCCTTATGTTTCTTATTAACAGTTCATGCCCCATCTCTTTCTATCTGTAATTGTGTCATGTTGTATCAATTTATTGTATTAGACACAAACGACACCAGTGGGAATATACTGTATGTACTTGTGCTGACATACTCTGATCTGAATTAGATTTAACAATTTTTCGGGAATTTTCTATGATAAATCTGTTATTTATTAATGCACTGATCATCGGTAGAATTGGCATTTCCTTGTCTCCTTACTGTTCCACTTTGACTCATGCATACAGTAGATCTTTGCCATGCATCCTCTGTGCCATTGTAGTCCAGTGCTGGAGGGAGTCTGCCCTCCAGTTACACCGTTATCAGACAGCTGATAAAATGTTAACAAAGAAGACATTAGAAAGCAAACGGGAGACAGCTGGTGCAATCTTAGCAGAGCAGAGCAGAGCAGCAGTGGAGATGTCAGGCAGTCATTCTGAGTCGCTGCCAAAAGCCACAATATGGTCACTAAAATTGCACTGCATGGACAATTTGCTTCTCTGTACAAGAAAAAAAAATGCTCTTGAAGACTTAGTAGAGCATAAGAAGAGTTGTTTTTTTTTTATAGTCCTGCGTTTTAAAAATATATTTCGCTTTATATCATTAGGCTAACTGAAATCATAAAAATATACTTCGCCGTAGAACAAAAATAACCCATCATTTCTTTTAAATAAAACTTGTGTGTTTCATTTGAGAGCTTTTTTTGTAACAGCAGCTCGAGCTCTTGTGAAATAAACTTGCAGTCACCTTGAACTTCACCTTTGATCCAAGTGTTTGAACACTCAGAGGTCTCACTCTAACATCCAGCTTAAAAAGAAGTTGTTTAGAGGCACCAAAAACACGACTGGAGTCTATCTTGAATATGGAGTATGATCACCACCTCTGTGTTATTCTTGGCGTGCGGAGAGAGTATCTGAATAACAGCCATTAGCAAATGTTTAAAGGGGCACTTTGTGGTACGCGTGTGAAAACACAGAAAAGCCTCCCAGCTTTGCATTGAATGCATCATCTGGCTGGAAGCAGAGATCTTGAAGGCCTCTAGCTTTCGCGAGGTCCACCTCCGGGGGGAAGACGATTCAATAGAAGGCAACTGACAAATCTTTCCGCCATCTTGTTTGGTCACAAGTGGCTGGAGATAACATTGCTCAAAGTCTGTTGTTGACAGAGATGGATCATGTGGACTAAAATTACTTTTAATGACATAAAGTTACGGTTGAAATCAGGCATTAAAGTCAACTCAATAACTGATCTTTACAGATATGCCAAAGGGTTAGCCTACAGAAAAGCTTAATCAGTTGTTCGTGCTGGTTGTTTCTTTGAGTTTATTTCGGAGCCAGCAGAACGATTTCTGGCCTGCAGCAGTCAGGAGCCAGTGCCGGCAGTGCAGACTGCACGTTTGTCATAATTGTCTGCAGGCAAGCACACAATAAATAGTACTTACAGTTGTTGTGCAGGTTTTCCGCTTTGACAAGTAAACATGCTGTGGGTGAACACACCCAGATCTACTGGATCTCTGAACCATGAATACTGGGAACTAGAAACATGTTGTGTGTAGTATTTGATCAAAAATGTAAATACAAACCTCTGCTAACATTGCTGAGATTCATGTCTGCACCAACAAATTGAGTTTGTAAAATATTCCGTCAAAGGGCGTCACAAAGCCTGCGTGTTTGCATGTTTGTATAATTTCAGTAATGGTGTGTGGAGGGAGAGATCTGTAATATCTTTTGTTGCATCATACGTGACTGCTATTCATCAAATCGAGTGACCTCTGGCCGGAGCCCTTAGCCACATCCACAGAGTCTAGCTATGATGGATGCCTTATTAGAGACCTTTATTAGTGTACTTTAGCCGGGAGATAAACTTTGTAATTAATGTCTCAGTTTGAGTATATCTCATTTATTTCAATCGGATAAAGGTGACTCTTCCAGCCGACCGGAGAACAATGGCCATCGAAGGAGACAGCAGCTTGGCAGCCGAGAGGAGCCTAGGAATGCTGAATAACAATCCTGTCATCCATCATGGTATGTAGGGAGTCGGCAGGCTGTGTTCGTCCCAAGGAGAAGCTCCAAGGAGCAGTTCCCAACCATGAGGGATGGCAAGACTGAAAACGGCCACTCTCCCTTCACTCTGCTTCACAGAGAGTGTATTCTTCACAAGCGAACAAAATAGTAGGGTTGTACCTCTGCACCTTCCTCGGAAATGTGGACTTCAATTAGAATCCAAAGCATTTGAGCTGCCAGGGGTCCCAATATGTACTGCTGGCATGCTGCTGTAATCTACAGTTCAATATTACCCACGCATCATTAAAATCAGAGCTGATAAATGACATAATGATGAGAGCAGCCTGAGCTCTGCTCAGCTACGGTCTGTGATGATGGCAGTAGTAATTTTCCTGTTAGGCTGGCCCCTCCTGTTTACTTAACCTTTCCGCAGTCCTCATTAACTCACCAACACCAGCAACTATGTTGGGTTGCCAAGGGCAAACACAATGGGCAGATGGAGCCGAGCTGAAACCATCACTTAGCTGGGCAGAGGTCAGTCTGCTATCCTGCTGGTCCGAACTCTTCACTCTGAATCTTAACATGTTGTTACATTATTCCTGCTGCCAGCTAAACAACAAGCAATAACTAGTATTTCACAAGCTTTCATTCCCACTTAAGGATAAGGCGAGGCTTAAATCAGCAGGGTGTTGAGGGAAAGAAATCTAACACTATTTCTTTTCTTCCTTGCTCTAAAGATACTCCTGGCTTTTTTCTTCTTCTCCTAAATACCCTTCAATTTAACTCCAAGAGAGAGGACAAAATGCAAACCCAGCACTGGGGGTAATGGGATATGCAGTCATTCATTCTGCTGCTGGTTCATGCTCTCTGGCCAAATGACATCTTGGAACACAGCCACGAGGATACAGTAGCACCTCCTGAAATCAAAGCTATTATTAATCCAGAGAAGGACAGCAGAACACAGAGAGTTAGCCATGCCCATCTATAAAGAAAAGCTTAACACAGCATTGAAAATGTGTTTCCGGGAAATCCAATGCAGTCGTGAAAACACATCTTAAAGCTGCAATCTGTTACTTTCCTCACATTCAAACGGCAGCAAAGATTATAGAACATCTGATTGTCTGACTGTTACAAAACTGTATTTTGGTTGTCGTTAGTGAGCAAGGAATTACAGTATGAACGCATAATTAACTGAGATGGGGAAGTTAGATGACACCAATATCAAGTGAAACCTGACAAACCTGGTCAACATTCATCAGCAGAAGAGGATGGAGAGGTTTTCCAAGCACACTTAATACTGTTCAGAGTTTCTAGTGTTTCACCACTCTCCAACATACAGGTACGGGTTATAAGATTCTAATGAAAATGCTGGATTTCAGCTTTAATAATGAACTGACTGATTAACACATGCCAGGCCAGTGCAGTTCATGGTTCAAACCTTCAGTTTGTTGACTGAACCTGAAGTTCACCCTCTGTGTTCAATCGCCTGCAGAAAAACTCCCTCCCCTCGTTTACTGTCATGATGCTATAAAATAAAGGGAAACCTGCCAAGAAATTATCTCTTAAAAACATAATCAACTGGAGATACAGAAGAGCTGCAGTGGGAAATGTATTAATCAATAAGTCAGTTGGCAGAAAATAAAACAGCAAATATTTTTGATAAAAGGATAATGGGTTAAATAATTTTTCAAGCAAAATTCCAGGGAATTTCCAGGGAAAATATAGTCACGAGTTGTCCACTGAAATCACTAACTTTACCTAACAGCACTAGCGTTGATGACACAACGTAATTCCTGCGACACATTGCAACCTGTATATTTCTACTAGTTGTCATTCTTAACCTAATGAATGATTATTAAGGAGCCGCAGTTTGGTGCAGTAGCAGAGTAGTATATCAAATGTGTGCTATTGAAAGTGAAAGTATTGAAATTGACAGTGGAGGGTTACGATATAATGCATGAATTTCATGTCACATTTGGGGGCCGCAAAATTGTTCTGATGGCCGCCTTTGGCCCGTTGGCTACACTTTGAACAACTATGTCATAGTGTTAAGTGAGAAAGTGTGTCTTTTGTAATGTAGGTAAACCAAACCTTAAACCAGTGTTAAGAAAATGGTTTTATTAAATTTTCTAATTTGTCTGGCACCACAGACTGACGAGCGATCTGAAGACATCACCTTGGAGTTAGCGGTTGGGACATTTTTTTATATTTTCTGACATTTTATAGACCAAATGGTTAATAGATTAATTGAGAAAATAATCAGCAGTATGAAAACACTTTAGACCTGTTCAATAGAAAATAAGTATACCGGCAAAGAAAGAAGTGAAAGCATTTAAATCATGTCCAAGCGGAATAAGTGGAATATTTAATATTTCTTCACCGAAGCCCATTTGACAAAAAAATAATTGTAAAGCTGCTTGCACAGTTTTAAGTACCTGCTTCTGTGCTGCTCTCCCAGTCGGCCGGTAAAAGCAGATGGCTGGTAATGTCAGCGTTAACAGGAACTTCCTCTCCCAAGCCCAACTTCGTCTCTGTCAGGTCCCACTGGCTATTTAAAATGCTCGCGAAAGGTCACGTCTGCCGTGTTAGAGTAAACAAGAGGCCGGTTATACCAGCGTGTTTTGTCTCTGTAACACTCTCTGTGGGACGGACGCACTCTGTTTTGTTTAAGTGGGCCTGTCTCCAATCAGTTAAATCAAGAGCAGCTATTTGGAACAGGAGCCGGAGTGACAGGTGAACTGTGGCTCTGTCTGCTCTCCTTCCCCATGTTATCAGCTCCAAGGTTTGTGAATGGCAGGACTTGAGCCACTCTCCTGTCGATAGGGAAACAACCCACAGGGACACACAGGAAATCCATTAGCCCAGTACTGCTGTTTGACATGCTCCGAGTGAACTGCACTTATCCTGACACGCTACCATCTGAGTTAGTCTGAGGTGATTTTTTTGGAAACATGGTAAAACTGTTTTGTTCACCCAAATAAAAATAAACACATTTCTTTATTACCTCTTGCGGTATGGAGCCATGCAGATATTCAGGTGGTTAGTTGGGCCAACTTATACCAACACTTGCGAACACTTTCACACTAGAAAGTAAACAGTCTCCACTAAATAGGCTCCCAGTTTGTCAGGGCTAAAGGCTGGTGACTTTCATGCCATCTGGTGACCTCCTCAAAGCAACTATGAGACATTTCTCTAGTGGCAGCCGAGCAACATAGTGCCTCATACCGTATTATTGGTTATATCTCTATGGGTGTCCTTCAGCCGAGTTTAGGTCACTCCCTCCACTGTGTTATACAAATAAAATTAAGCACGGATTGCAATTCAACTGCTATTTCTCCGCTTGGCAAATTGCTATGAGGCCAGGAAAAATTGAAAAAGCTGGCAAGGTCTCAGGTACCTGACAGTGACTGTGACTATGATGAAGTATCCTCCTGTTACTACTGTTGCCTTTGCCAAATATCAGAGATCTCCACAGTCCCCACCCCATGCTCCGGGCCCGCCAGCTTTTTAAATAGAGAGGAACCGATGCCAATATTTCTATAAGTAGCACCAACAGACCAGCCTGTAGGATCATGCCTTTCCAAATATCTTGCTGAGAGGTTACTTCGTCTTCATGTTCTGTTTTGCTCCTCACTTGATTTTGAGATTTTAGGAGCAAATCTCTTGCAAGCCTCGGTGGTTTGAAGCACTGAGAGATTGGAAAGCTAACCTGTTCACAGAAAAGTTGGGAATCCAAACAATTGGTGGCAACAGCTGGTGTTAAAAAACACACAAGGTGTTCGAAAACACAGAAATGAGTCACTATATAACACAAAAAATATCATCCAAACTTATTCGTGCAAAATATCAATATCCTTGTTGTTTTGACTTGATTAGTTAAGGCTATCGAAAAGTTTGAACTCTTATGCCACAAAAGCTTGATTCGGTAGCCAGATAGCTGAGAGGACTACTCGAGAGGCTATTTGGTGGACAGTTGTCTGTACAAATAGATAGAATTTTGTTTGACGGGCCAGTCAGTAGCTCACCATGATAGTTGATAGAGCGTCTGATAAAGTGTGTTCTTGCAACGCCGGCTCTCAACCGTTACCATGGGAAACTCCCAGTCAGAAGAATGACACAAATATGTCCAAGAACTTGATAATGTTTCCTTACACAACATGTGAAGGGAATTCAAATTTCAGTTTGACTTTAATTGGATTTTAATCAGAAAACTGGAAATCTCTCACCCATTTTACAGTATTTGTGTTCATGCACCTACTTGGAGTAAATACAGCACACAAAAATGCAACCTGAGTATATACATGTCCAAAAAACATGTACACGCACACGCTCACAATTTTTCTAAAAGCTGAACCCAGAGGAAGAGACAGGTTATGACAGAAGTAAAGTGGTTATCTGAGATAAGAAACGTCTATCCTTCAACCGAAAATCATATTTCTCACTCCGCATTTTATCTGTGGGTAACACCTGTTGCAATAACAACAAGTCAAATGGATACAGACACATGAGGGGTATTCACCTGCCAATATCCTTTTAGATCCAGAGCAGGAAAAAGAAGCCACCCTATATGGTAGCGTATCCTATTTAAAATTACACTCTGATGAGCAAATTTGTACAAAGTCTATTGGTGATTGCAAACAGTCTTCCTCACCCTGTAAACACCTGTGTGGAACGACACTGCACACTGCACACTTCTAAACCAGAACTACCACAGGCTGCATTTTAATCTAATCCTACAATCTCTGGTTCTCTAATCTCAACGTAAACGTGTTTTTTTTTTTTTTATCCAACAAAGCAAAGGCAGAGGAAATCTGCGGGTCACTCGAGTGAATCCGCAGTAATGTCCCCTTCAGTGTCCATCGATCATGTCAAACCACTCCTTTAGCTTGGGGACATTTTGTGTTTTGACAAGCCTCACTAGACTGAGCACCCTGTGTTTAAGGCCGAAAGCCTATGTTTACGTGGCTGCTGGCAGACTGGGCCCTGAACTGCATGTGGTGTGGAAACCTGATCCATTTATCTTTTGGATTGTGAAGATTCATCTGACCTTGCTGCCCTGAGGAAATGTTGATAAAGTTTTTTACCTCAGAATCACGCTTGATAGCATTAACTTTTGCTCTGAAGCTTCTGTGTTACAGATCAGCTAACACGTGCGGAGTGCAGCGTGTGGGATGTTATTGTACAATATGTGGTGCCTTGAAATTGGATATCTCTCTGTTGTGTTTCCTGGCAGTATAATGTGATATTTTGGGAGCGTCCTTAAATTAACTGTTAAAAATGATTTAAAAGCCACTAAAAACAAAGTGTGGTGCTGCTGATATGTTCAATTGCTGTTCTTTCATGACAACAGAGTAGGCTACATTTGTGGTCACACTATCCTGCATAGTACACTTCAGCTGCTTTGATCCTAAGAATGATTCTGGGCCTGATGTAACACATGTCATACCTGACAAACGAAAAGGCAGCATGATAAAGTAGTTCTGAAATAACAAGTGTTAAGATTATTAGATTACTCCATCTCCTTCTCTCTCTGGATCCTCTCTCCTCATTTCTCCCTGTACTATCACACAAAAGGACAAAGTGAAGTGCACCTGTACATCCGGCTCTCACCTGCCCATTAGCTCATATTATAAGTCTCTACAGACACTTCTCATTTCAGCCTCTGCCGGTCCATTTCTGGCACACTTATGCTATAATTATCAGGCTTTTATTATTTCCAACAGCCATGTTTAAGGGTATGCTTGAAACAAACTAGTTCATACAAAGTGACACCCAACTCCGTCTAAAATGTTTATATCTGTTCCAAATGGCCACACTCCATAGCAATGGAAGTACTCGTGTGAAGACTTTAAAAAAGGAGTTTGAGAAAGAAGTTAAAATTCTACATATATTCTCCCCTCCTCACACCTGGACAATTGCTGTGTAAAGTAGGTGTGCTCGTCGGATTGTATGTTTTAGAAAGTTACACAAATTGTTGCACACAGCCCCCAAATTTGGACATCAGAACGTTTAATTATAAAGGCACATGTACATACATGTAGCGTGAACCAATGCCACATACCACAGCATGTATAGCCTCAGCAAGTTTGCAATGCATGTTCCTGGATTCGGAAGGAAGGGGTTTGAGACGATGTAAAAAGCCCTTTGTTTTAAAGCAGAGCTGACTCTTCACCTTAGATGGATTCTCTCCAGGTCAACAGCAGTAGTGGCAGCATTTCTTCAAGTTTTTCAAACATTTTATGGCAGTTTCTCTCAACAAATTTACTTCCTGCTCCTCATCATTCACCTGGGCTTCTAGGGCAGAGTGTAACTTGAGCTCAAGCATTGATCTTCCTTAGTGCCTATACAAATTCACTCCAGCCCATCACTTTCTATTACTGTTAAGGCTGAGCACTAACCTATAAAAACTCCAACCTAGTCCCGAGTTCTTCCACCAGATGTCCACCAGTGACAATGACAATGGCAAGCTAGAGCTGCTTGGAGGGGAGACACTGAACGGATGAAGATTAAAAAAAAACATTTTATAGATGGATTGATCATTAAATGATGCAGCATCCAGCATGCTTAATTGCATTTTTGTCAAACCAGATGGATATTCTTCTTCATGCAGTTATCATACTAAGCCTCTCTCGCGTCAGTTCTGCTTCATGGCCAGCAGCCTGGCGTCACCCTCCCTGCCTCCTGACTGTGATCGCTGTCAGGAGGCAGGGGATCGTGCCCTTTGTGGAAAAATACTAATTTGTAATCCTGACCCCAGCGACAATCCTCCAAACCCGTTTATTCTCTGTTCCTCCAGTGGGGACACTCTTCAAATCTCATCTATTGTCCTTTTGTCCACTCTGACTTCTTGTGCCGATGCTGATGGTAGCCTCCCTTAATGAAGGATATGATGCAGCTTGTTCCACCTGCCCTGCCGAGCTCCATCTGCTGACCTCTGCCTGTGTCTTATCACCAATGATAGCCCATCTCTGTAGGGTTTGTTACCTCCTATTGTCCCCTCCTGATAGGAAAATAACTATCCTGGTGGTATCTGTTTGGTTCTCCAAGTTTGATTCTGCTATCCCAGTGTAACCTCCCAATGAACCGTCAATCCAACAGTCAAACACAGGTGTAACAATCGGATTTTAGGTTTACTTCTTGGTTCTCAAAATCTACCTGTTCCGAGACGAGGGGGTCACCATGCCATTGGTGCACAAATATGTCAATTAGCAGCAGTTCCCAAGGTTATGTCTCTTCATCCCTAGTTTATGTATCGCTGTTAGGGTTATTTGAACAAACTGCCATTCCGCGATAAGTCAAATCCTCCACTATGTCTCATTGATGGTGCGACTGCTTACACAGTTCAACAGAGACTTGTCTATAAGGAGTACAAGAAGCCACAAAGGCTGCATACCTAGTATGTCAGGGAGGTTGCAGACGGAAACTACAAGTCAGATATTAAAACCGGAGCGCAGTTGGCTTTATCGCAGCATACTGACAGTTGTTTCCCAACCAAGTAATTATTGTTTTAACCATCATGACGGAGGTCATTAACCTTAACGAAGTACTAGAGTATTAGTAGTATTCAGAGCATATCTATTATTGAGGGATTGCCTCCACACAGCTCTCAGCATACTCAGCTAACGTCGCATTATCAGCGGTAACCGCCATATGAGCGCAGTGCAGAGCGGCGGCCATTAGCCACACACACAAACTGACATGCATAACATGCACACGCGGCCGGCCCCGCTACCAAACACAGAACAGAGAAGCTCAGAATACAAGACACACAGAGGGAGTGTTAACTCCTCCATATCACATAACCAGTTGTTTGCTGCTATATTAATGCCCTGAATGCCGTAAATAGATAGATTGTATACAAAAGGTTCATAAGTAGTTGTGTCAGTAATATGCTGATTTTAAAATTTTTTGACTGTTAATGCCTATAATATGATCTTGATAAGTGAGGTCATTAAAGTGATTAAAATCTCCGGCAATCATCCTGGTGCTCTCCTGCTGTTTGGACTGTAGATAAGCTCAGTGGTTGAGCAGGGAGCAGGGACGCAACATTAGCACCATGCAGAGCAGCAGGACTCTGATTTACTGTTCCCAGTGCTGGTGATTGAGTAAAGCATTACGTCACAGCTGATAGATCAGAGAGTGTTACAGCAGAGTGGAGCTCCATCAACTGATGCTGACAGTAGCGTTAGTGCTGACAACCAATGAAAATGGATTTATGGAAAAAAAACACAGATGCTCAATGCACTGACACAAAATAGTGAGAGAGCTGACACGCACACATACATACACTGCAGGAACATAATTCTTGAGTGCAAACACCCACATTCAATAAAACAGAGACATTATTGCAGTAAAACTAGATCTGCAAAACACAGTTGCTCTAATAAAGTGCTAACCGGCAAAGTGTAAAACATGGTGCAGCAAGAAGGATGTGCAGGGCCACTTTAAGCAGTCAACATACAGTGTTTTTGTGTTAATTAATGTATTGGTTATTATTTCTTTGTGGGCGGCACTTACTGTCGTCTCACACAAAGGTTTTCTCTAACAATCTAAAGCCATGTAGGTTATGCGGACTGGATACTTTAAATTGCCTGTAGGTGTCCTTGTTTGTTTTGTCTAATATATACTTCTAGATTAAAAGGTGTGTGCGAAATACTGCTCTGTCATTGCACAGTTTATACTTGGATCAGAAGTGGTAATGTTTATTAAAAATTAGAGTTACTGTTCAGTTTAGCGCGCCTGCAGAACGATTTCATGTCTCATGTCAAGTCTCATGTTTTAACTGTAAACTCACCTTTAAATGGTACAGTACATAAAAATGTTTAAAGTATTGATATTTTATGGTCCCTAACTAATAAATAGAATACATTATAAAATAAAAAAAGAATAAATTATTGTCTGTTTTATATATTTTAGCTCTGTATTAGACTAGCGACCTGTATGGGGTGTGCATTGCCTCCACCTAATGTATGCTGGGATATGCTCCGGCCTCCTTAGATGGACGGATGCATAAACTCACCACTCAGTTTAGGATAACAGGAAAAGGTTTGATGCATTCTTCAAAATAAAATTGCTTCATAAAATACAAGTACCAGAAAAAGCTTGCAAAAGGAATTTAAGGTATTTAAGTTCATGATTTATTTAAAATATACCTGTACATCTGCACTTTCATTTTATAGCACTGAGAGGCTGCAGTTACATAATGACTCACTGTGTTGAATAAATGTATGATTTGGCTATAGTTATTAAAAAGGAATGACAGATTTTTAGACTCAACTCTAACAGACCTATAGAACTGAATTTCCATTAATGTTCTGATCACGGACATGTAACATATTGTTTGCTTTTACTATTCTACATTACGTACAGTATATTAGGGTATTAAATCATTCTTCAACACAAGCAGATGTTCCTATAGTTCACAATGTGATGTGCATTTTCCTCTCCTGTAACCTCGGCAACCAACCCAACTTTGATCTACCCGGCAATAACAGGAGAGACGCGGGTGCTATAGGCCCCGCATACCAACTGCTTATCAACACAAATGCTAATGTGACCTTTAATATTAGAAACAAAACGATGAACGAGATTCAAATTCAATGGCTGGCAGACATGAAACATATTCTCTCACTCGAGATGAACCTACAGCTCTCACTCTGAGATTAATGTAGGTTAATGAAAGCTAGTCTGTTTGAGAAATACGAACGTGCAGCTGACTTAACAAAGGAAGACAAATGTAGAGAAGGGTGATGATACAAGTTCATGCTCACACGTGTCCCTTCAGTACACATAATATTATAGATCTACGCTGTACTGCAAAGTTCACAGACTGATTAAATGTAAATTCTAACTCAACTAAAGACAAACAGCCTAAAAGCTCCACCATTCACTAGAAGCTCTACCCATATAGGCAGGTGTAGGCAAACATTTTTAATGATGATAGAGTTCATCAGAGGTGGAAAACATACGCAGATTCTGTAAATGTATACATAATATGAAGCCACTCATAGGCTGTCTGCATAATGCATTATCCCTGTCAGAGCCTTTCACTATAGAAAGAGAGATGATGCCAAAAAATCTCACAGCCCCATGGGTTAGGCACACAGCTTAATACTTAATACTTCACTGCTGCACTCAAATTACAAATGATCAAAATCATGAAGCATAGTATCTTGGCTACCTGAACCAAGAAAGTTATGTTTTTGAGAGTTTGTTTGTTTATTCGTTTGTTATTTAGCGGGATATGTAAAAAGAAATAATAATAAAATAAAACAAAACTTTGGGTTACATTGGTGAAAGGTTCATCCTATTTCTTAGCATTATGAGATCCCATACTGCTACTTGAATAAATTTAAAAAATGTGGCATACGAAAAAATATATAAATATATTCATTGAACTTCAACCCTGTTTGTTGCTGATTTGTTGAATTATATCCCAGTGACCAAGAGGCTTAAAAAATGTAAAAAAAAATGTAATTAGTATTTTTAGGTTTCTATAGAAGTACTATTGGTATACTGTTAATTTAATTTCTAAAATCAATGTGTTTTGGCTTTCATAAAGCATTTTTTTCTTGTATAATCTTGTACAAAATATGCTGTCATACTGTAGCCGCATTGAGCTGAGCACTTTGCTCTAACTCTGCCTGCGACACAGAGGTGAGTAAAGCTCAGAACACTCTTAGATAGCCTCACTACTCCATATACTGCTGGCTGGTTTAAACTCGAACAATGCATCACATTTTATGAGCTCATCAAACGTTCTGCATGTAAAATCTTATTCTGCAAAGTTACTGGTTGCTGGCAGGACAACACAGCCTTCAAATAAAAGTGGAGTCTTGTATAGAGTTCAATGAATGAATTGCAGTGAAGTAAAATATGAAGTTTTATAAAAATGTAGATGTTCAAATAACAACACCTGGTAAATCATAAATGTACTGCAATCCTTAGATACTTTACACCTCTCCATATGATCAATATTCAATCAGCAAATATATAGGTTTTAGCATTACAGTCTACTATCACTACTATCTTGTAATTTATATCTTGTAAAACCTGAAAAAAAGATTATGTTTTCTATTACAATTCCTCATTAATTACTACCAGGATGCACTTACAGTACATTCAAATACTGACACCCATGCATACACTCCCAACAATAGACGTCTATGGTGCTAAATGTTCAAAATATAATTGAGATACTTTTTGGAGACATTTTGGTCACATTTCTAATTAGCTGCACAGCTGCAGTGCAGCAGAGATAAAGGAGTCCCTTCAATTATCCTTAATCAGATGTTAGAATACAAAGGCGGTCTGATAAGGATTATTGCTAAGACGTTTCAATGATGACAGGCTCTGTGTAATGTGTATTTGCAGTATGGTATGTGCTTATTAACACTAATCTATGGACTTCCTGAGGACATTAGATTGATGTCTCATTTGGCATATGGCACCCTGAAAAAAGATCCAGGGGGGAAGCACTTTACTTCTTCTCAAATAACAACCACCCACAGCTGACAGTTTTGTAAAGTGTACCATTTTTTCAGTTTTACATATCCACAGAGAAAGCATGGTCTCACAAAATCCGGCTCGTCTCACAAGGTTGCTACCTCTTGTTTTGCCTTGAGCAAACTATTTTGCCTCCCATCCAGGCTGGGAGAGATGAGCCTTGTTATTCAGATTGAGGTGAGAGAAGGGTTGCTCTCCTGCCTCCAGCACCATCTGCTCCAAAGGGCCACTTTTAGACATGCTGAACAGACAATACTGTACTTGCAAACACAGACATGATTATCAGAGCCATGACATCATCAGTACAGACAGAAACTGTTTTAGAGATAACTGACCCTGAACCAGGCTTAAATACTATCAGTGTATCCTATAACCTGAGCTACAGTCAGATCTCTCGTTAAGTAAAAACATCTATCTTATACCTGTGGATCTTTCTTTCACATCTACCCTTCAACAGCCAAACCCAGAAGCAGTTTAGCATACATGACAAATGTCAATCTGGATTCTGAAATGCTTGTAGTACAGAAACTGTGTTAAAATTAGTTTTAAAAGATCTCGGACAAAGGGCTAACGTTGGCAATGCCAGCATATTGGTCTTCTATCTCAGCACCACATTTGATATACCAGACCTATCTAACAGGGAGACAGTTTTCAAGTTTCAAGTATTGGTAAGCATCCTTCAAATTCTCATTACATTGCATATGATGTCCCACAGGGTTCAATACTTGGTCTACTCTTTTTTTTAAGTGAGCCAAATTATTTGACAACATGGTGTAAAATATTAATCGCTATGCACGCGACAAACAACTGTATAAATCGCTAATGCTGATGACCCTCAAAATTTAAACCATTTAACTAGACTGCCTCAAAATATGTCATGAGTATGTATGAGCAACAGAGTGCAACACTGTGAATGCCTCCAACCTGAAATATAATGCAAAAGTCAGACCATATCTTGCTTTGTGTGATGCAAAGATATTGATTTCTACTTTAGTTTTCAATTCTCTCGACTACTGCAATGCTCTTTTGACTGGATTACCCCCCAAAAAAATCATTAAATTGACTTCAGCTCGTACAAAATGCAGCTGCCAGAGAGAACACATCAACCCTATGTTACCATGTTGGCATTGGCTTTCTGTCTCTTTTAGAATGGATTTTAAATTTTCATTAAGGCTGTGAATGGTTTAGCACCTCCATATTAAGGTCATTGAACCTTGCCTTAGGTCATCAGAAAGGCAGCCGACATTGGTGGCTGCAGCAACGTCTCTAAATTCCTTAAAAAAAACATTTCAAGATATCTTGCCTTTAAGTAATTTGCATTATTGCTTTTATTGAATCTTACTATTTCGTACTGTTATCTTAATATATTACTTTTATTTAGATTTATATCATTATACACTGGTTTATTGTATTTGAATGTTTTTTTTTTGCCACATTCTAATGTATTTATTTGTTAAAATGTTTTAGATGATTTTAAAGAATTTGATGGAAAGTTTATTTATTTATCATTATTGTAATTATTATCATTATTATTTATAATAATAATGATAATAATAGGCCACATGAAGAAAGATTCAAGTCCAAACCATTGTTTCCATAATAATATATAATGAAGTATTAAATACTGAGAATGTGTTCAAAGCCTCAGCCCCATTGTAACTCAAGCTAGAAACAACCAGTGCCTGGGGAGAGAGAAATGGCTTTGGAGCTACTAGATCAGAGCAGCTGTCCAACCTTTGAACCTAGGAACCAGAGAAAAGGAGCCTCAGAGAGATGGGGGTTTGTATTGACCGAGGGGAGAGGCATGGCTGCAGTAAGTGGGATCCAGGTGGGAGTTTCCGTGTCAGTGGGCTCATCTTACAGCCCCCCTGATGGACCACGGTGACGTCCCCCAGGGTCCAGATGGGATTCAGTGGTCAGGTCGGTGACAGCTGGTGAAGGGTGGTCAGGCCTCATGCATAATGGAGGCCCGACAGACCACACCACAACCTGACTGCCGCGCCGATGTGGAAGTAGTTCCATCACAGTGTCAATACTTCAGGGTTACTGGAATATTAACTGCTGTTTAGCAGAATATGACCAGCATATGACTTTGATTTAAACAGTTAAGCCAACAAGGCTTTTCATTCAAAGTGTTGTTTGATATTTGATCAATACTTGACTCAGTTTTAACAAAATGTCTCATATAACAATTTGGGTCTGCTTTTCATATTTTTTTACGAAAGCATAGGAGCCTGGAAGTTGAGCCTGGAATTCACTCATTGAACTTTAAAACTGCAAAAAAACCCTGCAGATTTCTTTCTTTTTGGCCAGTTAGGTGCAGTGGAAACTGCGAACACAACACTGACATATCACCTTTTAAGTTGACATGGCGCTATCAGAAAACATTTGCATATTTACACAACCAACAGATACAGAGCAACATTAAAATTCATTGGGAGTTGTGTTTGTGTCCACCTGATTTATCTAAGTCCAATATTCACTCTCCTTTTAGCTCTGTTTTGGTTTCCACCAACTCCTGAGGGAATTATCGTCTCTTGTCTTGTATGTCTCTTTGGCTGCTAAATGCTCCACTATGGTCATCAGCTAGTCTCCAACTTTGTCTGTCTGCTGTTTGGTGCTGAGCAGGTAATGTACAGTGAGTTTATCAGAGCTTTATCACTGAAAACAACTGCCTGCTGCAGCTGAAAACGCAGCTGATGAAAGCAGCGAGAGTGAACCAAAAACAGTAAATCTGGGGTTTTATTTAAAACATGTCTGATTAGCTGCTGGCTCAAGTTCCTTGCCCTGTTGGACTTCCTTTTAGTGCCACATTCCCATATCACAACAGTTATTACCGTGGTAAATTATTATTAGCGATATGAACGATTCCCAAAACAGCGAAATTCAGACCCAGGTTGTATGAAACTATAATTTCCCTTCAAGAAACCTGACAGGATAGACTATTTTGCTGGGTGTGAGCTCTGTAGTTCCTCCCAGAGCTTTACATTTCCAGGGCCCTGAGTCCTCGCTTGTCAATGTGTTGAGGAATCAACGCTACCAGCTATTCTGTTGTGAGCGGACACACTGCAGTACATCACCTCAATCAGTCATCCCAGCCCTCGTAGGCAGCCACCACCACTACCGACCCGACCCCCATCCCCGACACAGCAGCGAGAAAGTGCTTACCTAGGAGAAAAGGACAGAGAGGACATTAAATCAGTGAGCATAATATTCTAGTGAGCTGCGGACTCGCTTTCACAGATTAGCCAATCTCTCCTCTGCACAGTGTACTGCCACAGAGTTTTAACCCTCTCCGGCTTCAATTGAAACGGAGAGAGGGGAGATTATTCTATATATGCTGGTGCTCTGAATACCGCTGATACACATGTGTTTCCCAGGGAACAATTAACTGTGAAAAATTTAACAAAAATTAATAACAAACATAGTCGCAAAAACTGTCTCCTGTTTTATTTGTCTGACTATTCACAGAGCAGAAACTACAAAGGAGGGGGATAAAAATGAAAATAAAAAAAGGAGATTTTGGGGACTTTTGGTGCTTTAGCCTGGGAGGGACTGAGACCTGCATTCAGTCCACATCCCTGTATGAACTGTTTTTCACTCGGCTCGATCAAAAGACAAGGATGTCTTCCAATGCCGGATGTTACATCACACAGCTTGATTCTTCATGCTCTCTTATCCATTTCTCTGCTTATTTGTACCCATTTAGGTCCAAGGACCTCACAACCCCTCCACCAAGCCAAGCAGGCACACAAACAAGGCTTAATGAACAATAGGAGGAAGGATGCTGCACGACTACTGAGAGAAAATAAATGGAGATGCATCTTGTGTTTGTGGAGGACCTAAGTAAATGGGATCTTGATCAATCAAGTTCCTGCTGTTTACATACTGAATTAGAGAAAATTAAACGAAGAAAGCACAAGTGGTTATTATGTTTAAGAGACATGACTCTGAAACAGGATTTTATCATCTGAAGCCATAAATGATGCAACCCATTGACATAAGGGAGATCATTTCCCTTTAACCCCAGTATTTAGCATTTATAGGCAGTGTACAGACACATAATACATTCATTTCTAAGACGCTATAAAGTAGTTGTAAGCAGATATGACATTGTATATAATTACAATACATTATATTATATACTTTTATATTTCTATTATATTGTCAATCACCAGGATATGTGCTTAAAACTACATTATACTGTGTGGAACAAGTATTAAGATCTTATATTTAAGTAGCTATACCACAGTGTAGACATATTAGTAAAAGAAAAAGTCCTACATTCAAAATTGTACTTCAAAATAGACTAAAGGTAAAATAATTATTTAGTACTGCAGAATGGCCCATTTCTGAGTAATGTATGTTACATTATTAATGTATATTAATGTGTCCATCACACTAATGTTGCTGCTGGTAAAGGCAGAGCTACTTTTATTTACTTTACATACTGCTGGGTGCTGATAATATTTTGCATTACTAGCCTGAGTCTGCAAAGCGACTGATGTTATTGTTAAAAAAAAGTACAATATTTTAGAATGGAATAACTCACGTAAATATTTGTACTTAAGTACAGTAATTAAGAACATGTACTTAGTTACTTTCCACTACTGTTCATAAACCATGTATTAGTTGTTTATATGCTGCTTATCAGTGCTAAAATAGAGGGAATTAAAAATACAGTATTAGTGCATAAGGTTTCAGTTAAAAATGGAAGTAAAGAGAAGTTAAAGATGAAGAAATGATCCGAGTAGCAACAGAAAGATTAACAGTTACGCACGGTGCAGTGGGAAACATCTCCATTAGCTTTGCACTATGAGTGAGAGCAGGGTCAAGTTAGCCTGGTGTCCAGTTTACTGATCTGAGTTAATCATTAGTATTGGACTGTGGACCCCAGGTGCTTCAAAGATGTTGTTTGTTTTTTTTGCCTATTTTAAATTGGCTGAGCTGTGACAGCCAATAGAGCAGGACAAAGATCGACTCACACAGACAGACCAGCCCGCACAAAGCCTGGGAGACATTCGGCCAAAGCACACTGTCTAGACTGCTACTGATAATCAGTCAAAATGCAGCGGTGGGTCAATGGTTAGGAGGAGTTCAAGGTTGTCCACCTGAGTGCGTCTCCCTCGGTGGGAGCTGGCAACTGCCCATTCAATAGAATTAGCATCGGCTTTCTGTGAGCCCTGAAAAGACACAGCCTATATCTCCAGAGAAAGCCAGCTTTTCACATTTTATTTACCCAGAAATAATGAGATATCTATCCAGCGACTTCGGCTAGAACACCTTACTGTATTTAGCAGTAAGTTATCTCCGTACTTCAGTGTTCATTCCAGTGCTTCACAGAGCAGCTCTGCTGCTGCTGTTCTGTGGCCTTGATGAAACAACCAAAAAGAAGGACAAACTATTTTTTTCAGCCTTGAGCAGCCTTAAGCGCAAAGATTGTTTCCGTCACAAAGAGCTCTCAGGCATGAATTTGCAACTGGGAGCTGAACTGACAACCAAGGTTACAACTTTAAACAAAGTTACACCAATGTAGATAGAGATGTTTTCTGCAGACGCTGTTACAAATACAGTGTACTAAGGATAGATAATATACTAATGATGTGTAACAGGGTTGAGTGATATGATCATTTATAACGTTAAACAGTATACATTTGTACGGCCAGATATTTAAACCTTTCTAGCTTTCACTTTAATGTCTCTTGTGGGATGTGCAATGATGCATGCATTGCATATCAATGAGCAGAACTGCTTAATTTACTGGTCCAACAAAATAATTAAATACAAATTGATTTAAAAAAGTTTGTCATTTTAAGAAATAAAAATTATGAGAGATAGAAAGTCATACACATGATATAATATGTAAAGGTAACAACTTTGTAAGTCAAATGTATAAGCTAATAAGTAACAATTATAAGATAATAGGTCAGAAGATTGAGACGATAAGTCACATTAATGACTTTGTAAATCAGAATTATGAGATGTACAGTAAAAAAGTTTGACTGACTGACTTTGACTGGTTTTTATTCAAACATTAAAATGTCCTCGACGTTCTACACAATTTAAAATGACAGACTACTCTATCCATATCACCCACGCCTTAATTAATTTTAGGATGTGTTAGTTAAAATGGCTTGATAGCTGAAGACTCCCTCAACTTCTGGTCGTGTTTTCATTCATTTGTCTATAAATAACAGAAGAAAGAATACATTTCAGCTCAGTTGTTCAGCAGCTGTGCATATTTAACTGACGTCCACAAATCAATGAGAACATTTCTGTGGTGTCAGATGCGTGTAAATAGTTTCATCTCCAGATAATTCATGCAAAACGCTGAATGACTATTGAATTAAAAAGTCAGGTTTGTTAGCTAAGACCATTGATTAACAATAAAGTAACTAATGAAATAATTAACCCATAGCCTAAAGCAATTACTTCAGGTGATACATCTAGCTGTGTTATGTTTATGCAGTATTTAACAGTAAACATGTACGATTTAATTAATACAATATGTGTGTGTGTGTGTGTGTGTGTGTGTGTGTGAAACCTGGATAAACTGACCCTCTGGTGAGGAGATGCATTCAATTGAAGTAACGACAAAAAAGTGCTTGTTTGGATTTTTTTCCGTAGGCGGTTTTATGCAAAACATGCCTTTGAACCCTATCGATACTGCCCTCAGTTTTGAACTGAAGACTTTGAGCTCGCCCCGGGTTGTCAATCCACAGCACACCCTTACAATTTGCTCCTGTGTCAAAAACAAAGACATGAAGAGAAAATAACAATCCAAAGCTGCATAATTTCACCGAGAGACAAGGACACGGAGGCAATACCGAGTGGCACGTGCAAGGCAGCGCTGTGTTCAGGCCATTGTGCGCCATTTTAAACCGCTAGAAGCAGCTTCATTATTTTATAAGGTTTCATACACAGAGCTGCAGGTCCCTGTGGATCACATCAATGTCAAGTCATCATCTGAAACAGCAAACTGTCGCTGCTGAAGACAGCAAAACGCACCTCCGGTAAACACACAGCAATGACGTGACGCCCTGCGCTTTTAGTTAAAAAATTTAACATCTTCTGACAGTGAAGTTAGACCACATCAATTATCAATTACACTTAATGGTGGAGGAGAAATTGAATTAAAAAAGAGTCATGGCTGACCTCCGCATATGAAGAGATATTGTTCTTGGCAGGCGCATTCTATTCATTCATCATTGACGTAAAAGTAATAGGACTTCAGAGCTGTACTAATGACCGACGACAGCCCCTCTGTAAAATAGATGAAAGGTGTGCCATTATGGGGTGGACTCATGAGAGGAGAGGCCATGCGGCTAATGACTCATTAGAGACATCTATAGCCAGACAGGCTGGGAGCCAAAAGGCCAGGAGTCCTTTTTTAAAGACTCAATACCCCAGCTGACACTAATTGTAGCCGTCAGGATAGCATGGATTTTCATCGCAGATAATAACAGTCTGCTCCCCTGACACATCTTGGCCTGTTACCCACAACTGGCACGGCCCAGGTCTGCTAGCCCTGCTCAACAGTATCTCATATCCCAAAGTGTTGATGCACAACAGCCTCGTAGTCCAAGCTCCATAAAACAGCAAGCTCTCGGTGCGGTAATGATGGTTTCAAATCTGATAAAGCTGGTAAATGTGAACCATCCGAGAGTGAGATGCAGCGGTGAGGGTGGCCTAAAAAGAAAACGCCACAGAGAGTAATTTTCAATATTCTCGTTGCATCATTCAACTCCTGCGAGCACCTGCAGTGTTGAGCAGACACATCTCTCATTTGGACAGAGGCAAAGCGGGATGTTTTATGGTCTAGGCATACTCCCTGTCACTGTGCTAATGTGATTCAGTTCCAAAACAGTCAGAGGAAATGAGAAAAGCTACTCTTTCCCACCCTTGCAGCACTCAGACATGATACACATGGGGCTTTACACTGCTAGCAGGAGGGGGAAAAATTACAAAAACCTTTCATGATACATTGACTTAAGGGGAGGAGAGACACTTACCACCGACTGCTGCAGCAGCAGCGTGAGATTCTTAATGCTAGATTTGAATGTTAGAGTAGAAACTGTGGAGGGAAGATTGGTGGCAGTTCATTACACTTCAAACTGGAAATGACTGGCAGCGAGTAGGCTGAGCAGGCAGAGTAGAGCTGGAGTCCTGCATTTTTATAGAAGACAGACTATCAAACATGCTGGCCGTCAAAATAATAATCAAAAAAACATTCTGAAGGAATGTGTTTTCTTGCTTTTTTCACGTCTGCATAATAGGTTTTTACCGAAAGCATAGCGATACCAATTGACCACAATGCCTGCAGTGTTCTCTAGTAGCCATTTTATAAATAACTGCAGAAATAAATGCAGGGAAAACATTGTGACTGGGTTAAAGAGAATACAAATTTACTTAAATGGGAAGCCTGTGGTCTTACTCAGCACAATTCAGCACTGTGGCTGTGCAGACATCAGGTGGCACAACAAAAGGTTGACTGCTCCTTTTCACCTTGACTTTAACTAACCTCAAGTCCAGGCCTGTGTTTCAGGCTTCTGTAAAATATAGCCCATTATTTATAATTCCTCTTGTTTTATAGAGTTATTTTAACCTCTGAATTTGGAAATTAAAGAATACATTTAAGGACTAGAGGAGCAAAGATCATATATATTTATGTATGAATGCTTGATGTTCACTATTATCTGTGTGCCGATAATTAAGCTGAATGATGATTTAGAATCAATCCATTGTTATATTTGCTGTAGCCTCCAGAAACTAGAGAATAAAAAATCAATAATGAATAATAAGCATTCGAAAACTTGAATAAATTACATGTTGTCTTGCAAGTGAGTTATGAATACTTGAAAGTTGATATGCCCCAACAGACTCTAAGATAAAGCACCTCATTCATTCGTTCCATTCATAGTATCTGCCCTGGTGTTGGTAAAAAGGCATAGCAATGTTAACAGACAACACCACAATTATGTACTTGCCCCCTCTCTGAAATACTACAACAAAGTGGAGGAGGCTTTGTGTCGACGAAACCGGGTGTGCTCGTTTTTTTTAAAAAGGGCTTCCAACGGCAAATTAAAACTGCGCCACCTCAGTCAACCATCTCAATGAGAGGAAACAAATCCATAACCACTGGCTTTAAAAGGCCACAGGACCAACAAACCTTTTAAAAAGACCAAAAGAGGTGTAAGCTGAGAAACAAAGGTCAATCTAATATGGACTCCTTTAACGATTGTTTTGCTCTTTGACTAATTCCCAGAGGCGAAAAAGACAGAGGGGAGGGAGTGAGGAAAGAGCCATTTAGCCCCAGTCGTCTCCCTGCTTTTCCCTGCCTATTGAAAATATGTCCAACACCACAACGATCCCACTGAGAATTTAACCAGGGTGAGATTTCCTCCCACATCTTCAGCTAACATCTTAAAACGGCTCTTTAAAGTCATTTTCATAAATATTTCAAGATATGCCACTGTAATGATAGCAGGGGCGAGGCTAGCCCTGCCTCGTGTCTGATATTACTCGGCTAATCTAAACTCCCCACGAGAATTTTGAGATTTAATTTAGGCATTTGGGGATGAAGCTTGGCGGAGACAAGGGCCATCCATCTTCTCTTAACAATCCTAATCTTTATAGAGGCTCCAGACTTCAGGTAGTGCATGTGATGGATAGCACCCCTGGCTGAGGACAGTCCATTAGTAGGAAGGCAAAACCACAAAGCCAAAGCCCAGTTACACTGTCTTAAGTGCAATGCAGAGGTAGTGGCAGCTCTGTATACTACATTACTAAAGAAAAAAACAATGTTTTGGAACAAACGTCCACCCCGGTTAACCATCCCAGAAGCTCTCATAGGTTCAGATTATTGAACTCCAAGCCTGGAGAGAATTTCCCCTCGACCGCCACAGAGCTGAGCAGCCATTAAAGAAAAGTAACTGGGAGTATTATTCTGACACTGGGGCAACAATCACAGAATAAGAGGTGACTAAAGTGCATCCACTCTACTCTTCATTTTGAAGCTTCAATCACGAAAAACCCAAGACATGTTCAATAGTTTAGCCCCGAAATAGCAAATAAAAACTTCTCAACTGTGATTGACGGAGCTCTTGATACAGTTGGTTGATTGACAGTGCGTGACAGCTCAGTCAGTATTTGATATCAGTCAAGTTAAAAAAAAAATTCACATGAAGGCAGACTGAAACTAGGTCTATATTTTGGATTTCAGAAAGATGTGTAGGTGGTTAAAATAAAATTATATTTTCTGCCTGGAGGACCTAACCTTGAAGGGTTTAAGATGTATACCGCTTTTCTGTTTTAAAACCCTGCAAACATTAAATCATGCCCAACTTTGAATGTATCACTGATGCTAATTTGTGTATCCAGAAATCTCTGTGACCTTGTGCCGCATGGCATTATTGGCACGACGTTACATAAACAGAAAATAAACAGAAAAACAAACTTTGCTAGTTAATCAGTTCAAGTAAAGATGGTATGCTTTTACTCCCGTCATGATGTCCAATTAGGAGTTGTGTTTATCACTGGAGCTCTGCAGCGGGTTGTTACAGGTACCAACTGCTGCTGCCACTACTTTTATCTGCACAGACAGCAGGACACCAGTTCAAAACAAAAACAGAGGACTATGTATAAAGTAAAAGGAAAAGAGAAAAAGTCTGATCCATATTTGCTAAGACTTGTTTGTTAAATCATTCTGAGAAAACACAAAAACACTGTTTATCACACATTCATTTGGAATTATAGCAAGCTTCAGTGCGTTTCTACGGAGTAAATAAAGGGAAGATAAAATGCAGTAATCCATCACAAATCATCTCAGACCTCCTGTCATCTCACACAGCATGCTAGCCTGGCTTGGCTTTAATTAGGTTATTCTGGAACTGCTGACAACAAAATAAATAAAGAAATGGAGGGAAAATAGAGAAGAGTGTGAAGTGTGGGGAGTTTCTATGGAGACCCGAAGCATCTGGCTTGATCCCAATAATTTGTTCTCTGCTGTCTTCATCTCCCCCCCCTCTCTCTCTCTGTCTCTCCCTAGTTTCTCTAAGTTCATACAGAGAAAAACTCCTTTTTCCTCATGCACACATCCCCTTGACAGCACAGAACTTATAAGTTTGATTATAATCGCTGTCATTCCGCAAACATCGCGGCGTTTCAACACATCTAATCCATAGTAAATTCTTAGTGTTCTTTAACCCTGATGCTCTGTTTGGGGTCCTGGATACCCTGCACTCTCTTTAACAGCTGAAATAACACACTTAACATTGTTTTATCACTTTGATACGTCGGGATTTTTGACAGCCGGAGGCCCTGGGCTGTAAAACATGGTTCAATTCACTGGATGTTCATCAGCTCTGTGTTTGTGATTGGTGTTGACGGTTTGTTTTAGGCAGCACTTTCTCTCCCAAATCCCCAAAAAGTCTATTTTTAATTTCTTTTTTAAGAGTTTCACATCAGTAATGTCTGTTTTTGGCAAAGAAAAGGTATGCATTTGTTCATGCATAGCCGGTGTTAAACGTAAATCATGACGTATTTCCTTATTTGGTGCAATAACAATGCTTTATGGTCATTTCCGTATTGGCAAAGGGAAGGGTTATCACTTCAATACTATTCAGCTTTTATGAGAATGTTTAAAGAATAATATTATTTTCCCGTTATTATTGTTATTAATATTTTTTACACATACAGCAAACAACAAAACATATGGGTTAAAACTCACAGAAAGTGTTCATTAATGACAATTGTGCAAAAACATAAATATATCATATCAACACTGTCTGTGATGACATCAAGTGCTGTTTCCATTCATGGAAAACAAACTAATAATGTCAGACAATTGAACTGGACAATTGTCTGACTTGCAGATGTGGTCGGATCTGTCACTGTTTACTGTGTGCCATCAAACAAGGGAGCATCAGCAAAATATAAAAACAATGCAAACCTTCTTAACGTGCTATTTCTATCATGTAGTTCACAGGTACTGTACTGCACTGTATTTCAAACTAGAAAGTATCCAGAAGGATAACTAATGCTATAAAGTGGTTAACTGTGCCACTCAACAGTATTTAGTCTCAATTTGGACAGTAAAGGAGCGAGACTTTTAAAAGCCGGAGGCTTGTTTCAAAGCAGTGATGGAAGAGGTCGTAACAGCCTCTCTACAGCTGATGTTTTGGGGGGAAAAAAAGAAGAAGGGAATGATAGATGGGTGAACTTTATATTTGACCCAAAGGAAAACAGAACACAATGTAAACTGTGTGAAGGCAGGCTGTCTTGACATTCATGTGAAGGCGAGATTAAAGTTCACTTATCAACTTGAAGGTTCAGATGTGCCTTTGGAGCACTTTTATTTGACGCTCTGATCAGTTTAAGACACTGATGAGCTTGTGAGGGTTGTTTGGCTGAAGTGTAATCTGTTAGGATGTTTTAAACTGGACTGGTTTCATGATATTCCGTCGTTGGCCAAGATGTCCTCTCCTGCAGCACAGGTTATTATCAGTGATTAAACTATGTATGAACAACAATCTTCCAATTAAAACAGGCCTGTAATTCAAAAGGCCTGCTGACTTCACAATGGTTGTTGACTAACACTGCACAATAGTGTAATTAACCAAAAAGCAATATGCATTGTACACACCAGACTATCTGAATCAAGATCTGTAAGCATGACGTCACATGGCCTTACAGGTTTAGCTACGGTCATCCAGCATCATCTGCGCTGCATGAGCTGTACCCACGTTAGTAAATCACATTTTGGTGACTGACAGCAGGTCATGCAGCACTTTAACCTTAAACCTTATGTGTTTATTCCTCTTTTCTGGTGTCACAAAGAACTCACAGAGAAATAACTGATTATGAAAAATGTGTGAAAGTTCAGTAGGAGCAACTGAGGCAGGATCCCTTTCTCAGAAGTAAGCACTCAGCTGCTGACTTTGTCCACGCGGTAGCTCTGTGTATTTTGGCCGTTACTGTATTTTTAAACATTAGTGTTTTGAAAAGTATTTCTCATGTCACAGAATCTACGCGAGCGATACTGATGGTGCTGTGTCAGTGTTTTTGCTCCGGTGCTCTGCACAGATCTGACACCCACCTGCCCGCTCTCTTCCCCTAGTCTCTGGGGCTCTTTGCACCGCGGTTGCCTAGCGGCAAAGTCGGCAGCACGGAGGTCCCCGTGCACCGTCGGTAGACAATAACCTTCCTTTTTAGGTTCATAAAATGTACATGAAAATACGAGAATAGTACACGCATGACTGCTTCCCATCGACAGCGCTTTTTCATTAGTCATCGCATGTGGAGAGACGCATTCTAATGCCAGGTGTGAGCTGACGTACTTAGAGCTGTCCACTTGTGATCGGAGCACAAAACACACTTGTTAATACCAGGTCTGACTACAGTAAGTCAGGATGAACACTGCATTTATTAATCCTATATTTACACGAGAAGGTACTTTTGTTTTTTTTTTAGTGCTTTCTTATAACTGAAGCACACCTTGGTGAAGCAGTGATGGAGGACTCTCCTAATATGCTTGAACATTTCACAAAGAGCCTTAAAAAACCATGCAGCCTTACAGTCCCGGCACAATCTGTGTGGAGATACTGTTAAACACCAACATTTGATATGAGCTAAATGAACTCACTAATGTCAGTTTAGAAGAAGTTGTGTTTATTTTGTGATACCAAATTAGGTCAAATCTGAGAAAAACTGTAGGTTGAAACTGGTCATTGTGTGTTTCCGTGTTATCACTTCAGACAGCTGCTGCTCCAATTGAAATTTTGTTAAGTATGAATTTTTTGTTTAGTCTGCGGTTAAGCCACTATCTACCCTGCATTACTGCGTTCCTTCTGTCAACAACTAAGCAACAAAATGATGTAGGACAGTCGTATTAGTGGGCACAGGGATAACATTAATTGGATATGAGAAAGCCATTTAAGACTTATTTAGATTGAGGACAAATGAGTGGCCCTAGAAAACTTTAAATTTGTCATTTATACGAGGAGAATAAGTGTGAAATCTTTTCACACATGACAATGAGTGGGCACATTTTTGAAGTAAGACAAAGCAGAATGGAGGATTTCCTCATGGGAAGAGAAACCTTGGATCCTAACGCTATCCATTGTCCTCTAGTCTTTTATTTTCCTCTACTTCAACAGAGGGATAATCTGCTTCAAATGACACCATATTGTTGATAGCAGAGAGGCTTATTGTCCTCCTTTCATGTCTCTGATAAAAGACACAGAGAGCTACTGTTCCAGCCGCCGGGATTGAGAAGAGAGTACCATTACACTTCCTCATCTCCATAAAGCCTCCATTCATCCATTTACCTCTCAGGACTCTGGGCTCCACCAGCCTGAAGGAAGAAGCAGTCGAGTGCAGAAAGCTGCTTCGCTTTGCTCTGCTCAGTATGGCACCCAAGCAGGCTGATGTGCTGAGTAGTGACAGTCAGCAGATTCGCTTTGTTGTGCACTTTCATTTAGGCAACAAGGGACTGCTTTCGTTAAGTGCAACTCACTGGGATGAAAGAATTAGAGTTGGCGAAGGCAGGCAACGTTAGTTTTACTCCATCACTTTGAAATCCCAGCTATAACCATCTGTCTAACTCACTCCAGAAATTCAAGCCAGCAGGAGCAGGGATAGATTATTCATTTCAACTCCTACAGTAGACATGCCACTGTAGTTATGAGGCATATCTTTGCAGCACACTGATGCAGAAACTAGATAGACATAAAGTTATCACAATTGAATATTAATATTACTTAATTATCCTTTGGGGGGGACATCAGTCCAACGAGTGCTGATGGGAATGCTAGACGTGCCGGAGAATTTTGCAGAGCTCATCGTTAATGGGCGAGGAGGAAGAGGAAGAAAAAAGGGAGCGCTTACAGTTAGAGAGCGTTCACAGAGCATCTATCTCTCTCACATGTCTGGAAAACTCTACAAAAAAGTTTTAAAAGAATTCAATAGTTCGCTCCTGCATCGCGGCCAGATGGCTGAGCATTAGCAGGAGAGGCTGGAGTTTGAAACCTGACAGTCATTCAATTCACACATCCATTGACCTCAACCCAAGCCCATCCCACAGACACATTTTGCCCCCCCCCCCCACACACACACACACACGCAGAGTAATATGTGTTTACAAAATAGAGCCCTTGAGGAGCATAATGGCCGGCAAAAGCTTTTGTGAGCTCTGAGCAGAGGGGTGACTGACCCTCACTTCTTCACCATCTTCATTAAAGCCTCCGGGAGAGCAAAGAGTGCTATAGGCCAGTGCTGAAGTAGATCAAGGCTAACCAGCAATCTCCCACACATGTGAGAAACACACACACAAACACCTATTCACACGCTCACATACTCCCACTTTTGTTTATCAGGAAACAATGATCAGACATGCACACACTGTCAAAGTCTATTCTCACACTACAAAGGTCATATTCATCGGTGCAAGGATTGTCTAATTGCACATTTCATACAATCTTGAGCCCCTGAATGGAAACTGCGAAGGCATTTCTAAAGATAAAAAAGCAATAAGAGCTCACAATATTATGTTTCTCATCCAAACATATTTGGTGGATTCATTGGCATTCAAATTACAGAGTATATTTTCCAGCTGATATACTTTAAACAAGATAATCATCAGCAGAGGGAATTGGGGTAGAAATTTCATAGAGCAAACAATGATTATTTTATTCATAATCCAGGAAGAAAGGAATAGGGAGAATATCAGATGAGATGATTCAGAAGGAGAGTGATCTTAAAGGCGCAGAAGAGTCTGTTCTCGTCAACATCAACTAGTGTCTTGTAACGCCGGATATAAAAAGAAAACAGTGTCCTACAATCAATAAGATGAAATGAGAGCGGTAAGATAGAAAATGGGCAATATTTCCATATTACTCTTTATCGTCTCTCCGCATTACCATAACATGAAGGAATTCTCATATGGAGATATTGTGGCTCACAGTGTTCATGTGTAAATGAAAGATAACACATTCTGCTAGAAATCTGTCACCGTGTGATGTCCGAAACACTTGGTAACATATTGTATAAATATATTTTTTTTATTTAAAGATTTTGCTCAAGTAAAGCCAATTAGTCTAAACATACACTGCCAAGATGTTTCACGTATTGGAATATTTTCAAAATAAATGTCAAATACAGAAACATGAATAATAAATGTCTTACAAATGCTGGAAAAAAAGAAAGATACAAAGGGGTTTTGTAGCAAAATGAGACACCCTTGATTGAAAGTTGAGCAGCTTTTTCGCAGCAGACGCTTTGACTTGTCAGAGCAGGAAAAGAACAGGTGTTCCTAATAACATTAAGGATGGCTCTGTTCTATTAAAGTGTCCCCGTAAGTCATGACAGTCTGACAGCGAGCCACCAGCGACACTAACAGGACCCCCAAACTGAAACAGCTCAATGGAATTAAGCCATCATTAATATAATTATTTACACGCGTGCTTTTCCTATGCTGCTTATAAAATGGTTCATTTTTATGTTTTTAAATGTTTCCTGATGAATCTGCAAATATTCACAAAATTAATATTGATGTATTTGGGAATGAAACGTAACACGTTGACTATGGTACCATTTAGGACCAAGAATCATTCAAATCCAGGTCTGTCTCTTACATCAGAACTTAGTTTTCAGTACATCTTAATCAGGTCTTGAATGCAGCTCGAAGCCACTCACTTGTCCACTACAGTAATTCACTTCTCCCTCCCAAAATATAAAACAACACAATAACAACTATAGTGACCCATAAATTCAAATTCAACACATTGTGTTGTTGGACTGTTTTGGTCGATTGTGGAAAATTATGAAGCCGCTAATCAGATAATAAGTTTCACTCAAATAAAGTGTTAAATATTAAATCTGAGGCACTGTGTAGTAAATAAAATAAGGAGTGATTATGGACACAGTCATGGTCAATTTGTGTCAGTTACCTTCAATGATTGATCGCTGTTTAATTGAGGTGTTACTGTCTGTCAGCTGTACCGATTCTCTGAAAAAAGGTCAACACTATCAAAACACCAATAGAAGATATCAGAGTTGGAGCTCCAGAAACGATTAACCAATTAATTGAAAGGTCAATTGATGGAAATTAACCTGCAACAATTAAAACAATCGTTAGAGTAGCTACTCAAAAGTGAATAGTTGCTGGTTTTCACACTCTTTTAAAACAGTCAACTGAGAGCACTTGGGTTTTGAAGTGATAAAACAAGACATTTGAAGACATCACCTCGAGGTCTGGGAAACTGTGATCACTATATGACTAAAATAAACTTTGTTAGATGCAGGCCTGATCTTTATATTTTAAATGACCATGCTGTAAGCAAAAGGTTACAGGTTTGATCACTGCGAAACAAATGTCATAATGACTGCTGCGAGCTTACTGAATGGGGATTGTTTCTTAAATATATACTCAATATCCTGGTGTTAAATGTAAGCAGCACCTACTGTATGTAGATGAAAAGAATAATGTGCTGTTAGAAACACTCAGATTTGAAAGGGGACGCTTTAATAGTGTCTAACTGCAGTTCAAACTTGATTTGACTGAAACATCCATGTTGTTGTACCCTGAGAGCTGTTGGACATACTGTTACACACACACACACACACACACACCACACACACAATTGTTGTTGTTATGACAGCACATGATTATACTGTCCAAGCAACCACGAATCACAACTGGTCACTTGTAAATTACATTGTGAACACTCACCACTCTGAATACCACTTGAGGACAAAAAAAAACAGAAAACAACAGAATAAAAAAACAACCAAAAACACTTTCTTTGTAGAGAATTTATATAAAGCCTGTGAATACCTTTGAGTGTATGCTTTCAACTTCATGGTGTTTGCCGCTCAGTGTGATGGTTGAGGTGTGAAATGAGTGCGAGTTGATCTTTAGTTCCTCTCGGTATTCTTTAATGGTGAATCTGTCCAAAACTATGGCTCTTTGAACTATGTCTTTATTTGTGACAGTTGTGAACTGCAGCTTCGAGTGTGAATGAAAATGTGTAAAACTTTGTGTTGCTTTTTCTCATCGCAAACGTCGAGCTACTGAGTGTTATTCTCTGGAAGTGTTGTTGCTGAAATCAATAAAACATTTAATAAATGCAATGAAAGGGGCATTCACCTGCAAACAAAAAAAAGTAACAGATTAAGAAACATTGACTTAAACTTCATACTCCAGGTCCCTTGTGCAGCAGTTGAAAAACTGATATTAAAATCGGTATGCTCACTCCCAATTGAGATTTTCCAATTTGCCTTTACTGTGGTCCTTGTCACTGTTAACGAGGTCTGACTTTGAGTTGGGCTGGGTCCAAATGACACTCTGTCCAGTCCAGTCTGATAACCGAGTGGATCCAAGCAGACATTTTCAGCTGTGATCACTTGGTGCATCATAATCGTCACTGGAAAAAAAGATGTCAGATTTGGGTAGGTGTTCCTCGGAGGTCATTTCTAATTAGGTCCATTTGAAGACCTTTCACCCACAAATACGGACAATTGTGTTCCTCGGATCACACGACTTCAGCCGAGCTCAAGGGCGAGAATGTTTACCATTGCTTGGCAACACCGTCGGCTGCTCTGGCAGTTCGTCTCTCGTATTGCCTATTGTGGACTGAAAGTACTGACGTGTAATCCAGATTTGAAATCCTAAATATCAAACATGTTTGGAATTAATTGGGGCCATCCGATAATTCTGCAAACATGCAGTTCGTGATGGATAAAACTGGATCCCTCACTTTACCAGATAATCTGGGTCGAACATCGTTACCCACCAAGGTCCCAGACCAGATTTCTCATCCCATTGTCGTGGCGTGTGAATCGCCCATAAATCAGCTCAAAACATCTGTAGCCTGAGCCCGGCTATAGCAGAAGATAGCATTGCCAGAAATTGAACCTGGATCTCTGTAGTGGTGTGCAAGTGTTAAGAACCTGCATCACCCAAGGACCTTGTAAGTCTTTTCTAATCCAGATCAATAACACAAAATTACAATACCATGAATAAAAATAGCTAGCAGTTGTGTTCTCGCATTGTGTTCTGCTCCTTGGAGCTGCTGAATGCTTAGGTTGGTGTTGGTTTATACATAAAGCTGCAGAGAGAGGAAATGCACATTGTGAATATGCTAATAGAATGAGTCAGTATGAACAAAACTGTGGTGCACAAATATCAGTCAGATTTCAAGAACGAGCCAAATAAGTAATTAAACTTGCACCAACCTGCTTTAAATAATCAAAAGTGCAAAGAGAAAATCACTCGCCCTGGCAGGGAAACAAGGACGAATAGCTGTCTGCATCCCATAACCTCTGTCCACCCGAACCAGCCTCATCGATACATAAATCTATACTTTATCACATCCAAAGTCTGGTAAGATAAAACTCACTGCCCACACAGGCTAGGCAGCTTCCATTTTGTGAGAGGCACACACCTCAGAGACAGCTGAGTCTCACTGACTGTTTCATCAAAATTGAAACTACCAAATAAAACAGACTTGTAAATCATACGTAAGTCCCTCACAAACATCGAGATTTCCTTCGAAGGCGGCTCCATTTCTTTTTCAGCCATGCATATTTAACAGTTGCTCTCACTTGGGGGGAAACGGGCCACTTCATGGAACTCATTCCAGGAATTCATCAGCACTCTGTCAGAGAACATGGCAGCCGAATCTTTCTACGTCAGAAATACACGGAAAAGGGGGGAAAAAAAAGCTGTAAGGAAATAGGACATTCTGATGATCTTGTGTGCTTGTGACACAATAAAAAGAAAATAAAAATACTATTCTTATAAAAGAAAGCAGTCATATTACGAAATCATTCAGAAGGTGGGGAGCTACTGATTCCACGTCCAAAAGGTATATATTCAAAGAAGAAACAAACAACCCGTAATCCACCAACCACCATACTTATTTTTAAGATGACTTCCTCTCTTTGCACTGTCAAGTTGTATCATCAGTCTCTCTCTCGCTGCCTAGATCTTAAGATTAAAGCACAGAGTAAGATAACATAAGAATAAACTGTGTTGTCTCTGACTGCATTACAATGCACTTATATTGAGATTTTTAGGATTCAATCTTATCTTAATATCAAAAACCATACAAATCCTAATTAGAAAAGCAATACGCTGACAACGATGCTTTCTCAACTTTTATCTACAGACAGAATATTTGTGGCAAAGGCTAAACTTCAGTACAAAAGAAAGGCAACAAAACAATAACAAAAATAAATAAATATTTGGCAGACTACCATGAAAGCCATGAAAGTTCAAAGACGTGTGAACTTGCGGTGCATTGCATCATGTGGGGGCACGCCAACGAGTCATCTGCCACGGAGCTCATTCCAGACAAACCTGCAGCCGAGCATTTGCAGAAAATCTGAAAGATTCATTGATCTTTTTTACCACCACCGTCACCTCATTTAAGCGAAAAAAGACGACAGCAAACAATATATTTATGGGACATAAATAAGAAGTAGACAAATCAAATTTATTTCAGGGTCAATTCCATCAGCTTCCAGTGTCAGCGCAATCAATGGCAGTGGAAACACTGTTCTCTTAAAGTGAAAAGAAGTCAAAAACGGAAATCTCCGTGGCTGCCATTGTGAGATTCTGAGGGTCGACGTGGCTGCATCATAAAGGTCTAATTTAGCTTGTTTTTCTAAGCGAGAGCTGCATGAACACACCCACCAATTGCCAAATGACCTCCGCAAAGAAGTAAAACACAGGGTGTTTTCCTTCAGCGCAGCCATAATGATACATTACTATTTATGTTCCGGCAGCTGGTGGGTGGCTCTGCTGAAAAGTCACTCAGTCTGCCTCCTTTATTTGCACCCTGAAACTTGTAAGGCCCCGCGAGGTTCAGTTTTATATGAATGCCTCTGTTCGTTAAGATGTAAATTCCTTTTACAAGTTGAGTGATGGCTCTCTAAGTTTTTTGCAGCTGTGAATAAAAAAATGCTCATTATGTAAATGATTTCGCCATAGACTTTTTGGTTTAGTGCAGTTCTAGCTTTGTGTTTAATGTTCAATGTAGCAATAAGACCATTGGCTACTCACTGTAACTTAATGGGAAGGACAGAGTTTAAAGTAGAGCTCTAACGATTAGGCTATTAAGTTCTATTTGACAATTATTTTTGATAACTAATCATTTCCGATATTTTTTTCTGTGAGTGCATTCTGCTATCTTTGTGGAATAGTAAATGTAATATCTTTAGGTATTGGACTGACCAAACAATCAATTTGAAGATGCCAATTTGCAAAACCGTGATTAATCGAGAAAAAGATCAATTTAGATTAATCACTCAAAGAAATATTTTTTGTCGCAGCCCTAGTTTAAAGCAACACAATGTTCCTCTCACAAACGAGAAGTTGGGCTCATAAGAGCTATAACACACTCTTGCTCACTTTTGTTGCTACAGCCTCACATGGTCTGCTGTGACCAGCAGCGTAAGGCGACTAATAATAGCTACCATTAGCGAACTTTAAAGAGAAAGAAGTGACATTACTGAACCACCTGAATAACTTCATGCCGCTTTAAAGTCAATGTGTTGGAATTAAACACCCCAGTCAAACACAGGGCTCTGATTAGCACATGTTCACACGTAAAAAAAAAAAAAAAACGGTGCTTCTATCACTGCAGACATTTACACACTTACTTATGCTAGAAACAAGCCCAGTGCCATGCTCGTACTCTATTTCAAACTGTGAATCTTCATATGAAGCTCAGTCTTAAAAAGAGGAGGTGCATAACAACATTAGTATAAACTGTTCTTGTATATTTGAAATATTTTAGAAAACCCACACTACACTACTTCAGGCGATACTCCACAGGTGTATCTTGTGACTAGAATATCAATGTTTCCCCCATTTATCACTAAACTATTAAGAGCTCTGGTGTTTTCTGTAGTTTGTATTCTGTATAAAAGAAATATTTGCAGAGATTACCTGCCTTTGTTTATTAAAGATCAATGTCTAAACATTTTGGGTCTTATGTCCTCCTCCTGAGTCTCTCATCTGTTCTCTGCTGCCAAGGGCACTGTGCGGTATAATGCATGCAGCACAAAACAGTAGGCACACTGGGCACATGATGAGAAGTTAGATATGCTTTCTTTAGGCATTAAATACCGCACGCAATCAAAGGTGAAATTAGCACTTTCTGGTTTATTAAATCCCAGGGAGGGAGTCATTTGATTATTCTGCTTCTCCACTTTGCTTCTTACCGCTGTCACACCTCAAACTACAAATTAATTGGGTTAAAAATGCTACAACAAAAAAGGCTGCACTTCATTTTATGCCAGATTTTGCACAGGCTAAAAGCCCCTACATTTTCTGTTGCTTCATTTATTTCCTCCAACAGACTTTTACTAGACTTAGGTCTGTTAATGTATGTATTTACATACATTAACAGACCACATATAACATATTAACATACATTACATTCATATGACTTGTATTCTCTGGGGTGGCATAAATGTGGCATTTCTCTATATAGGATTAAATGTAAAATATAGTGTCTTTGTGTGAGGGCATCTAAGGAAGAATCTCCAGGTGTAAGGGAATATTTAACTGGTTCATAACAATAAATTGCACAGACGCATGAGACTTGTGTGAGAATATAAATTACTGTATGGTTTCACAGAGCCACTACAGTCAGGTCCGGATTTAATATTAAAGATTTAATATTATGATTATATTATTTTCTGTTGTTTCAGACCTATGGAGAGAATTGTCCATGACATTTTTTTCCAATCTGAGGAGCAGCATATTTTCTTGTTTTAAGTATTATTCCCCAGTAAGCGAGAAAACAGATCGATGGAGCAACTGTGAAAATACACATTAAGATGGGGATATTTTTGAATTTTTATGTAATTATTCAGATCAGTGTAGTCTCTAGGGCTCATACTCAAACCACACACTGGAAGCAGGATCAGCCTCTGTCAAACAATATCAAGGTACTGTAAATAGCTTGTCTTGGTTCAATATTGATTTTGGGCTAGGGCAGTTCTCAGAGTAAACTTTATCCATGTATGCATCTGAAGACTGGGCAGCGTGCATTGTTCAGTCCTGTTCCACTTGACAGGCCCGAGCCATTAGGCAAAACAAGAAAACAATGCTGAGGCTGCTGAAGTAAGAAAAAGTTTTTGACTCTTTTTCATCTGCAAATTAGCCATTGACAAGATCCAAATGGGTAACCTTAATTAACCGAAGCTGCTGCGCTCCAAAGTCTGAACCACCTGGCTGTCAAACAGAGAACACAGCTGGCCATCGATGTGCGGTCAGCGAGAAATGGACTCTGGTGTGTGAGTGTGTGTGTGTGTGTGTGTGTGTGGGAGGGGTGTTTTGACTAAACTAAAACTCCTTCTTATTACAATATTCATATTATTCAAAAATAATGGACATAATTACACACAACATATTTGTGTGTGTGTGCCCTAATGGGCTATTCATTTTCTCCCTTCATTTGCAGCATGTACAGTATTTAAGGCAACTACAATCGAACAGAAAGGGAATAAAAACAGGTATCAATTGGTTTTGAAAGTCAGTGGTGGAAGAAAGTAAAAATGCTCTGTATGCAGAATAAGCATAGTTGGTTAAGGGAGAGATGTTATATACTGTTACTGCAGTTTAGTCTATAAAAATAGAGGTTGATGATACAGTGAATAGTAAATAAAAACATCCGCAAAGTTACTAATAACTACACCTCACAGATAAAAGTAGTGAAGTCTAAAGTACGATATTTTTTATCAGCTTTAGGGTAAAGTATTAGACTGCAAATATTTCTCAGGAACTGGACGCTGGAGAGCCTACTTTAAAGGTCTGGGTGACAGAGTTAGGACAAGTTGCTGCAAATTAAAGAACGTCCACAGACTGTATAACAAGTATTTTCCCAAATGGGGCATGTATATTTCTTTTATAAATACATCAGTGAAAGCATGTGGTGCAAGCACATTGATATTGATTTCCATGTGGGAGTTGAGCTTTTGTACTTTCTCTCAGAATTGTATTGTCTCTATTTTATTTTTTGCTTTATTTCTAAAAAAGCAACTGTATCTTGGTTGACCCTCTTGTAGCTGTGTTTGGCTGGGAATTGGAAGTACTGTATGGAAATAGGCTTTATCTTTTCTTTCTTTTTTTTTTACAGTACTGATGTTGTAATCCAAAATAAGCCATAGCAATCTAAAACGTTAGTGTAAGTGTAATGCTGCATAAAATGGAAATAAAAAGTATCAATACCTCAATTAACTCAACATTGTACTTATATGCAGTACTTGAGTAAACATACATATGTTCAAAATAACCTTTATGGACCATTACTGACATTACTGACATTACTGTCATGACTGCTTTTTTTGATTTTATGTAATAATGATATTCACGTTCTAGATTCAGTTCAGTTCTTCAAAACCCTTTACAAACCTTGTCGCAGCCCAGTAAAATGTCCTACTTATTAACATATGGTGTCTGTGAAAAAAAAAAAAGAGGACATTCACTGTAATTTCAAAACCTCAAACGGTTTCAACACATACTGCAAACGCAGCTTAAAGAACTGCTAAGATATCATTTAAGTTTTTAAAGGTCATATAGTTTGATCATTCATGCTGCACAAACTGGCAACAGATGTGATCAGGTCGTGTACTTTGGTCGAGCTTTCTTCCGACCCAGAAAAAAATTGGACGGAGAATATTCATGTCTGCGTCCTCCAGAGACTCCCTCTTTCATGACCGTCATCCGACCCTTCCTGTAGCACACATGGGCAAACTGCCACACCATACTGTAAAAATGCTACCAGATGGCCTCCATATCCTCTTACTGGCTGAGTCTGTGGTTATGGGTTAACTGGGAAACGCCCACTCCGAGTATTTTCACTGTGATTGTAGCTGGTGCTGTTTGGGAAGACACTAAACAGTGCAGCCAGCTTCAAAATCAGCGACTCGATGTTAAAAGGAGAAAAAAAGCCCAAACGAGAGGAATAATGTTCATTCGTTGCCCTGTATTTTCTTAAGAAAAATATACAGTGGTCATTCTGCAAGTTAGCACTGGTTTGTAATTAAACTAGAAAGAGTAATTTATCAGAAATGTATTTGTTCTAAAGAAAAAAACTAAATATTTGCCCTGATTGCTGCAAGCTCATGTATTACAATGACTTTTAAGTCACAGAGCTAAGTGTCCAATTTTCTGTAAGTAAACACCTGGAGATCCTTCAAAAAAACCCAGATGGTCATTTAAAAAACACTTGTTTTGGTTCCGAAAGTTTTTTCCAAAATCCTCCTTCTCCTACACTTCTAACCATCTGGATAAAAACACATTCCATTTTTTTTTCACGGAAAAAAAAACCTGAAAAACATAACGGAAATTACGTTATGTTGTCGTATAAAATATCGGAGAGAAACCTCAATATATAACAATGTAACCGATGATAAACGTTTTAATTGTGGCTCATGTTATACAGTAATTGAGCTAGAAGATATGTCAGTTTTGGCTACCATCTTTTTTTAGATTAGGAGAAAGAGGCACAATTTAGCAAATAGGTTAAAAATCTTTTTTCTTTTAGTGAAACTGAAGGAATGTTTTTTCATCCAGATGGTCAGAAGAGTCTTAGAGGAATCTGAAAATACCTTCTCGGTTTTTCAAAGGTCGCAAGAATTTCCAAAAATCGGGGTGTTAAAGCTCTTGAAAACTTGGTTTTAAATCTCTATAACATCAAATACCCATAATTAAATAAGCAACAATTGAAGTTGAAGTTTTGAAAAAATATCCTTGTATAATTTCTCAACAGTTTAAGGCTTAAAGAAACTGTTCATATGTTTCTAAATCCTGATTGGTGCATGGAAATACGTGATATCACCTATTATAATTCAGCCCTGCTCATGTGAAATAACCAAAACTGTTCCAACGTTGGCAGAAAACAGTGTGTTCATGTACAAGCCAATTAAAAAAAAAAACTGTGTGAAAAAAAATTGGTTTTTGGGGCCTTATGTAATGCTAATACTAATAATAACAAACAGCCAGCCAGCCCCAGTGTTGTATTTGACTGATCATGCCCTACATATTTTTATTATAATCATGATGAAGCAGTTATTGAGATGCACAACTGTCTACTTCTGCATTTCACAAAACGTAAGGTGATGTGTCACATTTTCAATAACTCACTTAGCGCTGGATTGTCAGAGATGTCAGAATAAACAAAACAAATCATGCCTAATTGTATCTAAAATTAGATAAACTGCAAGACAGGAGGGTTTGTAACAGCGAGGCAGGCAGGATGAAAGAGCAAATCAAGTCAAGATCATTGAGAGGTGAGTAACAAAGCTCTGCCAAGCTTTACTGTTCTGGGGGAAAAAAAGCTCCTCACACCAAGGTTAATATCAGCCAGGCTATGCGCGGCAAATGAAATACTCAAGAAAGACATAAGTCTCATTAAGGCCCATAAAGGACATCCCTAATAAAATCCTCAGCCTGACATGCAAGAGCTCTCCAGTGATGGCTGATTAATTGCTGGTGCAAATGAAAGCATGAGAGATAGCCGCGGCTCTGGGACTGTAATTTATCCTCTCCTGTCCTGTCTTGTCCTCACAGCCTGGGGAGATCACCCTGGAAGACAGGCGACGGAGAGTGGGTGGCTGGCTCGGGGGTGGGAGTGGGGCATCATCTTCATATCATGTGGGGGAAAACATGTTTAGGTGGCGGGTGAGATCATTTGTTTAGATTGTTTCGGTTATAACAAGCTGTATGTGTTGACATCTGGGTGTCTCGATGGGGGGAGAGAAATTCCCCGAGCAGGTCAGACTGATAATGATGACTGCAACACGGTCCGTGTGAAGAAATATGGTGGCGGCAACGATGACCCAAAATATATTCTGGGCAGTCATACATCAAGTAAAGACTATGCTATTTTATGACAGCTCGCTCTGTAATCCATCAACAATATAATCTTACTGATTCAGTCAGGATATATATTTCATCATCGGCTTTTGTCAGATCTCTGTTTATGATTAATAGAGACGCTTCTAATGCCAGGAGGGCACACTTGTCAAACATATGGCTAATGAGTGAGTAATTACCTCTATAAAATGCTTTGATGCTTTGCCTTTAATCATATCCGATTCAGACTAAAGTGGATTAATCAACGGTTAAGGAAAGCTTTGAGAATAGCCGGTGATGTAACGGGGCGCCTGCAGCCGAGGTTATAAGACAGACATGGGGGTCCAAGGACAATCTGGGCCAGGATAATGCCCAGCTGAGGCCAGACTCACACCTGCCCTCTAACTGTAATAAGTGGCTGTGGCACATAAAGAGGATTGAGGAAGGAAACAAAGGAATGGGGTGGAGGGAAAAACAAGGACATCCCTACGTGGACACAGCGGCTACTTTTACAGGAACTGGCAATCCTGCTTTCCTGGTAGTAGTTCATTGTGTAGATGTCATACTTTGCTTAGAATAACCTGGTTAAATTCACACTCCAAGGATGAGAAACAAGGTGTTGTTTTTAGCAAAAAAACAATCTGGCATTTGGCAGTTCTTAGCTGTTACTATTGAGATAATCATTTCTGTTTCATGTGTTAGGAGCTGGCAACGATACCTCTCCTAGTTTTTTGTTTTTGTTTGTTGGCAGAATGTGATTTCTTTAATCACGTTCTGTTAATTGGTTCATTCTTACTGTTATACTAAGTGTCGGGATGACAAATGCTTGTGAAAATAGCCTGATCTCGTTTGAAACTCTCCGCAATTTATGTCATTTAGATACAATTCCATTGAAAGACGATGAGTTATCATATTGAAATATCGCCCAGCCCTATAAAGCTGGCCATGAATCATAACACACCTATGTCCTAGGCCTATTTAGTCTTTCAATACTGCCCGACTTAACCCTAAAACCCTAACGTGTTCTCAACCCCAAGCCCATCTATTCCTACTGAAGATGTAAATCTTTGAAAACTAGTTAATTCCTAAAACTGCTGGGCACTGTAGATTTTAGCAGATACTACTCACACAACAGTAAATAGTGCACTTGTTGGGGACTATTTTTAACTGTGGATAGATACACTTTTGGTCTTTGAGTGAGTATTTACAGAAGATTGATGGGTTTTTACTATTTTTTGTTTTTGGACAATAGAGCTGTATGGCAAAGAGGAATGCGCTACAGTATATCAGGCCTTGGATACTTTAGATTAATTCACTGTTGGTTTTCGTCTTCTCATGGGACTTGTTGACGGTAAGAAAAATATAGACTACCACCAGAATTGTCCTTTAAAACAAAGTCTCAAAAATAAGTTGAATTTCAGGTACATTTTTCAAATACTTATGGTCATCAGATCTACTGGTTATGATAAAAATTAGCAGCCTAAATGTTACGATATGTGGACACAATGAATCTGATAAACGCAGCTTTACAATACAAAGTTTATGGCACGATCATAAAGGCAATGCATTTCCAGTTTAATCATATCATCTATGCTGCTTATATTAAAAAAACACTTGTGAAAGCATCCGAAACGTCCATGTTGAAATCACTGTCGCAATCAATGTCTTAATTCTTGATTGGTGGAGATGTTGTTGTTGAGCACTTTGCTGTTTGATGTCTGTCTTGAACTGTAATCTCTCGTGTTGCAGTTGTACTTGTCTGACAGTTGCCACAGATACAATTAATTTTCCGATATTGACATGTAGAACAATGATATCACGAATTCTAGCCAAAAATTGTCGTGTCATCCCTCATATCTCTCCTCTCATTTCCTGTCATCTCTCTTCTGTTGACTATCAAAAAAGACCAAAAATGCCCCCACAAAACTATGATCTTCAGTGTCATTGTGTCCATATATGTCAACGAGTAGGCCTACACGTACAATGTTATCTCAATTGGAACAATATGGTAGAATTAACCACCAAAAATAGGCCCAGGTTGAATTTTTTCTTTAACTTAAGTATGACCAAAAGCCAGTTGACTCGGCTTGTATAAATGTAGACAGCTGAGCTTTAGCTGAAGCCGGACGGACAGCAGAACCACGGCACTGTCAGACTCTTCAGTCTAAGAGGATTGAAGAAATGAAAAATTCAACTGAAACAACACGTGGGACAATAAAAGGGCCTAAAGAAACAACCCCTAAACATAACTGGCAATTTAAGTGACGCTTAACACAACAGCGTGGAAGCGATAGCTTAATAACGGGAAACAGAAACATCAAACGATGGCGGCTGTTGAAACGGGCGAAGGCTCTCTGCCAGACTCATTGTCACTGTCTGCTGGTGGTGCGTATGCTGCAGCTCTAACAGATGATATATCATGTGAACTATCATACAGCTGGCTAGAGTGATGATGATTTAAAAGGCTTGGTGAGAGTAGACAGCTCGTCTGAAAGCCTTGTTTCACTGTGTACGCAGTCTGATGTGATGCATCCCAGAGTCACCTTCAAATGCAGCTCCTCTTGAAGGCTTGATGGGTCTCATAAATACCAATCGTAATTATGACCCACCAGCAAACAAATCTCCATTTTGCAGGCCATTCTGACAAGAGTAAGGGTAAACCAACTAGGTCTTTTGCATATCTTGTCTGACTTACATGTCATTGTAACGGTTTAATACTCCATAATATATGCCATTGTGGATACCTGACGGCAGGGCTGGTCCAGGTTGGCAATACAGGGCTGCGGAGTGAAGAGTGAGATGTTTTGCCGCAAATTGCATCAACGTTGATGACATAAGAGGTGATGAATATTCGGAGGTGACCTACTCAACACAAAGAACGATGTCCGGGACGAAAACAAACATGCAGTTGGTTTGTCTGCTTGTGTGTCTAGGGAAGTAATAAACATAATTATGCATGTCAGCTGTCACACTAACAGTTTGTTTACAGTGAATATATCATTTAAAACTTCAGGCGTTGCATAAGCACAAGGTGACAGCATTTTCCTAATAATGTCACTTACACTTACAATATCTTTTGAGTGACACGTGCTTCCCTGAGGGCCCCGTCATCTTTCAACACTTCGTCAGCCGTGGGCGCAATGTGTCATCCATGAAAGTTCCCTCTGCTCTCTTTCCATCTACCTGTGCTGCTAATCAACAAGTTATCAAGTCAAAGAGACAACAAGTATGTCTTTATTCTGCCGGAGTGAAGTTTGCTGTGAGTATGAAAGGACTAAAATACTGCCGTTCATACTTTTTGTTTGTTAACTTTCTTCCTGTTCCTGACAAAGAAATGTGTAACAGTCCCTCTCCAGAACGCACTTTCTGCAGAATGGTAACATGGAAGAGTGTGGTTACCTTTATCTCATATTCTACATATAAGTGTGCCTCTTATTTACCTAATTTAGTCATTTGGTTTCTAGTTATTTTTTCATTTATGTCTTCTCTGTAAATAAAACAGCCATTTCACATCTGTCCGTCCTAGAAGAGGGATCCCACTTCCCTCTGTACCCTAACAGGAGTTTCCCTTTTTTCCTGTAAATGCAATAGTTTGACATTTCAGGAAACATTTGCTGAGAGTTAGATGGGAAAATCGATACCACTCTCGTATTTGTCCATTAAATAATCGAAACCCAGGAGACAGTTACCTTAGCTTAGCACCAAGACTGGAAACAAGGGGAAACTTATCCTGGATCTGAAAAAAAGGTAAAATAAAAAGACATCCACCTACCACCACCTCTACAGCTCAGTTAATAACACAATATATCTTGTCTGCTTAATCTTTTTAAGAAACATAGTGTAAAAAACAACAAGATTTTAGACGAGCCAGGAGACTGTTAGCTTAGCACAAAGACTGGAACCTGGACCTCCGTCAAATCTCAACGCAACATTTTAAAACTCTGTTTTTTTGTACAGATTAAACAAGCACAAGCATTTTATAACATGTGTAACATAGGCTAAACCAGAGACGGTTCATCTTTGGCTATAACAGTTTTAAAGGTCCTGGATAGAGTCCTGTTTCCCTTTATGCTAAGCTAAGCTAACCCTCTCCTGGCTGTAGCTTAGTGTTTTAGCATACAGAAATGAAAGGGCTATCTTCTAATAAAACCCTTTTTTTTCTTCTCTTAACTTGACTTGACTTTACAAAATGCTGGACGTCAAAGACTAAAATAAATGAAATATTTTGTCTGCTTGATTAAATCCAGTTGGATTCCATTTTGAGCTATAAAACACCTCAGAAGTGTGATTGAGATTAAGTGTACTGTTTTGACCTTAACCAGGGCACAGCAAAATGCTGCTTAATTCATTTTCTACACATGGGTCCCTTACCACACATTCCAACCTTGAGATTGGACAAAGAGGAGTAAAAAACTGCAGTTCAACCATACACAAATAGCGACAGGAGGGATCTGTGTAAATGAAAGCATCACATAATACATTGGACTGAACTGCAACCTTGAATGAAGTCACTGAAAAGACAGCTATTGAAACACGTCTTTGTTCTCTTCAATATTAATCTTGCACATTTTTTCACTGCGACAAATGAAGAGTGGACACAAGTAAAGTTTTTAAACTTTATTGTACGAGGGAATTTAAACCACGTATATAATTGAATACGAAACCTAGAAATGACAAATGAAAGTAATTAGCAATTTGAGACATAGTATAGTATAGTAGCCTACCTTTATGTCCAAATTTGCACGTCTTTGCGATGATTAACCTTACTATCCGTCGCATGCAAGATGCCATGACATTTTTGTGTAGCATTGAGCAATCTTTTACTATAAGAATTCTTGAATAAAACAAGCAATCGAACATGTAAGTAAAGGCATAAAGGAACAGGAAATAAAGGATAATTCTAAAATGCTGATCACTGTACAACAAAGAGAAAAGCTCACAGGGAGCACACAAACATTAAGTTAAAAACAACTTGCCCATAAAAATATATTAACTGGAGGTGGAAATGTGGTGTTTCTAAATCTTAAAAGGTGAGAAACCTGCCAAAAGACATCACTTTTTTAGTTGCAAGCGATTTCTGCGTTTCACTTAAAATGTGAAAGGACTTAATTATTAGTGTGAAGATGACTCTCAGCAGCAGAAACGTCAATAAAAAATAAGAAATGGTCTCAGGCCAGATGTGGCAAGTAAAGAGAGTGTTCATACTAAATCATGAGGACTTTCCTCAGGTTTTACAAAAAAGGAACCAATCAAAACCAAAACCATCTTAATGCCATTTATTAAAAACTCTTTATTGTTATGACCTAAACCCTCTTTTTATATCCCAACTACAATTGACATAAAATACATGTTTTACCGTATTAATTTGCTAGAAACACACTCTAGTAGAAAGGAGAAAGCCAGACTGAGAGAAAAAGACTCCAATGCCATATACTGTATATCAATAGATTTTTGGATTTTCTTTTGTTACCTGGGTAAAAACTTTCTACAGCTTCTGTCGCTTTACCACAAGCAAGGCTGCTTTCTGATGATTCAAATAATTCCAGCCCCTCTCTTCAAATGGAACATTTTGATGGATTATGCAGTGTCAACCTTCACCGCACTGAACATATTTGAATAAATGTAGATTTGAGATTTACTGAAAGATGAGGCCAACGTGTCAGAGTGATACACAACTGCATGCAAATGCTCAGTACTTTGAAGCTGTAGCATTTCTAAAAGGTGGTGTGGAATTTTACAAACTTCCAATGGCACAAATATAAATTGTTTTCCCATGTTAATGTCATTTATTCAGGTGGCTGTCACATTGCATATTGTCATATTGTCATATTGTGATATTGCTATGACAGGAAGTAATAATAGTGATTTGTCTGAGATCTATTATTTTATTACAGACAAAGTTTCCATTTGCCATCATCTCATTAGAAATTCAATGAGAAGAACTTTAAATGTGAGCAGGTTCAGTTAAATTTGCCTGAACGTACAATATGAAAAGGAAGAGGAAATAAAACAGCAATTTGTGCACACAGTGAGAAACAATCAGCGCAAACCTTAGAAGATATGGCATTTGGATGCGAGTGACAAAAATTAAATCATGTACAACAACCCTATTACACATGTATGCCATTTGACAACCCTTAAATCTACTGATATTTGAAGCAGAATAATCCACGTTGTGCAGGTCCAGCCTATTTATTCATGCACAGATCGCAGCTCTCTCAGGCTTGGGAAATCAGCTTTTGCTTCAATACCGCCTTTGTCACACACATACTTCCCTGCCCTCACTAACTACACTATCTCCCTGCCTGTTCAAGCAAAACTTTATGCTAAGTAAATCATTTACATCTCCCAAGCAGCCTATCTACATTTTCCAATAAAACCCTAAATTGATGGATGTCATCTTAGTGCTCACAGGCAATAACTCCTGCTGCTTCGAAATAACAATATGTTTTGGTTTTATGAGGTCTAGACATGCTATTCTTTTTAATGACATCCCTAGGCCAGTGCTGTTTACATTTATTGATATCTGTTTTTAGACTGGCGAAGCTTTGTCTTCCGCAGAGGTTTCCTATACAGAGCTAAGTTTGACTTATGCTGACAAAACAAAACTTTTCATTTGGTGAGTTAAGACCACAGAGTGAGGCTGTGAAAAATATTTTGCTCATATATTTCTCTGAGATGTGTTTTTCTGAGATTAAAGGCAACATTTCTACTATATTTGAAAACCCATAAAAGACAAATGTGAACCACTTTACAGTGTTGTTTTATTAGTTTTATTGAAGATCATATCCACTTCTGTCTGTCCACTTACAAATCAAGTAACAGCATTAGATGTATATATCCTTTCAAACTTGAGGGTGAACAAATTGTATTGGGTGATTGCTTATAAACATAAAAACATAAATTCTAAATGTAAATACATTTCAATCCTATCACGCCACAGTTTAAGCTGGATACAACTGTGTTTCTTTGGTGGTGTTTTCGCACCATAAAGTCTTAAATGCCCTGGAGACAAATTTTCTCAATCAGCTTTTTACTAATTGGAACAGTTCTGGTAATTTCACAGGAGAGATTTATGTATATTTGTTTTTCTCTGTGCTCTTCTCTCTGATTTGAAGTGAGCGGTGGTTCAGTAAGAAAAGGGTGATATCATATGTTTCCTCGCACCACTCAGGATTTAGGATTTGAATCAAAAACTGATGACTGCAAGCTTGCGGTCCAGTAAACAGGGTGGGATAATGGACAGAATCTATTATCATACATTATCAGTGAGAGTGTTAGCTAGAAACAATCAAGGCCAATCACATCATTTCTCCTAAAAGCAGAGCTCTTTCCACCACCACATACAGTTTGGTAATGTGTGCAGAGTTCACTGGAGTTTCTCCCGAGAGTAAACTCGCCCAGGAAGTGAAGGAGTTGCAAGTGTAAACAAAAGTGCAAAAGTGAACTTTAATTTGAATGTTTTTTCTCTGAGACAAGATGCAAATATTAACCAGATTTGCAGCTATAAACAATGTTGTACATATTAAATAAAAATAAAAACAAATATGTTTTTGTAGTTTTTTTTTTCATTTTTGACCTAAATTATTATTATGGACTAGTCTGTTACATTTGGTTGAAACTAAGTCACTACTTCCAAACTGGGAATTAAACCGTGTCTATGGCTGCGTAAACTGACAATTCCAGTTATTATCCTGTTTACAACTCAGAAATAAAGAAACTGTTTATGAACCGCTGCGCCTCAAGAAAATAAGAGTGCAAGATGGTGCTTTGTGTCATGCGCTCCAATGAAAATATAGCCCTCGCACTTCGTACAAGGAAATGCCGCTAACATACAACTTGTACTTAATGGACTGACAGTTCTCACACATTGAAGCTTACAAGAAAAATAACATGCATATAAGTTGATACACAAAATGAGGGGCAGAGCAAAGTTCAGTCTCAGTGCATTAGGGTTCAGCACTGAGCTGCTGTGTCCTTACATTTCACCAGTTACTGTAAAACCCTTTGTCCTAAAACTGCATCATTATTGTGCTATACCATCAAGGCCCATTTGAAGAAGTCAAAGAAGATAGGTGAAGCAGTTCTGTGCTAATGAGTGCCGGCATGTGTTCTGCCTCGGAGGATAGCAGAAAACCAATTGAAACAGTTTTAGAGAAGGCGCAGACTTTACAATGACCAATTAAATTTATGAGAGCATCATGGACTGTCAAAACTAAATGAGACCTGATTGCAGGAAAAAGCGTGAAGCACTAAAAGGAACCTCTATGTGAGGAATGAACTTTGGTTGTCCCTTCAGATTTCTGTGCACACTAAAGTATGGATTTCTGCTTGTAAGCTACAACGGCGTCCACAAAGACAAAGGTCCCTTTTGCTCAAGAGCTGTCACTACACCTGCTGCAAGTACACCCGAGTGTGCGGAGATGCCGCTTTGTCATTCTGTCGGAGAGCTGCACACGTCTTATTTACTGATCGGTACGAGTTTGTCATGAAAAGGCTGCTCTATAGCTTCTGGTCAACATACAAATACAGTATGTAAATTCCCTGAAAAGTGCATTAACTGTACTGTACACTGTAAAATACTGCAAATGCAAACTAGCTAGGAGTTTAGAAAAATATTGACTTCTTTGGGATAAATGCTTGGTCTTCAGCTGTAACTTAACGATTAAATGTTGAACATGGATGTAGATTTGGAAGGCATTTATGTCTTTGCCTGATTGTGTCTGTTAACCTGTCAATATATATTTTTTTTAAGTTAATAAAAAAGGAAGATAATTTGTCAGAATTATTAAGTTTTCTAGTGTCAATGGGTGTGGACTCTCAAAAAAAGCCACAAAACTTCAGAGCAGATTCCCAAAGCAGCGTCTAAAATAGTACACTTTTGAGTATATTTATATATGCAAGAATAACCGCTCTTCAATTTTTTTCTTTCCAGACGCTGGTGGAACAAAGAACAAAGGACAGATGAAAGAATTAACTTGTGAAGTGGAAATCTGACAAGTGGAATCGGCTTATCTTGACAAATGAATAGCATTAATGAAGGTCTGCCACATCCATCTATAGTGAGTTCTTTCAGCAGTAAACTAGTTTGTACGATGAAAGTTGTACAAGACTGCAAAGTACTGCAAAGAAGAAGAACCAAAAGAAAACATCAACACATAAAGAAAACACTTGCACTGTTGACTCCATTAAGGCCCGCAGCTCATTAAGGGAGACTCAACAGAAACCAAAAGAAAAACCTTCAACTCCCCTATTAGACCCCATTGTGAAAACAGGAAAGAGAAAGAGAAAAATATATATACTATTTACATCAATTCCTGCATATGGGAGGCAAAAACAAAAAGAAAATACACATTTATTTTTTTAATTAATAAAGAAATGTGTTAAGAGTATACAAAGTTTGCAATTACATTTTCTTAAAATGTGGGGGGTTTGGTTGCAACTGTTTGAATCACTGACCGTGCTTTAAGAGACAAAAGGTGAACTAATATAAAGAAAGTATATTGTCAAAAATCAGACTGGAAGTTGCTACCAGTTCTAATTGATTTACACATATTTTTTAACACGAGTATGAAACACAACTTGTGATATATTTACTAATAACGCAAACTCTGATACGATTGGATATGAAACACACAAAAATGCAGATTATAAATCTATAGCTTACACTCTTCTAATCATTGATATGAATATATCTACATCAAGGAGTGTATGATTAATAACAGATATAGATTTAAATGGAGTATAAATAGTAATCTAACTATTAAATAAATACTATTTTCTATTCTACTATTTCTCCTCTTAGTATAAAACAGTTAAGTGTGTTCCTTTCTGTATACTAACTGCAAACACAGTATAACATAGACATTAGTATATAGTACTGGAAACAGTTAGTTAGTAATAGTATGTGATTGGGAAAGAGTAATAATCTTAAAAAATTTGGGAATATCTAGAATATTCAGGTAATCACACACACACAGCTATAAAAGCCCAACCATGTGTCAGCTTTGATAGAAACACAATGTAGAGGTGCCTTTTATCAATGAATATGAAGACTTACAGCAAATCAAAATGTTCAGTTATGCTAGGCACAGACATGGATTTGTTTCTGAAATAGAAAAGCTGCTGTGCAGTGAGCTCAACATCTGAGCTGCAGGCCAGTTCATCGTTTGGCATCTTTACTTTCCTTGTTAGCTACAGACCGACTGCTTTTTGGGAGCCAATGGATCGAGCCCATATTTCTTTTCAAATACATTTACCTGTCATCTCAGATGTAAACAATGTGACTTTGAGTTTCCCTCTTCCATTAGCTCTATTGCCTCCCATGTCTCTCCGCAGCGCAATGACTCAAGTATGAGAAGTAATCAATAGGCTTCTGGTTTGGGTGAATGAGTCTTAGTGCTTGGTTTGCACAGTCTTGATCAGCCTGACAATGACAGATTATAGCGCTGTATCTGAGAGTAATTAAGATGGGTCTATCGTCACGCTGATAACTCAAGAGCATGATGCCCCCAAGGCATGCAGCACCAACCTGTCAAACAACAGCTCTCCTCTGTGTAAACAGCATCAACATTTTCTCATGCATCACCTTGAGAGGAGGCGAAAAGTCCTGCATCGAAAGTAAATTCTGTCACGATTATCTTTTCTTTTACATCATTGTAGGTGCTACCGAGAGTAAAGGAAGATATAAAGTACCCATTTTGATTGAATTCCAGAAACCCTTCAAAAGTTTTTACTTTTTTAATCGCATCAATCCAACAACACACCTGTAATTATTAGCTGTTTCCTACTGTTTCTAGTCTTTATGCTAAGCTAAGCTAACCTGGCTCCAGTAACATGTTTAAACATGAGAGATGAGAAATGAGAGTGATATTCATGCTTTCATCTCTCTCTCAGCAAGAAGGCATATAAACGTACTTCAAGTCAACACACAAACATCTGCAGAAGTAGTAGTGCTGAAATGGTTTGTCGATTAACCGATTAGTCAAACAACAAACATTCTCTGGGGCAGCTTCTCAAATGTAATGATTTGCGGCTTTTCTCTGTTTTTCAATATATATATTGAATATCTTTGGGTTTTGGACTGTTGGTCAGGCATTTTTGTAACATTTTGTATTCTAAATGATGAATCAGTTAGTTGAAAAAGTGGCATTTCATCAAAGACCTAACATTTTAAATAAGGCAGAACGTATTTCAGAGCTATCGACTGAATACATTATATGAAAGTTTCTCTTTTTCCTTAAGTGTATTTAATGTTGTTTCTTTAATAATTGTTTGTTCTTTCCAGCTGGCATCCCTGAGTGTATTGTTCAAATAAAATTAGAGGAACATTAGGGTGCAACGGAGGCACTGCTGAAAAGAAATGTAGAAAGTTGGAAGGACCGGGCTATTCTAATGTTGTCCCCAAGTCTAGCTACATCCTGCTGTGTAAGGGAATAATATTTCATTCAGTCTGCATAAATGCATTTGCAAACCGCACTCCAAACAAGAAAGGGAGGGACTGATTCCAGGCGATGCTGTTAGGGAAGTAAGGTACCTATCGCAATATCTCTGTATATAAGCAATAATTAGATTTTTTTTTTTCCTTCATTTTTGCTCTTATCTCAGAGTAAAGCATGGCATCAGCAGCACATTGTTTTTCTATTAGCAATGCAAGTTGTATTGATTCATTTTCTGTTGGCACTCACTTTTGCGTAGTACCTATAGGCGTACTTTTGTTATTTTTCCAGAGGAATTGCATTACTTCCACCACTGCTTACAGAGGACTCTGGGTACACAGTGGTTATTTTATCAGGCTCAGATCTGCCCAAACAAGCCTGGAGAGGCGACAGAAAGGTGCTGCTCCTCTCCTGTTGTCTGAGATGCAAGGAGCAGCAACTGAGCTCTGCCAAATAGAGAAAAGCTGTCGCCTTCAGATTATGATAGAAGTGAACGGCCTGGAATGAAACCACAGCGGACATCGTAGACTCCCAAACAATATAAATGTCTAAATGTCACCAAAATAGGAAACTATGTAATGATATTACTACTCATTGGTAATTTCACTTTGTAAACCAGACAAAAACATTTCTAACCCACAAAAGCCAAACACTGTGCAGCTGGTGATTAAAGCAGCCAAACCTTTTTCATTCCAATTCAAGCAGTGGATTAGCGGGAGCTCGATAACTGAATGTATTGATTAGAGTCTTCTCTCTTAGAAAGAGTCCTTTTTCCTCCACATTGATGAGCAGTTATTTAGTCTTAATGTTGTGACTTCTGCTCTGAGACTCATCCACTCTCGAGGTTTCTCTTTTTGTTGAATTTCTCTTTAGCTGTGACTGATGTAAACACTAGATAGTTTCTTAAAAAATAATCTATATATTTTAGTTGGTCCTTAATATGAAAGAAGAAACAAGGCAACAGTAAGTAAAAGATAAAATTCCTACCTGGAATCAACATCAGCTAGAAATATACTTTGCCTATTTTTAGGCTGTACTTGTGGTTCCCCTTTAGGGGCAAATAGTGTCATTTTGAAAGCTGTAATGCTCTGATGAAATATTATGTGTGCCTCTTCAAAATGATCAGTGTCATTTTTGATAATGTGAAATGCATCCCCAACTTCTGAGAAACTCCAACACGTGAAAAAACGTTGCAAAGCCTGGTGTTAGCCTAATCATTGCAATCTTAAAAAGGCCAGAATGGAGGAGGGAGTTCAATTTCCTGAAAATCAGAGACAAGACTACAGATACGATGCCTCCCTTAGCTGAATCTGTGTCAGTGTTAGTATATGAAGATGGCGTATTCCAAGCTATTTGAAATCAGAAGGCGCTGCTGCCATTACAGAACACGTATCACAAACAGGATCATTGTTAAGTTTGTAACAATTGAGCCAGCAAATCTTGATGTCCTTGAAAACATTATGGACATGCTTCAAATGGCTGTTATTAACATTTATGTGGAAAAATTCATGGTGGCAAGAAAACCAGATTAAGAGTTGAAAGCCACGCTAGCAGCTCTCTGAGTCTGTACTTTGAGCTAAATGCTAACATCAGCATGCTAACATGCTTATGTTTAGCTGTTTACCACCTTAGTTTAGAAGTGCAGCTGAGGTTGATGGGAATGTAATACGGTTTTTTGACGATGATGATGGTGCTACGTAAAAAATTGAGGGACTACCCAAGTTATTTGACTTCATCCTGCCGGTACCATAGATAAAGTGTGGACAAAATTTCACTGCAATCCATCCAATCGTTTTTGAGACATTTCACTAAAGACTAAAAATGTCACCTTCACGGTGGCGCTAGAGGAAAAGTCTAAGAATCATCAACGTCATGAGGGTTTATCTTTATTTCACTTTTATGAAGCGTCTCAGTGAAATCAGGACACAATCCAGCAGTGACTGCATTTAGTGACTTCAGCATTTAGTAGCAGATGGATTGTCTCTGCAGTCCCTGAACTACTTTTTTTCAAAATTATTTGGCAATACAACACACTGTAATAAAAGTTAGGGAAGGTTTAAAGGTATCAAAGTTTGACTCTCATCCAGCTTTCGTAAAAACATTACTGGCATCTGTGGCGTTGTGTGAGAGACAGATGAATGGTCAGATTTATAGCCACTTTTAAGTATCATATTACTGAACTGGATTCTTATTTATTAAAATTTTAGTTTGAATTATGGTACCATTAGGTGCAGATTTATGGAGGATATCTGCCCTAAGAAAGTACTGTGCTTTGACTGCTCTGCGGCCTTAATGGTGGCTTGTAATTGCTCCATCACCCATACTAATTTGCACTCTATGCCCCTTTCAAAACAAAAACATTGCATTTTTTCTCAATGTGGGGCCTGATTGTCATTGTCTGAGCATCGCAGCCAATAGAATGATGTCTCTCAGATCCAGGGAACAGCGAGAACAATGTCATATTCATAAGCAGAGACATCAGCTCTCCTCCTCATTACCACAGCACAGTCATGAATGGGAGCTTCTGTCCCCACAATCATGAAAGGACCTGTCATCTGTCTGTTTCTCCTAATTGACTGTTTACTACATTTCAACACAGACAGACAGACACATTTTTCATCGTCCTCAGTTTGTCATTCAGTTTGACACCACAGTACAAATCCCTAACATGGATATGTCCCGAGTTTCTAGTTGCTACATGAGTTAAAGTGATAGCATGTCTTCAGCACCACTCCTGTGACCTTGAGAAAACAACCTCATACAGTATTTACTTGAAGCACTTTTACGCATGTGTTCAAACACTCTTGTACCCAGCACCCAAGGTTATGTCTTTAAGAAAAGATTGTAAAGAATCAAGGATAGAAAGAGATTACTTCTTTGTCTTCTAACATGGACTTCCATAACCAACTTCTTTCTCTGGCTGTCTTGCTCCAAACTCTGACTCGGAAGGCCCAATACTAAAGTGAAATCTGAAGATCCATTTTTTTTTTTTAAAGCGATCTCAAAAGAGAGCGTGAAGATCGATCGTGGACGCACATTCACACACTTGCCATGCTTGGACAAGGTAGTTATGGTTAAAAACATTCAATTTACAGACGAGAACTTCACTTCACACATACACAGCAGCAAAATTCAAAGCAGATACAGCGGAAAAACACAGCCTGGAGGTGTGATGTACTTTCTGAATGATAACAGCTGAGCCCACACGACTTACTTTGTTACCAGTGGCTAAATTCCTTACATGCTTTTGCTGCCAATTCTCTGCCAGCCCCTCCTTTTCCAACAGGAAGATTAGCTGCCACCGCATAAAGTAGTGCCATGCATTATCTAGCAATTAGAGTGGGGCTTATTAAGCAGAGTTTAATGTAAATTTAATGAGCAATAAATTCAATTTCTTTAAATAGCAGAGTTTATTATTGTTACAAATGATGTACTGTGGTGATCTCGAACGTACCGGCGATGAAATACTTCACAAGCGGGCACATATCAATGGGCCATTAAGTGCGATATTAAATTCATCCTGAAACATGGTACTATACTGTAAGTGCTATTTTATACCAATAGTGAAGTGAAGGCCACTTCAGTTTGCTACAGAGACATCGCTGATGTACTGCGTGGGTTCTGAGTAGATATTCGTAAGAGGCAGCAGGTATTACCTGATTAATCGATTAGTCAATCGACAGAGAAATCTAAAAAAATCTCAATCTCTGCTTTCAGCTTCTCAATTGTGAGGGTTTGCTGCTTTTTATTTATCTTTTGTGATGGTACATTGTCGGAGTTTAGGCAAAAGAAGCAATAGAAAGGCGTCACTTTGGCTTTAGGACGTTTTATTCATTTATTTTTTTACATTTTATCGATCAGGGGATTTATCAATTAATCAACAAACTAATCGGCAGATTTCTCTGCAATGAAAATAATAGTTGTCACGGTCCTAGTCAGTGGTGGACTGTACTGTAATTAGGTTACTTACTCTGGTGCTGTACTTAAGTCAATTGTAATGTACTTGCACTTGAATGTTTCTGTTTTGTGTTACCTTACACTTGTACTTAACTACATTTGAGAGGCAAATATTTGCTGTGTATTTGGAGTATCTTTTTTTGCTCCACTACGTTTTATTTGACGGCTGTAGTTACTTTGCAAAATAACATTTGACACACACAAAACCAATGATAGGCTAATAACAAAATGTTGCATTGTTATGCATTTAATTACCCAGCACTCGAAGAAGTTAAATTACATCAATTACATGAGAATGATTCTGCATAATGAGTGGTTTAACTTGTGATACTTTGAGTATATTTTGCTGTTTTATAATTACATATTCTTATCAAGTAAAATGTTGAATGCAGGACTGAAGTATTTTTACACTGTTGCACTTCTACTTCAACTTAAATTCAGGATCTGAATACTTCTACTTGTACTGGTCCTAGATTACCTTATCTTTATCACTCAACAGAAGTATTCATATACAGGAGTGGATGTACTTCCTGTTGGCTCCAATGTGCACCACTGACAGAGAAGAAGCAAAAACAGAGGAGGAGATCAACACTTGTATGACAACTGAGGAAATAAAAAAAAACAACCAAACCACCAGAACACACAAACTGTAAGAAAACACAAATTGAGGGCAGAGCAGCATGCTGCTAGCAGATTTCAGCAGTATCTGTTTCAAAGCCAAACCCCACCATAAGCAGCAAGAGACGGACATCTTCAATTACTCACCCTGTCACGTGCCAACTGGCAACCAAGAGCACCGTAACAACTGTATGTTTCCTTTTGTTTCTCCGAGATCCCGTCTTTCAGTCGCGCCTTGAGGCTTCATGACAGCTCGTATTGATCCACTTCACCATCACTCAGCCCTGACGAATGACTTTAAACTGGCAATAAGTGGGATTATGCAACCTTCTGAAATTCGACCATCTGATATGCTACAACAGGCCGAGCCCGAGGAGACGCATGGGGAGAAATACTGCTAAACAGATTCTCTATTAAAATGCAAAGTGTCAGCATTTGATAACAGGATGCTCAGCCGAGACGGCTCTTTAGCTTTTTCAGTCACACTGTATACAGTAAGAACAATTTCCTGTTATGATGCACAGGATCAGCTGCTCTTCTTTAATCAACCCTCTTTCCTTGGTATCTTTCTAACAAACTGAACACTTATTGTGACAAGCGGCATCCAGTTAGTCGGCCTGTTCTCCTCTCACCAGATATCTGGACAAATTTCAAATCAACTCATTCTGGATTATTAACAAAGGAAAATTGTAAGCTGTCAAAAAAGCAGACTGTCAGCACTTCACAAAGCAAGAGTCCTGATTTTCCTCCCAGCAGCTGGCACAAAGACAATCAAACAAATGAAAAACCTGAGGTCGGATCAGACCTTCTCTGGCTTTGGGATTTTACCTGAACCAAGAGACCGTACTATCAGTTTCCTGCTGCTGCAACCTTCGGAGTATTGGGCTTGGGGTTATTGCGCATTCATGATGCATTATTTTATTTGACTGAGAGGTTAATTAACTTAATGTAACAAGGAGAAGCTAGACAATGCTGTAAATGTCATTCAACTGCTATTCAACACAGACCATAATAAATTCAACAACTGTGAAATGAAAGCCTTGTAAGCAGTGAGCGGTGGGAGAGAGAAAAAAATCTCACTGTTAAAGAAATTTCATTTAGTGGCCTCAATTTCGGAGCAGGTTGCCAATCTCACGTGCACACACAACACACAAACACACACACACAAAAAACAGGCTTTGATGAGTTTCTGCGGACCTGTTGACGGGTGATGCAGATCACACTATATGTAGCCACTAATGGCAAACTCATAAACAGAAATGAAATCAATAAGAAGTCGCTCAAGTGGACTTCAAGTGTAAACCTGTCATGGCAACTGTTGCTTGCCATTTTGACAACCCCGGGGATTGACAACACAACAACATGTCCATCCCACCACTGGGGAGGGATTTAAAGCGAATGCAAGCTGACATTTTAACCGCTTCTCAAGCAGTCAGTATTGTCAGCAGATACGTTTTCCAGGAAAAAAAAAAAAAAAAGAATAAAAAAAACACTGACGCAGGCAACTCTGATGCATCCGCGGTGGAAAAAACGGGGCAAATGATCGGACTGGGCGACTGCAATGGTTGTGCACATTTAGCCGTTCATGCAATTGCACGCTGTAAAAAATAAGAAAAGAAAAAAGAAAAAAAAAAACCCCAACAGCGACATGGCAGATTTACATCTCCAGCCTCACTGCACAGCAGGAGCAGTGGAGACTGCGGACTGGAACACACACTGGCATCAGAGGCGGCAGTTGTGCGGCCAGAGGACACTCACTGTACGAGACTAGAGCTGCAATGCGTGTTTTTCCTCCAAAGTGCACCTGAAGCGCACACTTGAGAGATTTCTATCGGATGAGTTGGGACTATTTATGCGGTCCGACTAAAAGGATACAAGTGCGTCTGAGCCGTGTTCTCCCGTGGCCGGAGAATCGCTCTCATTTCATAATAAAAAAAAGAGCCACGTTTCACTGTGCGTTGCCTCCAACTTGCCCTGTAGGTCTGAATACTGTACGAGCATTTCACTCGATAATCACTGCTGATACTTTCTCTCCGCCTATGCAATTGTGCAGCACTAACGCTACTTTTTATAGCACTCCGCTGTAGTATCCTATTGCAGTACAACTCAGGACAACACCCTTTCAATCAGCGCTCAAATTACGGGATAAGTAGCCCAACACAGCGTGGATATTTTAGAGTCGACAGCGGTATCAGAGCGATAGAAAGTGATGCTGAGATTTAAGGGGAAGCTTGTGCGTATCTTGCGCGCAAACGCACCACAACTTCTCCCCGGTACACCGCTGGCTTTAGCTGTGTGAAGCGGGGATTTTTGCATCACAGACACACCGACACACAAACACAAGACACCTAAAACTTACCTTTCGAAAGAAATGCCGCTGAAATTAGGAAAACAGAGAGAGAAATAGCGAGAGATCCGCTCCCCGTGATCGCCATGTTGGACACCTGCTTGAGACTGGCGGCGCTAAATCACCTAGAGACGGCCATGGGATGAAAATGTAGACACACGAGAGGCGGAGGGAGGGCTCAAGCAGGGAGCCTGCTCTCATATTGGGCTGCATTATGTTGCAATGATATATGGGCCTATAAAATAATACAGGAATATTACAGTGATAGCTTTAGAAAAATGTGAAAACTGTCCGTCTAGATTAACACTGGACACCAGAGTCACACTGTAATTCCCAAAAGGAATATTGAAGGGTTATTACAGTGACACCATGGGAAGAGTAAAATACAATGGAGCGCGGTGAGGTAACCATAAACTCACCACCGAGAACCACAGACACTTTATAGGAATATTATAGTCATTTTCTTTTATGGTTATAGTCTGTTAGTTCATGTGGTGAGTGAGACCAACCTACACTCATCTGGCTGCGCTCTGGTTTTATAGCTGAAGCCCAAATGAGATAGAACAGCATTTAGTTTATGTTTATTATACAGTACAGTAGTCAGGTCAATAGCAGTGTAAGCTGCTATTTGTTTAACAGAGTGTGTATTCTAGTCTGTTTAAGGACACTTTAGAGGCTGTCCATGAGTATTTAACACCTTTTAAAAAAAAACATTAAGCACATTTTTGCTACTTTTTATCAACATCATTTAAATCACACTTTAACATATTGAGTTCAAAATGTATTCACTGCTATAGCCGAAAGCATTTTTTAAAGAGTATGATTCTCCCCGATTATTAATAATTTGGCAACAACTATAGATTATGGTATTTTCCCTTTTAATCTGAAGGCGAAATGATTCTCCAGCCTGGGAATTAAAGTTACACATTCAAATAAATATCTCTATGGCCACAACTTCAAGGCTGTGATGAAATGCACAGCATATGATTTAACACGATGGGCGTCGCTCCCCATATCATTGGCAGGAAGGATGAATACAACCAAGATTACGGTCATACATCGTTTCCTGTACTTTCTCCAAATGATTCCCTTTTTCCTACCCAAGTCTATGTTGAAAGAACTAGATAACCTAATTTCCTTTTATGTATGGAATAAATCTACCCCACGGATGAGGAAACTCTTTCTGGAGGGACCCAAACCAGCAGGGAGTCCTTGTCTGCCCAGTTTCATTTATTACTTTTGGAAGGGAATATATGTGTGCATGGTTGTGTTTGTAAATGAAAAATTATAAAATAAAGTGTTTCTTTGTTTATTCACTGAGGCAAAAAAGAGCATATACGTATGTGTGACAGCAGTGTTGGTGCTTGACCATATACAATTCTGCTTAATTAAAGGAATAATCAGTACAGTTTGGTGAAACTCCAGTTCTCAAGTCATTACTGTGTGTGTGTGTGTGTGTGTGTGTGTGTGTGCGTGCGTGCATGCTTTAATGTTTCAACCCTCCCCAACAAATTCTCACCTGAAACAGTGAATTTGGAAAATCTTTTGGGAATCACAGGGCTACAGAGAACCATGCATGACAACGTTGAATTTCATTTCCCTTTTTCATTGTGTCAAGACAGCACAAAGGCTGCTAATTGCACAATCTATTTTCTGAGACTGTGTGTCAGTCCTCATTCCATGGATGAGTAGATAGCATTTAGAGCTTCACTCTAATGCTGCAGCCGTCCCTATCACTACAGATTGAATTCCACACATCAAATTTATTTCAGATGTTATTATCTGTGGCAGCTTGCCAGTTCTGCCTGCCACTCACACAATGTCTCCACAAGGTGTTTTCCCCTCACAGCTCAGGCCAGGCTGCTTTATTTTCCGACAGCATTTCATTGGTGCTTCAGTCTGCACCTGGTGGAGATGTGCTCAATAACTTATATTTTCACATTTTGTATTTTTGTTGGACTTTGTAATAATTTGACTTACAGTACGCCTGATGTTTCAGAACTGTTCTTGTGCACTCACAATACCCCACACTACGCCCAACTTTTGTTTTCACTCTCTGGTGATTTACTCCATTTCTGCATGGCATTTCCTTTGCTCATGAGAATAGATGGGGTTCCTGGCTCTCTCTGAGAAGAGAAGTCCAGCGTCTCTGTCTCCCCGAGCAGGATGAATAATGGATGGGAATGGATCAGATGACTGAACTGCTTCATTTGGATCCTCTGTAGTAATGGCCAGGCATAGATTCTCTGTATTATGTGTATGGTAGTGTGTGCTCAATCTGCGTATCATGCAACGAATGGTCATGCAGCTTGCAAGAGTTTAAGTAGTTTATTTTGAAGATTTTGCATATGAGCTGGTGGTGCCATTTAATAGGGCAGCCGTCAGCATTTTCTATTTAAATTAGTGGGGAAAGTGGTAAAAGATTTTCACCCAGGCCACTTTCTCCGTTAATGTTTGATTAGAAATGCAATGGTTTTAAATTAAGATTTCTTTTCCCCCTTGGTATGAAATCAATCAAATTAACGGAAATTGAATTATTTGAGATGGTAATCTACTTAGGCAAACCATTCACCATGAAAATGTTTTCCTCCTGTTGTGAACGGAAGAATAATTGAATCAGACCCTTGTAAGTGACCCCCAATGGCTGAGCAAGAACAAGGCTTATTGAAATGAAATGTAGATTCTCTTATCCTTAGAGCACATAAGTGAACAGGCAGGGGTATGTAAAATTCAATTTACCACACATAATATGTACATAGATTCACACGTGTATGATGTGTAAGATAGCAGGATAGAACAGAGGGCAGAATAATGGACTGTAATGTGTGGGAGATGTGTGTTTGCAAGCCTCCGCCTTGTCCATAGATCCAACCAAAGTCCCATTTCTTTAAACTTATTTTAGCACAACAGCATTTATAAAGTAGAATAGTGCTACTGTAGATTTCCTTCTCTTTCTCCTCCCATAGCAAATTATTACAGGAAATTATATTCCAAATATATCACCACAGGTCATCAATTCTTTATGCCTTCGAGGGATGAAACATGTGCACTCAATTGGATTCCTGCCTCCTTTTTTGTTACATGTAGGACCCACTTGTAAATCACATTTACGTATGTTTTCGAGAAAGGAGATTCTATATTTGCTGCAAGCTATTGTAAAAGAGGATTGTATTTTGATGCTTTGAAAGATTTTTCTCAACTAATCTTTTGATAATTTCACATTGAGTTGATGATTCACTCTCAAAATCATCATTTTGTGGTGCGCTCTGATGCTTGTTTGCCTTTTTAAGCTAACAGACCTGCATGCTCAAATCCATACTGTATTCTGTGTATCTGTTCATTTGAACGCAACAGGATTTTTTTTAAATCTCAATGAATGTATGTAAATGGCATTCAGTAATGACTGTCTTTTCCCCAGCAGACAACACATATATACTTCATTTTTAGACACATGCTTCACATTTTATCAGCCAATGCACACACAGCAATTTTGCATCCCACCAAACCCACAGACATACAGTAGGTGATTGTAATAAATCATGAGTCACATGGTACCTTACAGAGGCTTAATGGTAATAAATTTGTCAGGGTATAATGTATGTCAAGTTGGCTGGTTGGGCCTGAGTGTGCTTTTCTTGTCTCTATATGTGTGGAAGAGAAATATTGTTTCAGTCCTCCCATTTATATTAGTCTGAACTCTGAAAGACCCTCGTACTCTGCATTTTTTGTCACTTCAACCCTCCTCAGAGCTTGAAAGGAGGCTATTGACCCACTTATACCTTTTTATCTGCTTCAAGTGGCGTGCACTTTTAAATTATTCCCACTGTTTATCCATTACTTAAAGCTTATTGAAACTATTTATTCATTACTTTAAGCTATTTCAACTGTTTATTCATTACTTTCAGACAGATATTTTAAGCCGTTTATCCATTACTTCTAGCTAACTTTTTGAACCATTTATCCGTGTGGCTCACTATTTCAGACGTTTATTCATTACTTTTCATTAACTTTTTCGACCATTCAACCATTAGCCCACTGTTTTAATTTCTCTGCTAACGGTATAGTTTCACACAATCCCAATTGCAACTGTGGTGTTCAGGCGTTTAGTTTAGTTGAGCTGACTCAGTGTGGATATATATTTTTCAAATCAAACTCAAATCCTTTTTTTTTTCTTTCTTTTTTAAATGAATTGAGCTACTATGTCTCCCCATGAATCCCCTGGCAACTGCAGATGCCTATTGTGGCAGGCTACAAGTCGGCTCAGAATCACATCAGAAATCTTATAGAGCCAAAGAGCGTTCCACTGTATGGATTACAGACCTGTAAATGGATTATTTACACCTAGGATGATACACCATTAACAAACAGTATCATTATGAGCAGCAGAGACACACTCATAATCACAATGAAGAACCATCTCAAACAGGAATTATGAGAAGAAAAAGAAAAAAAACAGAACAAAGCGTTATGATATCATGTTGACATAGAAACCAGTGGTTGCATTGCAAGCTTTATGCTTTACTGGAGTTATTAGTACAGCTGGACGCCTCGCTGAAAATACCTATATGCAGTAGACTGAACATCATAATGCAGGGTCAGGGTCATTAGCTTCAAACTGTCCATGACTTTTTCTGATGGGAGCCAAATGGCTGGTGGCTACCTAATGAAGACCACCATGCCCGCAATTTTCCACATTAGGTTAAGAGTGTAATAATCATAAACAAATATATAATGTAAATATAAGCATGTAACATGTTTGCGTACGTGGGAGTTACACACTTGATTTTGATTTGTGTATACAAACCTACACGGTATGTATGTACGAACAGAAAGAATTAACAGTACTAAACCAAACTTATCCTGCAAAGCTCGACCGGCATGCATCCAAACCCAAACAGATCACACCCTCCCTTTATTTATTACAGTATTACTTTTCTTTTTTTCTAATTATTTTATTTTCACATGCTGTTCTATGTTATTTGTCTGTGTTCTTTTATGTTTTGTGAAACAACCGTTGTTATCTTTGTATGGGTTATTAAGTCCAAATTGTCGACATGTGTATGCACAAAGTGGTGAATGAAGAGAAAACAAAAAGGTTCAGAGCGAAATTAATGATATGTGGCTATTAATTCCTCTTGTCATGCACTTACATTTCACAATAAGGCAAAAATCCTTATTAGTTCATTCTTTGTTGTTTTTCACTTTCCACAAAACAAACTAAGCCCATATTTTCCCCAGGTTTGTGCTGCTCCTTTCCAATGACTACACAGCAGAATACACACCAAAGACCAACCGAGAATCAAACCTCAGAAAATCCAATAAAAATGCTTTAACCTTGACAGTGCATGTAGCAATCATCTGTAATCCTATTGGATACACAAATTAGTCTCTAAGACTATGCGTTCACACATCAAAATAATTTCATTTTTCAATTACTGAAATCAAAGAGACAATAATATCAATTAGGAACATCCAAAACACCTCCTAATATCTTTTTCTGACCCTAACTGGAAATGTTTTGAAAAACAGGGAAAGGTTAATATCTTTCAACTCGCTTTAGAGAAGCAGTTTACTCGACAGATGCTCTCAGCAGAGTCAAACCTCCTGGTGAGTCAATTCAACAGTTATTCTGGGCACAGTTTTTATTTCCCGTATACACATAAAGAAACAATAGGCTTTCAACTGTCATTAACAAGAGAGATCCTATCATGGTATCTTCTCCACTGTGGTTGATTTTGAATAGATTTCATTGATTGCTATTGAAGCACTGACTGTTTGACCCCAGATTACATTAGAGCTTTAATTGAACTCTCAGAACCAGGAAGTCCTCTAGGTCCCTCTGTCAAGATTAAAGACAAAGGTGGTGGGAGCAATTGTACTCAAGGACCCCAAACTGAAGATAACATGTCTGACAAGATATGATTACCAATCTCTGTATCTAATGGTAATGAAAAACAAATTATGAATTTAGCTTCCTTGTGTTTATCTTGCAGTGTCTTTTTTATACATTTTGCTGAGTAGGCATTATGGAAACAGTAAGCCTATATAAGTTATTATTTCAGCTTTAATTTGATCATTTAATTAGATAGTTAGTGGCCTGTAAACGGCTTTATAGTGCCCTAGTTTCTATGTAAATCTTCATTGTTATGATAATACTACACTACAATGTTTTCTGCTGTCGCTGTTGTGCCCAGCAGGCCTTTGAGGGAACCAGAATTACAGTAACATCCTCCATTGTGCGTGACATTTTGTTGAAATTAGTGGACATCCTTTTATTTTAGAGAATTTGTTTTTTGAAAATGTATTTCATCAAACTCTCGGACTTGAATGTGACTTTTTCTTACGCTCTTCTAAACAGACAGCACAGAAATGTACTGTGATATGTACATATATATTACATAGATGTCAATGTCATTTAAAAAGTCATGTAGAACACATAAACACACTTTTTCACACGTACACAGTCTGTTGATTTACCATCAACTTGGCGGGAAATTAGCTTCAGCTATATGCCCCACATACATTTACAACTGTGGCATTCATTTTCCTGTGTATCCACCCCTGTGTTGTTCTTGTTAAATGGACAAAAAAGTAAATAACAATGTACAATCAAGTTTCAATAATTCACCCGGTCCTATAAGGCTACTGTTATTCACTTTTTAAATCAGCTGCTTTGTGTGGAGGACACAGCTCATAGAGCAACAGTCTTACCATTACAGAAAACTTCTCTTATTTAATAAATGAAAGGAGCTCTTTATGAAAACAGACAGGATTTCATCAGGTGTGAAAAGCAGTGTTTTAGCCAAGTTTAATTGGGTCTGATATTTTTATATCTCTTTTACTCTTTTATTGTGTTGGTACAAAAGGTACATTAAGCAGCTCTCACTGAGTTTAGTGAAATTGTGTATGTATGCATTGTGTAAGTATGTGTGTTCATTTCTACGGATGCTCAGAACACAGCACTACGTCACCACTGATCAATCCTTTTTGCAGAATAAATGGTTGTTTACTAATTACATGGCTCATCTTTGTCTCCACCAAGGACATATTTTGATGGATTTTTATCATTTATTTCATCATTTTACATCTTTATCTTTCATTTTGACACACGCTGATGCATATTCAATTCGAGGTGGTGTGTCTAGGTCATTCTGAACATACATTTACAGCATTAGCTAATGCAAGTGGACAGTGTGAGACATGGTTCATGATAATGAGGCCATTCAAATCCTTTACAATGTAGCAGCTTAGATGTTACATCCACACTCTTAGTAAAGGTTTAAACAGGGAGCCAAACAATAATTGAATGATCATAGTACTACAGTCATCTCTCCATAGGCAGATCCCAGCATTCTGGTGTGCCATTAGGCTTGTAGTGCTCTGCAAAGAGGCAGGTGACACATACTGTAAGCAAAGAGGATACGCACAAGTAACCAGCCTAATGTAAGAACAGTAAAATGTAGTGAATGAGTCAGTCCCCCTGACTCTATTCTTGTTGAAGTACACGAGAGCAGTGTTTGCCATCATTTTGTACCATATACTGTGGGCAGTCATCCTGATATGTATGTAGAGGAATGTAACTATGTACATTTACTCAAGCACTGAACTTAAGTTCAATTTTCCCACACTTAAAGCTTTCATTATCTGGCTCTTTATACTTTTACTATGTTGCATTTCAGAAGAAAAAGTTGTACTTTTTTAACTCCACTAAATATCTTTTTGACAGCTGTAGTTACTAGTTACTTTTTACACACAAAAAAACATTTGGTATACTTTTTGTAATATGATGCAGTACTACACTGCTAACCTACCTAGTACTATACACAGTATCTACGATTGGCTCTACAGTGACGATCTACCACATTAAAATGCTCTTACATGTATTCATGAGTGACAAAAACAAAACAAATGATAACATAACACTGTGAGAGGAGGCATTCTGCAAACCCACTACTTTTGATACTTTAAGTGCATTTAGCTGGAAATACTTTTGCACCATAACTTTTGAAAAATCTAACTTTTGAACTAATATAAAAAAATACAATGTCACATTCTCACAATCACTCCCACTGTGCAAATGACCCAGACAGGAAATCATTGTAAATTAAAAGAGGCCACCATTGAAATGAGATACAGTATGATGAAGCAATGAAATTGGTTTCATTACCTAATTTGCACACTAAATTATTCAAATCACAAGCAGGGGAGAATGATGGCTTGTGTTTATACAGTGACCCTAATTCTCAAAAGACTTCATTAGCAACATGCACTGTCCTGGTATGTTGGCCTCATCATGTTTGTCATGTCGACAAAATAAACACTTGTGAGGCCTATCATGTATACTGCTCCACTGTTTGACTGAGAACACACTAATTAAGCATTTTAAAATTGCGTCCACATATTTTCAGTATTCCCAAAAGCTCTGCAGTTTTGGCCACAATCCCCCTGGAATCCAGACATCATGGTGCTATAATGAAGACATGAATAATAACATATTTCAAACCTCCGAAGAATATTTTCCCCTCCTGACACGTCATGTATGTGTGTGCAGAGTCAATTCTTCTAAAATGAAAACGTTATCGGTCAGTGACAAGCTGAATTAACCAGCTATTGCACAATATTAACAAAATATTTTACTTACATTTTATTAGACTGCAAAGGGCTAAATATAAGTATTTATTTAATCCTGTTACAAAATGCAATGGTATATTTCAAACCTCCGATAGAAAATAGCTATTCCTAAGACGGTTGGTTGGTTTGAAAAAAATATTACTCTGAAGCATCTATTTCATTTTTTGAAATAAAGAAATCAAAATCAAACTTCATCTGTGTCTATATGAATGCTACAAAAGATGCCCCTGAATCTGGTGGCTACATAAACGTTTTCATCGAATTCTAATAGAAAAAACAATCATTAAAGAAAAGTATAAAGTATAACTACAGCACAAAAGGAGGCGATGGCGCTCTAAGTCCTATGAAATTCTGCTTTAATTAAAAACATACACCCTGAGCTATCCATAACCTTTGAAGAAATACATTTGGTTGTTTTCAAAATTATTCTGTACATAGTCTAAAAAAGGCAACCTCCTAACCCCTTAACGGATTTTCTTTGTTTCGTGAGTAACATTTTATTGTAAAGTATTTCCCACAGCAATTCCTTGAGGAACATAAAAAGCAAAAATAAGGGGAGGTCATCTGCATTGACATGGTGAGCCCCGCTGGCCTCTGCTCAGCTCTCTCATCCTCTGACTGGCCCCCAGATACTGCCGTACTCATCCTCGACCTGACCTTTGGTTTGATGTCTTGGAGCTGGATGTCCAGTGGCAGGCTTTAAAGACGAGATAAAGTACTGGACGCTGCTGGCAGACATTCATTGACTTTTTCTGTAAAAACGAGGTCTTCTTAAGCCCTACTTGCAATGCTATGATGAAGCTGTGTACAATTATTACATTCAATAGTACTTTTCACATGGCTAGGCTTGATCAAATGCTTCAGTAGACTCATACTGATGAGGTTTAAAGATACACTCCTCCACCATGCTGTTTTGGTAAAGCTCAAAGTAAGTCCACCATTATGCACGACGTCTGCCGCTGTATTCAAAAAGAGAACAACAGATTTATTTTAGTAGCTAATAGACATGCCAGTGTGAGAAGCACAGACCTTGAATCACTTTCAAATTTACAAAAACAGCAAAAATGTCCTGCAGATTTTTAGGGAAAAGTGTATGATGTATAACGTCAAACACCCTAACATCTTTCAAACAAGCCCCTAAAATCCACCTCTTCAAGATTGCTTTCTCCTGCTAAACTCCTTCCCCCTCATGACTCCACTACTTCTATCTGCTCTCTCTTCTGGTTTTCTTTTGTTACGTTGTTTTGTTTCGTTTTGCATCTTGTGTGTACGACTTTGTCTGTATGTCTGTTTGTATGCTTGTACGAAATGTTTCTCTATTGTAAAGCGTCTTTGTGTACCTAGGAAAGCACTATATAAATGAAATGTATTATTATTATTATTAAATGTATTATTATTATTATTATTATAATTTGTATTTGTAAAGTGTTTAATTGGTTTGAATATACCACTCTGTAGCAAGAAGAGAATAAAAGAGAATAAGTATTTCTGCTACACAAAAACATTTTTGTTTCTTCTGACTTTTCTCCAATTTTTTTGCCTTTTTCTTGAGAAATACTGAATACGTTCTCATAACTCACATCGATATCCAGGCCTAAACCTGTGGTGAGGGGGGTCACAAGCATATATTGCTTCATTTGAAAGGAATTGATTGACATTTTGAGTTTATTCGCTTTCTTGGTGAGAGTTCTAAGCATAATACGAGCACATAAAGAACATTTGACATTGTGATACAGTGTACAAACAAAACTAAGAGTCGACAGCAATGGTAGAAGCTCTGTGAGGCACAGCAGTGCTTTGAGCTAACTGCTAACTTCAACAACATTTCAAGTTTTAAATGAATTGCTGCCTTCTTTAGGTCACATCTACAGCATCTTTCTGGTCTTCTGATTGAAAACATGACTAAAGCTTTGTGTCTGTCATTATTTAACCAACAGCTGGCCTATAAGGTGCATGACTCTGTATCTGACAAGGAGTAAATTAGCTAACCTACTCTAATCTACACTAAGTGCGAAAATGGAATTGAATTAAATATGCTCTTCCCTCGTCAGTGAAACTTAATAAAACCCATCACTGTAGCTCACACGCCACCGATGAATGTCCAGCTGGGGATGCATTCTGCTTTAATATTTCCTCTGTGAGAGAAATAATGATGAAACCAACACTTCATTCTCTCCTGAGTCTTTGTGTATGAGCGTGTTAATGTACTACAGTCAGTTTAACACAGTATCCAAAACAAGAGACAATAAGCTGTACTCAAAGATATTTCAAATTACTTTACAACTCAGGCTGTAGATACGTGGAATAAGATCAATCTAACGGATAACAAGAAGAGAATAAAAGAGGATAGCTATTTTTGTTACATAAAATGATGTTTATTTCTTCTGACTTTTGTCCAATTTCTTTCCTTTTTCTTTAGAAATACTGGACACTTTCTCATAACTCATGTAAATACTAAGGTCGAAACCTGTGGTGAGGCAGTCATATGTATATATTGCTTTATTTGAAAGGAAATGTTTGACATTTTGAGTTTATTTGCTTTCTTGGCAAGAGTTAGATGAAAAGAAAATCGTACCACCATGATGTCTGCGCAGTAAATAAAACTGTGAGTAAAACAGCAAGCCAGCCATTTAGCTTAGCTTAGCACAAAGAGTGGAAACAGGGGGAAACAGCTAGCCTGACTCTGTCCAAAGTATTCCAGCACCTTAAAATCTCATGAATGAACACTTTATATCTTGTTTGTGTAAGTGTAACAGCTATAAAAGCGAACCGGCTCCTGACTAATATTTACTGTTAGGTTGGTATCGATCTTCTCATCTAACTCTTGGCAAGAATGCAAATAAGCGTATTTCCCAAAATATCAAACTCTTCCCCTTGCACAATGGAAAGTGATTGCAGGTGGGAATCTGGCAAAAGGTCATATCTATCTACAACTGTGAAATGATCAACAATAAATAATGAATACTGCTGCCTGTACCATTTATTATTAAGGTATATTAAATGAATGTGACACTAACCAAACAACAGTACTTGAACCACTATATTCTTTCTGCTATAATTAGAGGTAGAATTAAAAAAAATTCCGACATGAATGTGTCATTTTATTAGAATAAAACTGGACACATTTTCTTGTGCTGCACATGTAAATGATCGGGAGTTATACTTCATGTATTATCGCAAAAGAATGACTTTGCCCGCTCATTCATCCATTACAAAGGTGCTCGCAACAGACTTCAGGTATTATCACTTAATCTGAATGGCTGAATACTGACTCATATCAGATATCTTTATTAAAACATGTCCAGGTCTACAATCCAGCACCTGCCTATTTAACAATCACATGCTGTTCATTAAGTCTCCCTTTTTTCTGTCAGTCATATCTCACCCTGGCCATAACTCAGCTGGGGACATGAGTGATAACAGCACCATCTTGGGCCTTTTCAATTAGTTTCTGAGATGAAAAATATATAATCCTCATCCTTCATGCCAGGATGCTTTTCCAGATTACAACACAGTCTGTATTAATCATAAAATTTATGAACAAGAAGTCTGTGCTTGCATAGCGCTGGCAGCCATGGTCTAGCTCTGGGCACTGATAACTACTCATGCTCAAGCATAACAAAGACAATTAGGGGTTGAATTGTGTGTTTATGTTCTACTTATTGTGGTATTTTATTCTAAGAAATTAATACTAAAAATGACTCATAGCACTTGAAGTCCTGGAGCTATTGGGGAAACATTTGCAGAAAACAAGTTGCTGTATACTATTCATTTGTGCTAATTGAGCTTCACTTCACTTATCTAAAGGTTAAGGAACTAGAATAGAATACTAGAATACCAACTACACAGCCATATGTGATAAAGAGCTCTATCATTCTGGGATTTCTTTCCTGTCTATTTGAAAATTGCGATCCAACAAACACTGACTAAAAGAAAACATTGGCTACAAGCCATGCACCCATCAGCTTGCTGATTCATACAGGTGATGCTCATAATCATTTAATAACACACATTGCCATTACACTATCAATGCATATAGCAGCTGAGAATGAAGTCACACAATATGCACGGTTGGGAAGACACAAATAAATAAATTTAAATGATACGAATGCCATTTTAGAAGAGAAGCAGCTATGAAATGCCATAATGTATCAGCTGGTGCTCAATGTATTATGTAGGCCTGATGCTCTCACATTCTCTTGCATTATATTCACTTAACAGTAGTTGATGGAAACTTCCAACTTCCACCCCAAGGGGGGATTGGGGGGGTCCCTTTCACCTCAAGCTATTGATGAAAGGTGAAAAGGTCAGGTGCAAGGTGTTCTAAAAACAGGAAGTTAGTTATAGTAAGTTGGGAGTGCCAGTAGTGGCTGTGACTCACGGCTCACGGACGCAGTTCAGGTAAATACACACGTTAAGATTCAGTATGACCTACACTTTCCGAGGATGTCATTATCTCCCATGTCCATCGTGAATAAACGTCCATGAAACTTCTTAGAAATCATAGAAATAAAACGCTATAGTTTACAACTACCGAACTTGCCTCAGAATTATCACGTTTTAAAGTTTTTTTCCGTATCAAAGTAATCCAGTGGTAGTTGTGTAAGCATTCATAAATACATTGCAAACAGGAACTACTAATTGTTCATTCGGCATACTTCGGTACCAATTTGCCAAAATGTAAACAAATATATAGGATAAAAAATAAACGGGGCTCAAGTTGTAGCCAACAGGGTAAGATAAGATAAGATAGAACTTTATTTATCCCGAGGGAAATTGTTGTTTTTGTTGTTGTTGTAAGTCACTGAATTCATAGCAACTTTATTCTTCCTGTTAACAACCCCTAAAGCACTATGGTAATTATTTTTGAATTAGTATTTAAAGAGATGTCCAGTTCCTCTGGAGTTTAAATAATTCTATCTACTTACAGTTGGGAAGAGTTTTTATTACTTTCTCAAGGTGCCAGTCTGTTTCCTAACAAAGATGTCAGCCGCAGTCACATATCTCCTTGCTTGCATTGTACAAAGTGGATGAGCAAATATTGTGCTATGGTTGTGTGGCTTAGGCTAGTGAGTTTCTATCCCAGTGGTGTTAAAAATCTAAATGGAGTTGCTACCACAATGTTGTGACGTACAATTAACATGAACGCAGAAGTCTCAAATGTAAACTGGGGCTAGCGATGACCTATATGCATTTTCCTAGGTAGAGGGCAATAATCAGGCCAATTTTTTTAGTTGTCTTCCTATTTATAACAGAGGTCAGTGTGTGACGTTTGCAAGAAAAGGGACATTTTTGTTAGTGGACTAAGGTTGGATGTGGCCTGACAGCATCATGTAATCCTATGATGTATCCAGCAAAGGCTACAATCAGGTTGGCCTTTTCATTCATGAAACAGGAGACACTGTATGAGTGACGGGCAGCACAAAACTATGCAACGGTTAAATTTAGGTCCGTCAGTCGGGCTATTTTTCTACTTGACATATTCCATGTCACTCTTTGTTCTGTTGTGTTTTAACCATGACTCAAATGTGAGTATCTGGCAGAGAGCACCCAACGTGATAGTTCTGTCTTTTCCACTTGTGATTAATTGAATTCGGCAGAAGTGACATGCATATGAACACTGTCTGAGCTCAGACAGAAATTAAGGGGAAGAATTGAATTGATGTGGACTGATTTCAACCCACAGAATCATCAAACTAGCTAACGAAAAGATCTCTGTATTGACTAACCATTGCAGGGGTCATTAAATTAAATTAAAATTTTGATTTAAAAAAAAAAAAAAAAGAAAAAGGCAATTTAATAGCTTAATGAGGGTAATCAATTTGAAGAATTGTCAGCAGAATGAATTGAGAAATATACTTCCTGACGTTTTTAATTGTAGAAATGGTGGGGAAAATTTCCCTCCCTGAATTGAAAGTTAATGGACCAGGTGGATACGTATGGACAGCCGAGCCATCACACAGTGTAATTAATTAGCACACAACATTTGCATTCCTGTTATTTCTCAGTCAAAAATTTGCAAAACCATTGCACAAGGACATTATGCACTGTAAAATGGGTACAAAGATCATCATTATATTGATTCTAATTTTGTTACCCTCGGACAGAGCCAGGCTAGTTGTTTTCCCGTGTCCAGTCTGTGTGCTAAGCTAAGTTAGCCGGCTGCAACTTCATATTTGGCATACAGACATGAGATGGGTTTCACACTTCTTACCCAACTCTCTGCATGAGTGCGAATAAGCATATTTTCCAAATTGCCTATATAGGGTTATGGTTAGTATAATAGATATAATAGATGGAATATTTTCTTCTTGGCATGTTTGTGGTATTATTAAGAGCATTCAAAGAAGTTTAGTCGTCCCAAACATCACTTCTTCAGGTACTTACAGGTTCGTAGTTTTAAATGTTAACCCTGAATTCCCTATTATACCGGCAGCTACCAGTATTGACCACTTTTTTACCCCACTGTCCACTATCAAGGGCATGATAGTTCTGTTCGGAGTTGTATCCTCATGATTGGTTGCACTTATTGTAAGTCTAAATGTAATATAATGATCTTTGTTATGTATAGTGTCATACATGCACTTGCTGCACAATATTGAAACACTATGGGAGGAGGATTTATATCTCGAAATAGCAGAGGAGAATTGGGTCGAGCGTTTGCTTCGGGTTCACTCTTTTTCCATCTCTACTATGAGCATGGGCTGTGAGATTCTTCTCCGCTATCACTTAACTAAGGTCGAGTGTCGGGGTTATATGCAGACTTCCTCATCCTGTCCGAGATTGATGTTGTCAATCAGTCTTCTTCTACTTACTATATTCCTGTGTTTTGGATATGCCCCTCTTTGCACAATATTTGATTGGAAGTATTCAGTATTTTTGATTTCACAGAATATCCCAGTCCCTCTCACGACGTCTGCGATTGTCGCTTTACTATAGGTCACCCTCACACCTGTAACACCAAATCATATGCATAGCTTTTGTAACTCTTCACTGACACTAAATGTATAACAAAGAATCTGCTACATAACACATGAGATCAAAATGGAATTCAGAAATAAATTGATGCTAATGATCTTGTCTCCCATTCGCACAGTAAGAATATAACATGATCACTTCAAAGTGCAAAATAAATAATACAGTGAAGACTTTTGCAAGGCAGACCTCCTTCTCACCACACGATAAAGGGTGGAATGTAGAATGGCATGAAACCTTCATGGAATCACTTGAAAGATAGCATATGCTTTTTATGATTTCAAATGTTTCTTAGATAGGTTGGAAATTGAGGGGATTGCTATATATTAACCTTTAAATCAAATGTTCTTCATAAGACATAAGACCTCACTCCTTTTATTCCAGATGTATCCTCTTTTTTTTTTTTGCTGGTTGTTGCAGACACATTCCTGCATAGTTCTTTAAACGTCCAGTGTGAAACGATAACAAGGAAATCCAGTAACATAGTGTTGGAGATCGTAGTTAAAATGCAACACCATTTTATAGTTTAGATATTGACGGATTATCAGATACATAAACAAGAATCCAAAGGATAAAATGTTAAAAGTGAAAACACTTAATTCCAACATGGTTCCAAAGATGTTGGGAGACGAAGAAAACAAGTATAACATTTCTGACCTGAGATTAAGTTGTTGGAGCGAAGTTGTTCAGGTTCTCGGCTTACTTTTAGATGAAAAGCAAAGACAAGACATGATTGAAAGGCTGTGGATTGTGAGTGAGGTCAAAGGAAATGAGCAACAGGCAAAATTTCTTTGTTCTTATCTTTCTCACACAATCAATAGAAGTGAAAAAGGGGTGGGGGGAATGAACACCTCCCCTTCAAAGTCCATCTTATTCTCTTTGAAGTCCATATTGTACTTCAAAATGAGAGTAATGCCAGAGGGGGCATTCTGCCCTCAGCTCCTGTTGGACTTGAAGTTAGAGTAATGCAATATTGTATTAGTGAATGAAGGAATTTGCTTTTGAAATATAAAGAAAAACAAACTGTGTCAAATAAATTTTTCTAGGGTCTGAATATTATTTCATTTGTATCTTTTCCAGTGATAATGAAAACACATGCCATTTAAAATGGTTTATTCATGGATGATGCTGCAGTATTTGTTGCTTTACACGCATGCTAGTTGTGCTGAAATTAACAAAAATAAATAAAAAAATCACACGCCTTTAAAACGCACGCTCTATTTACTTGATTTTTTTGGAGTTCACCTCAAATTCTTATATTTCGAATCTTGTTTTATGAGATTGAGGTTCGCTATAGTGCTGTATGCTGTAGCCATGCTCAGAGTGTTGGTGACACGAATGCAAACTCAATTGTATTTCAACCGGTGTCTGCCAGTGTTAAACACACACACCTTATTTTCAGCATCAATCTAAGGCACATTCAAACCCCCACTGAAGTTATAGCGGGGGCTGCAGCCAACGAACCGTGGCAGAGTTAACTTCCAGGTTGGCTTGCGGGATAACAGCCTTGCTAGACTCGAGAGGCTTGTCGAGGCCATAACATTATTCACATAAACACTGCACATTGAAAAACCTGTTAAGGTAAGACTGAAAGAGCAAACACACTGGGCCCAGCTCTTATTCGTCGGCTCCTACTGGGCGCCTAGTAACAGCAATAGTCCCAAAGTAGGTACTAACACATACAGTGAAAATGATATATTGCTTTTAAAGGTGTAGCATTTATAAGCAGGGTGCACATACATGTATAAGCAAATAAATGACCTATTTTAGTTCAAATCATACATCTGTATTCAATGTTACCTGTTGACGTATACTCGTGTATACCAAAGTTTGTGTATTCATGTTGGTGATCCCATACTGCACATGTAAAAGAGGATCCTTTGGTCAATATCACTTTTCATGCACATCTCGTCTTTTTTTTTTTACTTGAACGTTCTTTGGTGTCTCAGTATTGCAGAGAGCATTTTGAAGGCGGGTTTGATGGCTGAGAGCAGTGTTCTGCATAGCCTGGGGTTTGAAATGGGGTTTGAGTATGTTAGAGGCTTGTCATACATCTTGAGTGAAATCCAAAGAGACAGGCTTCTTGAAAGACCGAGGATCTGATGCGAACTGTCACTGCACATTACAGAAGCTGGTGCATGCTAAGCTCGGTTTACGGGATGTTTGAGTAGTCTGCAGTGAAAGTCTTAAAATGAGTCTGTTACTCTTATTGGTAATACCCTTTTATAAATAACGACAAGTGCATTTGGAGAGGAGGCTGCTTGCTTGTGTTTCTAACACCAGCCACCTGTACAGATGTGACATCATTTCATGTCATTATCAGATGTTTGCTTAAGTATATTTCAGGGATTGTGTGTGTGTGTGCGTGTGTGTGTGTGTGTGTGTGTGTGTGTGTGTTAATGGTGATGACAATGGAGGCTTTTTTTTTTTTAGAGCATATCACGTTCCCATTAAGGTCAAAATAGAGTGGATTTTCATTTACTGATAACATTGTCAAATGTAATTCATTTAACACAAATACAAAACAATTTCAGAGTATATTGCTTTCTGACAATTTTTTGGGTTTAGTAACTCATTAAAACATAAGAGATGGACATAAGTGATGATGGTAAATTAATTGGTTATTCAGCTTTTACAACCTGCTGCAAACATTCTGACAACCAAACAATTGGTATTAGACAACTTCTTTTATTGGATATAGTCTCAATGGTATATGAACGTAAACAGCCTCGCGTACCACTGCTGCCAGTTTGGATTTAGTGAAATGCATCTGCACAGTGAGAACCCACAGATGCAAATGATGTGTGAAAAATGGAGTTAATGTATCACAAAAATAAACTCTTGTCCAGGTGAGTTTTAAAAATAACCAAGAGGAAACATTTGCCTAAAAGCAACATAAGAGGCAGAAGAAAATAATCAAATACCAATCAAATTTAATAAATACCACCGCTGTTGCATTGGCCTTTGTGCTAAACCTCCTGTCCAGCTGGTGTGTTGGGTCAGAGGCAAACTGTCAGGTTTGGGGGCCAGACACCATGGACACATGATGAGAATTTATTATCCTCTATTTTCCAAAATTACACCACTTTTACAGTAGAAAAGTGATCAACATTAGTTCTTGTTAATTCTTAATTGCATTTGTACACTGTCCATGCATGAATTACACAGCGAGAAGAAAATATGTTGCGAGTATCTCATTTAAAGTAGAGATATGCTCCCCCCACATGTCGGATGGACCACATTACACGTAAAGTTCTGCTTAAGGACATGTTGCCATCTTACCTAAAGCTCCAATTCCATGCTGTAATGCTTTTATATCACTAGGTGGCAGCATATAGCCAAGATATATTCACAGTTAGAGCTTTGCGGTTGGTTTTGCTGGACTTAGTTCCCCCCTCCATTCATTTTGCTTACTTATTGCCATGCAGCTTCTAATTTAATTTAAAACCAAACTTTTCTTACAAATTCATTTTTAGTTGTCTGAGGACATAATGCATAATAACAACCACTTCCACAGTCTAACACAGTAGAATATATGGATTGATGAAGCATACATTGTTGAATTATGTTGAAACAGAGTCAAAGAGAGTTGTTTATTCCGTAATTCTCCAGGTTTTTATCCAATAATTATAGTTCAGTCCTGAAATTGTGTTTGGGGAACTTTGCAGTTTGCAGGACACTATTAATATTTAAGAAACAAAAGTGTTAACAGTGTCCACTCTGGGACTCACTGTTCAAACTGTTTACACAGTTTTCCTTTATGGATTTTACATTTTTACCAAATTCAATTGAATTCTTTGTGTGACTTCTGTGATAACTCTGTCATTATGTGGTCACAGAGCATTTTTCTTGTGTACTGAGTTATGCTGATGAGGCAGAGGTGAAGTATGGTCACTAGTCTGCCAGGCAAGTTCATTGGAACTAAGCTTTCTTTGTGCTGGGTGATAATGAAAGTTGGTTGGAGCATTACAAAGACATCTGGCCATGACAACTTACGTCTCCAGCGGTGACAGCAAGCCACGGCTCGTCTGAATGTATTGTATAAATCGGCTCAAAAGAATGCAATCTTTATGACGGGGAAAGCTGTAGTGGACACTGCATCCTCTCTTTTTGCTGTTACATAATGAATATGCATATGGTTGAGTCTGTGTGTCTCTGTGTGAGCAAATGTGTGTGGTTGTATGTGAGCTTAGTCAGACTCCTCCAGATCTCTGCCTAGCCTACGCAGATTAATATCTGCAGTACACAAAGGAGCCCTGTGTGCCTTGTAGGACAAACTCTCAGGACAATGAATCCACTGTCTGACAACACCATCTCCCTCTCAAGCTAACTGATATGCACCCCTTAGTCCTGAGATTATAGGGAGCTCAGTCTTTCTGCACCAAAGGTGATAATTGAATGACGGAGCCGCGCTCCAAGCTTTCTCAAAGCTTTCTCAAAGCTTGTCACCGAGTCATTCATCTAGACTGCAGAGAATATCGAACTAGAGTAGCTTTGACACTTGGGTCTCTACTTGTGGCTTTTGGGCTTTGGTGGGCTACTATTAAATGTGTGGTTGAAAAGAAAAAATACAGCAATGTTCCGTCTGTATCTTTTAAAAATAAATGTGTAGTATGAGCCAAAAGGTCATAGACAGAATAAGAAGGGCGGTGATGCAATAAAGCTTGATTCAAATCTTCTGTCTTGTTAAGCCATGATGCTGCATTTCCAGAGGCTTGCTGATGCACATAAACACCACATTGTGTTTTTGTTTGATCTTCTTTCACAGTTATTGATTATGTAATATACACTGCAAGAGTCAGTGAGAGGGGGAGGGTCTTCTGAAGCAATGCTAGCTCCCCTGTTATTCACATTAATATCCGCCAAACATAATTATGCATACCCCTCCCTGCACAACTGACCTTTACTTTTTCTCCCATGACCCGGAAACCAATGTTCATACCAGTACTGTATGTTGCCTTCTGTTACAGTAGTGGAGGAGGTAAGAGGAGCTATTTTAAACCTTCCTACAGTGGAGGATGTTCACATGTATGCTGTCCAGGAAATATGCTGACAGTATGGCCAGTATAGACTCATCAAATGATGGATGCATAGATAGTTTAACTTAATTATCCATGGAAAAAGAAAGACAAAATATACAGTAGTAGTATTAATTAACACTGAAAAAAATAAGATGTATTGCACGTGTATGTGCATGGAGGCGTGAAAGAGTGTGCATGTGTGGTCATAGCTCTAATGGGTGAAAGAGGATGAGAGGAGGCATGAGTAAGAAGGGGATGTACATGTTTTTAAAATGGCTTCTTTTTTACCAAACAGAGATGAGATTTATCAGCATGTACATTCTACTACTACTACTATTACTGTATGTGATTGAACGTGAGGAATAAAACCAAATAGATCTTGACAACGTTTTGGGGATTCTGTGTGATTTGATTAGATGAAAAGGCATGTTATGTGTGCTTTGCCACAAATGGATTGCATATTCAGTTGAACAGAAATGAAGTTGATTGCTCTTAGGGGGGACATGAGTACAATTTTTGTCTGCTAAATAATGTTTTCCTGAAGTACATTTAGGCAGTCCATGTTATACTACCACACACAAGATAAGAGCATAGTAAATAGGACTGTAGCACAAAGTTAAAAACACAACACATATTTTTTTCAGATGATGGGATTGTGTCAGGTTTCTACAGACTAATTGAAAATGATATCTCCAGTTAAGCTTTTTATTAATTAACTCCAAGAAATTTAGCTGACGGGACCTGTGAGATTTCGTAAACCATAAATTATTACTTGAGCAGAAGATTTAAACATTTATCCTGATTTAAAAAGATAAAAAAGAAAGCACTCGAAACTATCTTGGAAATTCAAATGTTGGTGAGCGTCACTAACGAGCTCACCCAAAAATAAAATAAAAAACAAGCATCAGCTTTTCAACTCTGATGCACACTGAATAAAACACTACAGTATATTTCGGAGGCCATTTATATGCATGAGTCATCAGCTGAGTCATACTTTTCCTATCTATGATGCCGAAGCACAAACACCAGTAAGACCTCCCTCCTCTCCCCCCCGACAGTGCCCTAAACTCATCTAGCCCCTCCCCCTCCCATTATGCTTTTATTTAATTTTAAGTAGATGGGTGTTTAAAAGAGGAAGGGAGGAAAGTATGAACATTTCTGAGGCCACACTCCCTGAGGCAGGATGTGTGAAGGGAATTGCTGTAGAAGAATGGATTCCAAATGTGAAATATTTGCCCACAATACATTTTCAGCCAGCCCACAGATTGATTTGGGTTTATTAAATTTTGGCCCTTTGCATCTCTCTGCTGGCCAACAGTGCAAATGAAAGGCAAAGCGCCCTCTCAGGGTGCCAGATGCTATGGTTCCGACCTGCTGTGCGAGCAAACAACTTTCCCTTCCCTTAGCATCCTTGTTCTGTCAGGCACCATTCACTTTAAAGCCTAAATAAAAGTGTGTTGCATAAGGCTTGTTGGTCATTGGAGGGGTGAGGGGGGGTCAGTGGAGTGTTTGACTCACAGCAGTGTTTTATAAAAGTATAGATGACAAAACTGTGGGTTTTATTTTGCTTTTTCTTTTTTTTTTTTTATATAGTGTTGTTGGACTCTTTGACTTTATTTTGATAAAAGCAGAGCAATGTTTTCCTGTAGAGCAAATATTTGTTTTATATTACAAACTGTATTACAGTTCATCTGCTATCTGTAATCTGGATGTGAAAATAAAATAATAAATATAATATAAAAGAAACAAATTCTAACTGGTACCACTAACGATTCATGATTGCAAAATGTTTTTTATTGTGAAAAGTCTTTTATCATTAGCCTTCATCAGGGTTGTATAGCTACCATTGAGGACACAGACGTTAGTGTTTCTCTTCTGGAACAGTTTCCATTCTACTGTTAAAAAGAGCTGGCTGATTGTAAAATGTTTAACACTCAGCTTTCACTGTATTTAGGAAAGAAAAAAATATTAAATCATTTTAATTAAAACTAAATAGATGGATTTTAATATTTCTCCACCATAATTATATTCCTAGGCGATGTGATAAAAGCTTTGAAGCTGCCTTTGAACAATCATGTTGGAAAGTATTCATGAGGGCTTGGCAATATGGAGAAAATCAAATATCACAACATTTTTGATATCAATATTGCAGGGTTGACTATTGGTGCGTTCACAAAATATTTTTGATAAATTATCATCAGTTGTGGCCATAATTACTCAGTGAGTAAAGGCAAATAATAGAACAGCTAGAAGAGTCTGGTAAGTTGCTGAAAATGACTTTACTGTAATGCAGTCTTTAAAACCAAGAAAAGGCAACACTTATACAATATTACAACATCTAAAATGATATCTAGTCTCATATCATGATACCGATATCATAGATATATTGTCCAGCCCTAGTCAATATAACTGATCAGTTGAATGAACAAATTATTTTTTAAAAAGAAAAATAGTATGTGGTCATAGTTAAATTCAAAGAGATTTTTTCACAACCTGGCAATTGGGGGTGCAACTAATTTGCAACTAATTTTCATTATTGATTCATTTGCCGATTATTTTTTTCTCCTTTAATGATATCATCATCATCATCAATCACAATTTTAGGTGATGTCTTAAAATGTCTTGTTTTGTCTTGTTCGTCTGATCTATCCCTAAAGACAAAGAAAAGCAGCAAATCCTCAAATCACAAGCTGGATCTGGAGAAAGCTTGTGATTTAGGTTTACCAAATTGCTTTAAACGGATTTACTGTAGCAATGAATCAATTATCAAAAATAATTGCCAAATAAATAAATTATTATGGTAATTAATTACTCATGTTGTTATTTTACATGTAATTGTGCGTGCGCTGTATATTCTTTGTGAAACTACAATTTTAGCCTAGCCCTAGGTAATAATTTTACCTTATGTGGTGGTGACATCAAAAATACACATTTGTTACAGAAAACATACAATTGGTAAAAAATTGAAAAAACGTTTTAATTAGCTTGAAGGTTAATTCTTTCAATATCTCTTCATTAATATTATTATTATTATTATTATTATTATTATTATTATTATTATTATTATTATTATGTTATTGTTGTTGTTGTTGTTGTTATTAGTAGTAGTAGTGGTATTAGTAGGAGTATTAGTATATTCTTTTTAGTGAATTGTAAACGGATATTATAGTAATAGTCCTAAACATTGTTTGAACTAAAGCCTATTTTTGTATTATTATGATTATTGCAGGGGGTTTCCTTATGACACTGGTTTCCTTTGAGATCCGCGCACTATTTAACAGGATGTCCTTTAGTCGGCGGATTAATCCACGTGTGTGAGGAGGCTCTGCTTGTCAGTCAGACTTTGAACAGTGCACTGGCGCTCATCACTGCTAATCTCCGGCCGCTGCTTGTCATCATCAACGACGCTGCTGCTGACAGTTATCACGGACCTGCTTTAGAAATATACATTAGGATGAACAGTCGCTGAGATAAGGCAGGAAACCCGAGGGCAACACGGTAGGGACCGAGCGGAGATTAAACGTTAGCTACGCCGTTTAACGTTTACTCGGGAGTTGCGATGGTCCAGATAAGGGATATTTTTCTAGCCTTGCTTCTTGTAGGCTGTACAGGTAAGAACATCTCACATTCAGCACTTAAGATAGAAATGTTTATGTTTTGCTCTGAATATATCGCCTCCCTTTTATAGTATGCAGGACGGCAGACATCCACTCGCCTCCTCGTCTTCCTCCCCCCCTCCGGCCCCCCTGCCCCCCTCCGCCCGCAGGCGCTCTGTTTAGCAGGTGCAACGGTAACGGTACTGCGCCTGCTGCTAATTAACTGACTGGCGAGCAGGGTGGTGTGTTTTTTAAGTAAAGACAGCTTGCTGCTAATGTGTTAGGGTGCCATTTTCTCTGGAGGCAAAAACACAGTGGGCTGCATAACGCGTGCACTCTTTGCGTGACCAGCCTTGTACGCTGACTTAGCGTTATTGTGCATTAAATAAAACATTAATGCTCAAGAAGGACAGGGTTTAAAATTGTATTGGCATGAATGTGGGCATTATGCGAATGGAAATGTGGCACGGGGATTTACATTTTCTCCCATTTATGATCGTGTTGTCGGCCGTTGGTCTTGGATGGGACGTGTTTGTTGTTGATGGGGAGTGATGCTGGGCTCCTTGCATTTGTAGACACACACAGACACACACACACACACACACACACACACACACACACACACACAGAGCCTTGTGGGTTGAGTCACGTTCTCTTAGTTAAAGGTACATTGTGCAAAATAAAACGCACGGTATTTTGAAGTGGAGTGCCATGGCATTTAAAGGAGGGCTTATTAGCAATGGATGCTCACTTGCATAAAGTACATGAAGGGACAATGTGGGTTTATTTGGTCTCTCTGGCACTGCTGCATAGCAAGCACAACTTCTACTCTGAATCATCAGTTATGTAATCTGATGCCACGATAAAGGCTTTGAAATGAGATCCTCTAAATTGGTAAAAAAAATAAATGTGTCCTTATGTAAGTCTAAATGAGGGAGTTTTGCGACAAATTACATTTTTAATAGCCTTTCCACGGCATTTTTTTTAAATTAAAATCAGTAATTTGACATGTGAGGCGATTATGGTTGGAGTAGTACTCTCAGCTACACTCAGGCTCAGGGTAATCGTGGGATAGCCTTTTAATCCTTTATGTACAATCCAATATGTGCAAGGGTGTTCCTCAGGCAGGAGAGAACAACGCACAGGGAGTGGAGCCCTCACTGCATTGATGATAATGTCATTTCTCTTGGGTTTATGGGAACATTTTATGAATAATGTCAATTTGCAAGACCCTTTTGATGGGATTCAAGCTCCTCTTGTGCCATCATTTAATTGAAGTCTTTTCTAATGTATTTGCCATGTTATTTTATTACGTGTCTACCACAAATTGCACTTTAAGAATGATAAGAGTTAATATTATGGAAGCATTAGATGAGCTCTGAGAATTCTCTCTTTTTGTTTGAGAGAGAACATCTTTTTTAATTTTTGAACAAGTTGTAATCTTGTCAGAACATCTGAAGCTATAAGAATTGTGCCCGAGAGTTATTCAACTAGAGATACTCCAAGTTTAATGTTACAGTTATTATAATTTAGCCATCAATACTAGATGTTTGAGGTTAATATTGATATTGACATTTTACATAAACAACATTACAACCTTTTTTAGGAACCCTTATTTTATGTATTTTTCTTAAGAATTGTGACTGTGAGTATTTACTGAATGAGACATTGTGTTTGGCCAACTTGCCAGACTTGGACTAACAATGTAATGGTGACACAGTTTCTAAATGCCCATACACATACAGTACCTTTGGCATTTCTGTGCTGCAGTTTCTTGTTACTTATCTGTAATAACCTCATTTTGGTTGATATATCAGCCCAGCCAACTTATCGGGTTATCTCCATTGTACTACATAGTTAGTAAAGGGAATTTGGGTTTTGGTTTTGGTTTGAATCTGATATGATATCGAGACCTTAAATGTGCAATTGCATACAATAGAAAGTGGACAATGTGGAGTTAACTAGGAATGTCAACATACCAGAAATGTAGTAGAGGATACCAATACCAGTGAAATTTCTCGATTTGCGATACCAATTCGATAACACGGTAAAAAATAAAAGAAAACAATAAATCCTGTATACTTCAACATACACTCCTTTATTACCATTTACATGCTGATTTTTGTTTGGAAGCTAAACCGGTCATAATTCTCTCTAATATCTTTTTAAAATTGCTGTGAAAACTGTATTTATTAAAATCTCTCACCAAAAACGACGTTTTACAAGACTACATTTGAACACATCATGATTATGCTATAATTTACCTTCACCCAATCTAATCTTTTTTACATAAACACACCATAGAGCAACTCCATGGAACCTTGCTCCACTGGCTGCTAACAGCTAACGTTAATTAGCTCTTCTGCCAATTTCGACAAGGATTTGTTTTTCAAAATGTAAGAGGGGGAAAAAAAGGGTCCCAATAGTGAGTTTACTGCGTCCCAAACACATTTTTTATCGTTGACGGACGCTGTTGAGTCTCGAGCTCTTACAGCCTGTGGTACTGTAGAAAAACGAGTACTGTCATGTTTTCAGAATTTTGGCATCAACTTGGTAACAAAATATTGGTACTCGTGACATCCCTAGAGGTAAAAATGATACAATTATGTTGAATATGGATGTAACAGAGATAGGACTGCTTGATTCTGACCTTTTTAGAACTACTGATCACTTTCTCACACAACTCATGCACCATCACTAAACTAAGATGAACATGTTTGTTTTGTATTCCTTTACTGAATCTACTTTTGTCTACTGCACAAATGTCAGAAATGGTACTTTTATAAATGTCACTTTTGGAGTTGAATACAAATCAAATAAAAATTTAAATGTTTTATTAGATGATTATATGGCATAGTTGCAGTATTTATTACTGAACAAAGATTTGGGAGGGATTAGCCATCTTTCTCTTCCCTTTCCTCTCTGCCGGCTGCATGCTCAATGGGCCTGTTGGGCCTCTAGACATAATTATTAATTGATTCTCTTCAAACTGATACTGGAATATGGAAGAATTTCAAGACCGCATTTCTGACAGAAAATGAAATGTACCCTCCAGAAATCAAAGTGAGAGAAGTGAAGCAAAACTGGGCGAGATAAGAGATGTGTCCCTATGTCCTTAACCTTTTGGATGTGATGAATGTAATGCAATCTTCATCTCACCATATGGCTCTCTTATCAACAGCAAAGTGCGGCCCTCTAGTACAGTAGGCTTGTGTTACATCATCAGTCAGATCATGTGGGAATAATGACGTAGCTCCATGCTGCTCCATTTACAAAGCAAGATGGAAGCATGGCTGACTGCAGGCCGACTTACAAAAGCTCAAGACCCCTTCACGTCTGACTTCGCTTCATTGGAAATCAACACTGCCAAAAGCAAAGGCTGTTAGTCCAACAGCTCTTACTTGATAAAGTTATTATTTCAGAACAGTGTGTGCACATTGTGTACTGCAAGCAGTGTTTCCCATATTTAGAAATTTATTTATTTAGGAAGTCCACCAAAAACTAGATTTTCCTTCCCCCAAAAAAGACAGCAAGTGTTGTTTATCTCTCTTCAGTTGCTGCATGACCACAGCCAATCAAGACACTCTTACAAACCCGATTGATGGCAGAGACCTTTACAGTTTGTCCCTTACCTAATGGTGAGACCCATAATATGTTGGCTTTACATGGTCAGTAGGAAAACTTTTGACAACTAGCAGCAAATCCCAAATGTAGGGATACCCTGATTGACCATTCACTGCCGTCCTATTTCGTTAAACATGCAAAAATGTTCACATTGTTAGCGAGGCGTGTTATTCTGATGCACTGGAGGTCCTCGTCCCCCCTCTCATACCAATTGGATAAAGAATGCCATATACTTTGTAAAATTTAAAAAAATTAAACACTCTCCTCGCAGCTCTAATATAAAATGTTCTAAAATTTGGATACCCTTTTTAGAGCATGTCAGCCCCCTCCAGCTGGATTGGCTGAACAGGCCCCTGCCCTGCACTAACCTTCTGCATGACAGTAGTTCATAGTATGTCAAAGTAGTGTCTCCATAATGTTTTGTATATTGGATGTATTTTTCTGGTTTGTTTGTTGTTTTTTTATTTCTTCTTTTTTTTTGGGGGGTTGTATCATTGATACTAACCTCTTGTCTTAGTATCACTACTATTTCTGCCTACCTTACTCAACAGAATGCGTTCTTCCATTTCACCTATTAACTCATACATGCAAGTATTTTTGTATTGTATTGTTGTTTTTGATATTGGAAATCCCACAAATATCGGCTGACATGGCTCATTCACGTTCGGCAATCAGTATCTGCGGCAAAAAACATCTCTACCCAAATGTGTTCCATTTACAATTATATAAAACAGAAAAGCATCAAATCCTCACTTTTGAAAAGTTGAAACCAGTAAATGTCTTTTTTTCTTTTTCTCCTTGAATTACTCAAACAATTCGTTGTTTATCAAGAATATTGTCGGCTACATTTTCTGTCAGTCAGTTTATCCTTTCAACACTACGTATGATCATGGCTTGGTGCCTCATTATGCAAAACATAATTAAGCATTTGCTTAAAACCATCATGGAGAGCTGTTGTGTTAGTGTGGGAACCAGTAGAAATTGCTTATGAACCAAAGCAGCAATAGTGATTGTACTGTCATGTGCATCTGAAGACATTGCTTAAGAGTCAAGCAGCACTCTGCAAAATGATATTAAAGTCAGACACAGACATTTGGAGAACGGTCCATTTGGGAAATCCAGCCAAAGCAGTTGAAGAGCTTACTCTTTTCACCTCCATTATCTGTGATTTTAGTTGTGTCTTATCAAATAACTGGACCTGCCAAGAACAGAGTGTCTGCTGACAGGCTGCTGCAGAGCTTTAGAGGATGCTTATTGAACCAGAATATGGTTCAGAATGGAACTGATGATGGAAAACCACAACTACTGGATTAGGAGACAATTTCTGGAAAACAATTGTCAGTCATGAATGTTTTAGGTATTTTATCTCTTAAGACTAGTCTTTTAAACAAATTCATGTTATCATAATCGTGAAACAGTCAGTGAAATACCCATTCCCTATAAATCAGACTTCAGACTGTAGTTTTAAAGCTCTCATATCTCTTGCACATCTTTTTTTTTAACCTCATAGGTTTTTATCCAGTATTAGGAAGGAGAGGCACGAGAGAGACTGTGGTTTTGTTCAAGCTAGGACAACTTGACTCTACTAATGATGGGGAGTGGATCAGACAGATCCAGGTCCGAGAGAGTTGAGAGGAGCTGCATTGCCTAAGGACGCTAAAAAGATGACATTACACATGCACGTGACCTCGTGAAGCACTGTGGAGGGGAGCATAAACATCCTTTCCTAAGGGTTTGCTCACAGATGAGGCACAGACTGGGGCTTTCAGCGATTAGCTTTTGCGGTGGTAGCATCTTTCAAGTGAGGTTTGAGTTATTATATTATTAATCGGGTTTAATTTAAAGGTTAAACACAGCACTGAGGCCTGGGAGACGAGCTTGTTGTGTATCATATCACTGTACGCGAGTATTGTAAACCATCTTCAGACACATTGCTTTTTAGCTTAAGATTGCAATCATACAGTACTAACTTCATACCACAGTATGTCTGCTTCTCACAAAAAACGGAAACATATTAAGATCTCAGAGCTATCAGGAAATTAGAACAATGTGTCCTTGTCATTCATTAAATCAAAAAGAAAAAAGAGGCCAGCACTGTGAACACAGGATCCCTGCGGACATGTAACCCTAGATTGGCAAACCTTTAGGCATTACATGGCCTCTCTCCACTTTGAAGCAATTGCTCTGTGGGATAAAAAAAAAAAAGAACTGTGACACTGTGTTACAGACTTAAACAAATGTTTTTCTAAAGTATCTTCTAACTGCTAGGTATAATTGTCTGTTTGTTCAGGCTCCCATCTCTTCTTGGCAATGGGAGAAGACAACTTTGAGCCATTTCAAAGGGGCTATTTTCCTTTTGATTCTCAGTTGATCAGATTTGACCGGTCACCTTCAGCTATGTAAATGCTTGGTGCACTTGGCAAAATGTATCACCTTTTCTCACAAGGCTATTCACTTGCAAATAAAGTTTCACTGATTTTTCCTTTGGCTTTAGTTATAAACTGAGAGCTCTTCCTGGCTCCCTTTCTGCCTTTCCATGTCTTATGTGAGGGAAAAACAAGGACTCCTGTGACCCAAACTAAAGGCCTTTTCACACCTGAAAGGCCGAAACAAGGTTTGCGTTTTTCTTACATTCTAAACATTGGATCCGCTTACTTACATTTTTTTTCGTTACATTTATGCCAGCGCACTAAAGATCTATAAGTCACTTCTGTAATTTTGGTTCGGATAGTAATCACAGCCTTGTCTGTGGCCCCTAAAAGAGGAAACATGTTAACGATCATGTCTGTCTCCATGCTGGAAGAAACTGTCGCGATTTACAAGAGATACAGATGACTCTTCTCAACGCAAACCCCTGAAAGCAAGGTTTACAGTATGTTTGATTTCAAGAAAAAGAGTGCATATCTCATCTTGCCATAATAAAGCAATGTGCTGTTGGCTAGGATTTAGCGCTCAACTTCTTTTATGGAGTGTGAAGGGATGCAGTGTGTGTGTGTCTTCTCATGCATGCATGCACATCATGGTGCATTCATTATTAAAACACTATAGGGTGCATCACCATGCACAGAGCAGGGAAAATTCAGATTGCTATGCCCCAGGCTTTCTTTTATTCAGTCACCATAGTGTGTCACCCTCTCCTCTAATGTTATACCCCTCTACTGGCTTAGTCATTGCCTGGCAACTTAGCGATACCTCTGTTTCACACAAAGTCATGATATGCATTAATTGCATTATGGTGAAAAAATCCATCACTAAAGGAATGAAGTGACACTCATTCAGTAGAAAAAGCTGGGTTTTTTTAAATCTATAATTGGATCACAGTGAGGTTTCTTATCCATTCAATGTACAGGATCCACTTTGAAAGGATGTCAGTGATTCACACAGATAGGCTATACTTCCCTGCAGAATTATTCTAACTGTTCCCTGTATATTTTGACTCATTTGACTATTTTACATGTGAGATGTTTGGTCTGAGGCATAGCAGTGGAAAGCAGTTTCTTTTGAGTATTTTATTTATAATCATAGATTACCCTCACACTTGCATTCAAACTGATACTTCTTTATTTATAGAAATGTTTGCCTACTCAGTAAATGATGTATGATAATCACTTTTTTTTATAAATGTATTATATCCTACAGCAGGGGTCACCAACCTTGTGGAGACAGAGAGCTAGAGGGTGTAGAGTGATATAAAGGACAATATTTTAATATAATCTTCCCGAATAATATCAATTTGCTCGGTTAACCTCATGCTATTTTTAGAATGGGCGACTCATTGGCTCCGTGTTAGCTACCTCTGTCCTACAGCCACTGGGATCAGTTCAGTGTCACATTATTCTGAAGCTGATCATATTTTATTTGTACATGTCAAAGTTTTAGGATTTTCAGCCAACTAGAAGGAAAAGAAACATTTTTAAAGTGATGTCATAGTTGAAGGAGATGAACCTCATTTAATCCTCATTTGTGCAGAGTAGTCTAACATTATGTAACAGACATGTCCAAAAATAGAAAGAAACCTACATGGCAACATGACACCTATTTTTTAATTTGTAGCAGAACTGTATAGCTCCTGTAAATGCAAGTGTGTGGATTATTATTAACTGTTTCCAAAGCATATTGAATATGAAATATTTTTAAAGCTCTTTAGTACAATATTATGATTTTTTTATTAATTCTAAACCAATCAACCATCCTATTAATCTGCTTTTTTCTTCTTTTTAGATCATTTTTTTAATTCAAAATTGAACATTAAACCAGGGTGATCATTTTGACAGTGCAATCTGAGATATTAACATCCACTTTGAACTCATTTTGAGCACATGCAGGCCTGCCAATTCCTTTTCATTCACAGACACTCCAACATATCAGACATAACCACTAAAGCTTGGGTGTGGAAGGAATTTCTATAGGCTATAAAGGGTAATTTTAAGGTGTTTCCATTGATGGCACTGAATTGCTAACATTAACAGGCAATATCAGCGAGGGTTGAACGGAGCACTTAGCAGAATTCCTGAACCCAACGGAGAGGAGGTGGAAGATTGGAGAGGATTAGAGTCCATCTCTGAGTCAGAGGTCACCAGAGTACTACAGTGGTAGAAACCTGGTGGTGGCTCAGGTTTGTTCGGAGATGCTGCAGGCTGTTCGGATATTGTTTGGCTTGGTAGGCTAACAGCGTCCTTGGACCGGTACACCACCACGTCCTCATTACTGGGGTTTTTTCCTACAACCGTGTAAAGGCGTCTGTCCATATACCGTTTTTCTCTGGCAGCTTTTAACCTTGTGAGAGATTGACGGGTCATGAGGATTTGCTATTCCAATGTCTGGAAAGACTTAAACCTGTTTCATGCTTCCTGCCGTCAGTGCATTGGGCGCGGTTTGGACAGCGATATTGCGGCCTGGGCGAGGGTCTGCAGAAGGTCTGAGTGCCGAGCCGTGCACCTCCAAGATTTTTTTAACAACCCAGACAGGGCGGCACAGGCCGTGTTGCAATGATTGGCTCAGAGCAGCTGTCACTCAGTTTCCAAAAAATAGACTAGTTTTACAACAACGGAGCAAGACTACTAGTAGAGGTCTGTTCTTGATCTGGGGATTAAGTGGATGCTCAAAAAAAAAAAGAAAGAAATTTGGCGTTAAGAGGAATGATTAAAGTAAAAAATGTATAGCAATCGACGGCGAGGACAAACGCGGATCACCATTGCTGTAGCTTTTCCTGGATAGATGATTAATTCATCTGACAACTCCATAACTTGGACTCTTAGAATCTTTCCCTCTGCCCTTATTTGCACAGAAAGACTTGAACAAAGCGCTCCTGGGGGCGGGGTAGAGTGTTTGTGTTATTACTTTCACTGCTAGAAGGGGGAGGCAAAAGATCCTCACTGCAGGTTTAAACACACAATGTGAATACATAAAGGTTGTATTTTAAGCTCACTGTATCCTGGTCAACCCAAGACTTTTATTGTTTTACTTAAAAGGAGCAGACTGAAAATACAATATCCAAACAAACTTTGTATGTAATGCAGTGCCATCTTTTTGAAGTAAACTTTTCCTTGTTTACTCTGTATGTTTGGTATCTTGTCGGCCTTGGTCTGTTTTACCATGTCTCTCACACTCCTCCCTGAAGGATCTCCTCTCAGTATGACTCATTGACTTCCACTGCCTGAAAGCCGTCTTGCTCTCTTTGCCAGCAGAAGCCGGATGTGTCATGAACCCCATTGTGCATCTTTTCCATGGATGTCATAGACTGCAAAGGCAGATGACAGGCCCTGTAAAGCAAATGAAATTATCTCACATCACCAGTCATAGTGGCCAGGCTAATGTAGATAGACAGGGTATCCATGCACCCTTAAAATGTTTGAAAATGGTGGCACATGTTGAAGAAACCACCGATGAGAACTACGGCTATCCAAAGACGATAACCTTCATTGTTGTATTTAGTATCTTTTATAAACGACCTAATATTTACTCATCATTCCAAAGCTGCGATTTTCAGTAGTTCAAGTAAATTCATGTTCATGGTTGTGGTCAAAATGCTCACAATGCAGTAAGTACCCTTCAGCTTGTTTCTGGTGCGGTCTTTTTCAAGCTAAAGACATTTTGAAGCATATGGAGGCTTTATGAAAAATGAAACATGCATTTTGTAAAGCACTATTTACATTCTTCATTAATAGACTATTATTAGAAACACAGTGCATTTTGATCTACAAAAAAAATCTGTGACTGCACTGCATGTATGCTGTTGGCAAACAGTAATCATCCACTTTATTCTCAATGGCATACTGGTGATTTGTATACCTACTCCCACTGGAGATTCCTTCACAACAACCACCATTAGTGGGGAGAGGGGATTTGCCTGTGAAGGGCTGTTCTCTGCCTGATGACAGCACATGGCTGCTTTCTCTGCCTGAGTGGCTACAGTAACACGCAGCTAAAACACATTTTGACTGAACAGGGTCAGGACGGCGTTTCGCCGGTGGATGTAAGCCACGATGCTGGAGCATCATTGATGTTTGACATTAGCTATTGTGGCATTCATATCATTCGTCAGTCCTACTGCGCCATATTGGAAAACATGTTCACACAGGGTTTCTGCTATGTCGATATCATCGGGAAGTCGGATAAATAAGCACCCACCCATGTCATTCTTGTGCGATTTGACTTTCAGTGTTACATTGCAATACTTTAAAGGCAGAATGAGGATTTGTTCGTTGCGGTTTGCTTCTGTCTAGCTACCTAATGGGCATAGTATTTGTGTCCAGGCCGGAGAGTTTGGCGGAGCTTCTAGAGCCTCTGACTCCGACGACACCGATTACAGTGTCAGCCCGGGCAGATAAGAGCTGGAGGCAGAGCAAGGGGCAGAGAAACTCCCCAGAAACGTTGCGAACATGGCAAAAGAAAAAGAAAAGAGAAAATACAGACAGAGGGCAGGATCTCTGCAGATACTGACAAGACCATACACTTGTAGTGGGTCATAAATTATGATTTGAGAGGGATTCTTTTTTTTTAATTTCTTTTCTATACATTTTTTATTTTTTTTTTTTGGGAAAATCCAACTAATTGTGCCTTTTTTAATTATTCAAGATTGTTTATTGTATTCCTGCCCCCAAGTTCCTTTGCTCTATCTTTGTCTCTAATGTAATCTCTAGGGAAACCACTGGCTGTTTAAAATAAATGCTCTGATTGGCTGCATGTAAATGTTCTCTGTTCCTTGTCTATGGAGACAGAACAAGTCTAACACAACTATAGGAGTGCCCTCATGATATAAATGACTGTTTTGGTATAAATGTGTATTCACGAACAAGGCCTTACATACATACTCATTATCGTAGCAGATTGGATTTTTCAAAATAAGTTTTGACTGCAGTTTCCACAGTATCTGTCCAAATCATGGCATTGTGATGTGCGAAATATGCAACCCTGTTTTCGAGCAAATTTTCTCAAAGGACTTAATTAGAAAATTAGCTTGGAGGAATGCACATTTAAAATTCCTTTGCAAAATGAAACATTGTGGTTGGAGTGCTCCATCTTGGAGCTTCTGTTTTGCCTGAGGTTCTTTATTTATTCACTGATGGTGTAACATGTTTCCCCACAATGCTAGCAAGCTGTGGGCTGAGGCAACTGTGGTTAGCTTGCTGGTGTCTCAAAGAGATCTTGTTTAAATAACCAGAGGAGAGTTGCTACCCTAAACAAGTGGCAAGAGCATTGAGGTGAAACACCTCATGCTGTGTTTACTCGCACAGAATAATTGGGCTAAGATCTTTTCAAATGAATCTGTCTTTGTGCACCTTTTGATAGTCTGTTGTAGTGTGTTAGACATGAAACCAAAGAAGAGCAAAGAAATGATTTGTTTTCACAGAATCTTTTTTGAGATTGCACATATTAGCCTCCTAAAGACTAGTCTCCTACTTTGTGTAATTTTGAAACGGCACTTATGATTAAAATTGTGTTAACTAACATGGCTTGGGTCTTGAGGAGTTTTAGCATTCAGGCCTATTCAGAGACAACTAAACTGTACACGCACTGCACTGCTGTTCACAGCGTTTGCGTTACTGCTAACTTCATAACGTTACTCACTGTCACACACGCGGCGAGCAGTCGGGCTTGCGAAAACCCTGACAGAGTATGCCAGGCAGACACATAGCTGACAACATCGCAGCATGCACTGGAGACTTAACGTTACCGGGAAAGTGGCTACATGTTTCAATGACGATGCATGCAACATCGTGGCTCTCCCAGACAGGTGAACTGGGGACTCAGTTTCCTGTTTTGCGCATACACTGCAGATGGCAACAAATGAAGGATTTTACCTGTTTGTGCATCATTATCGTTGCAGCTGGATGGCTTGTTTTGCCCTTCAACCACAGCACCCCTGCATGCAAAGCATTTATGTTTTCGGTTTTAACGGTTAATGATCAGTAAGGGTCGGCTTTTGGTCAGGAAAAAAATTCTAAAATAGCAGCACTAGTTGCCACACATTCAGTATGTGTTTAATACATGTTTTTAATATTCCTATGTAGGCTTTGGGTATACGGACCACTACTGTGGTATCCTGCTGTTGCTTTTGGTATCACCTCTTTTTAAACTGATGTTTTAGGCCTTGTGCACAGATAACGCATGTACATGAAAACTTCCACTTAACGCATTCCCCCACTGAGTTAATTCTACCAGTTTAAATAAAGGATGACTTGAACTAAAGCGACTTTCTCAGATGACTTGAATTTCTCACTACTGATTTTCCCAGGTTTTTTCGCTCTGACAAATTTATTCCACTAGTGCAGCTCACAGGATTTGTAACAGAACATTCAATGAGCTGCAGCTCAAACGTGCAGTGTATACTGCCTTGGCTCTACCTCAGACTGAATTGAATGAATTTTAAGGGAGGTGAATCTGTAGTAATCAGCTCTTGACTGGTTATAAACTGAAGGTCAAACAAATGAGGTCCATCATTAACCATCAAAAACAAATAATGGCACATGCAATACATTTTTCAAATGGATATGCATATGTACCTTACTTCATGTGAAACCTTATGTTCTGCTGTCAAATTTTAACACCTTAAAACATTGACGATAGATATGACCCTCAAATCCATGTATGTCCAGTGGTAATTAAATTAATCCAGACCACTTAGCTGAAGCTGTCACGTACTGAAAGTCCTATTACATCTATAACGAGCAGGCATAAAATCAGAAAAAAGGCATTACCTCACTCTAATTCATCACAACCCTGTTTTTAAGTGGATAGATTAATAGCAATAGTCTTCTCCCTCTGTCGATGTCTCCGGAGAGTCTAGCCCTGAGGAATAGTGTAGTCAACTCTCTGGAGGTTAGCCCTGTCCCAGTGTCTATTTTTACAGTCCAGTCTCTGATTGGCCGGCAAGGTGTGTGTGTGTGTGTGTGTGTGTGTGTGTGTGTGTGTGTGTGTGTGTGTGTGGGTGTGTGTGTGTGTGTGTGTGTGTGTGTGTGTGTGTGTGTGTGTGTGTGTGTGTGTGTGTGTGTGTGTGTGTGTGGTTCTGTGTGTGTGTGTGTGCTCATGTTGTGTCATAAGGTGCCTCTGTGCCATCTGTCGTCCTCAGTGGAGCTGTTGTGAAGACGAACCACACCTAGCCAGTCTGTCTCAGAGAATGCAAAACACAACCTTGGGCTTTCCTTGCTCTTTTGTACTGATGGCTATATCAGGAAGATGAGGGAAATACATGATCCAGCTTACCAATCAGTGCTTTTAATGGAAACAGTTTACGTTATTTTATGCTTCTAACTCTTTATGGTATGATCAAATGCATGGAATCTCATAAACGGTAAACATGAACAGATTTGATTAACAGGTTTTAGTAACAGGTTGTTGTGAGTCATTGCTTGTCTAGTCAGAGCAAGAATTTGTTGTCTCACCAAAATGTGCGAAATGATGAATCACAACATTTGTGTTAGACTTGGTTGACTGAAAAATATAACGAAAACAGCATACTTCTTACAGTTGACTTACTGTTACTTACCGGTGTTTCGTACATGCTTTTGCAGCTACTGCTACAGAATTTAAAGAAATGTCATGAAGTTGCAAGTACATAACTCTTCGGAGCTGTGGGCTCCACTGAACTCAAACAAATGGTTTTACACTCTCCCTCCACTTTGAGGATGTGCAACTGGAACAGCGACAGGACGTCAATCACTTGCAAAGTCATGACAAATAAACAGCTCCAGTACAGCATTTTCTCCTCAGGCAGAGTGACAAACAAGGCAGAGAATAGGATTACCTTATCGGAGAACAAGAAAGAAGGTATAGTTAACTACGTAATGTTAAATTAGGTAGATTATGCAGTTTAAATAAACATTCGCAATGTATTCTCTTTTTGATGTTTATGGCCAACTTATTAACTAAATAACTGTATCAGAAACTTCATCTGCGTGTTTACTGACACTGATATGAACACAAACGATGGTCTGGCTAACATCGCTGTCAGTGGAAGTGTTGCTACGCTAGCTAGAAAGCAGGTCATTTACTGTATGAACCACAGACTGTATATAAAGATTCTTATATACAGATGTTCATATACAGATCTTTATATAAAGCTCTTTTTGTTTGAAACGGACAATCACAGTTATTGAAAGTTTAAAGTTATCTCCTCTGGACTTTCCTACACTACCTACAATTCCAGAGCCTCCGACTCTGCGACTGTAACTTTAATCAGAGCATCTTAAAATAACTTATTAAAACCAAACTCGTCAGAAAAATTAACACATGAACATACACCAGCGTGATGAAATTCCTTAAATGACAGAAACCATTTTTGGGAATAATTCATTTGACGTGTACTTTGACGTTTTAGTTTTGTCCATGTCCCATCTGCTAACTTGGAGAGGGAGGGATGTATGACCTATACAGCGGCCTGCCACCAGGGGACAATTGAGTTGTTTTGGCTCTTTTTGGCACTTTTTAGGGAGCTGTCATGTCATCCATCTATATCGTCTATAATATGACAAGCTCACCATAATGGGGAAACTGGCATCCCAGTATGATAAATGGGGACAGCTCTTCCCTCCCTGAGCCAGCTGGCAGCCATTGCCCACAGTGCTCATTTCCAGTGTGAACTGTGAGAGAGACTTCTGAACTATGAATCTGGTAAGACATGTAATAAGTAAAATGAGAGATGGTTTGCGCTCTCTAAATGGTTATTGTTTCTATTTGTAGGTGAAGACAGCGTGCCAAACGGGCTGCAGGGGGACCATCTGGCATAGTGCAGGCTACTGAGCATCAACGGGCCACAACTGGCCGAGTTTCCCTATGTCAAAGCCTTAAAGCTCTCACCCTTTCACTGCTTACCTTAACTGCCCTTCTGCCTAATCCCGCTCGAGCTCCATTGCAGCTCATAGGATGTTTTTTAAACCACCTGTGTTCCCTTTGGGTGCTAAGGTTCCTCTCTTCACAATCCAAAAACTCTAAATTGAAAACTTTAAATGGCCCAGTGGTTTGCAAGTGTCAATCTGAAAAGGGCAACTTTATTATTGATAGGCTCCACAGGTCATGACTGAACTGGCACATGTTCGTCTAAAAAGCTCGACTAGTGTTACCCATCCTCATCCAGTCTCGTCAGAAATGCCTCTAATTAGTCAGTAACTGGAAAGATTTTTGGAATAGCATGGCGTTGATGCTTAAGAATGCATTTGGCATGCTGTTATGGCTTAGCACAATTAGTTGTGGCATGGATTAATGAGGGAGGTCCTTGAATAACACATACGCAACCGGAGTACCTAGAATGCCCTTGTCTAAAGGACAAGAAAATAGTTTCATTAAACTAATCTGACATTCTTTAAGAGATGAGAATTTAAAGCATGACCCTGAAAGCAAATGCAGTATAACTACTACTCATACAATCCACTACACAGTGATGTCAAGATACCAGAAATCTAGTAGTCGATACCAATACCACTGAAATTCCACGATTCTCGTTACCCAACTCGATCCCACGGTAAAATAATAAATCCCTCTCTAATCTATTTTATATTGCTTTGAAAAAAATCTCCTTTAAACAACTGTAGGCTATTTATTCAGTTTTTTGCCAAAAAGTACATTTACAAGAACAAATCAAATAACAAATCACAATAACATTATAATTTACACACGGCTAATACAAATCTTTACTGAATATAGCTTGAACAGTAACTAGCAATGTTAGCTGTAAGCTCCACTATTTAGCCGAGCAGGACTGCCACTGGCTGCTAACAGTTAACAGCTAACATTAACTATCTCTCCTCCTGCCAGTTACAACACAGATTAGTAATCCACAATGTAGCATTATAGTAAAAAATGTGTCCCGGGGGAAGGTCTCTGTTCGCTCCCAAACATATTTTCTATCCTCCCAGGTACGACGTTAGTCTCGAGCCCTGACGGTAATACCAGATACTATGGTACCATAAGCGAGTACCGTCACGTTTTCAGAATTTTGGCATCGACTTGGCACTGAAGTATCGGATATTGTGACATCCCTACAACTACATACTATACCTAGATGGGATGTTTACTGTTGCCTCACAGTAAACAGTGTAGAATGTTCATGTTCTCCCTGTGTTTGCGAGTATTTCCTGTGGGTGCTCTGGTCCAACCCTAAAGATGCATGCACATTAGTCATTTTACTCCTGCTATTGCTCCTGACCAAAGGGCGATAGCAGAGAATGAAACAAATGGGCTTCTCAGTGAAGCATAGATGACTCTTATGTCACGATCAAAAGGTTTCATTCTGATATAGTTAGCAGAGGGCCGCTTTTCTGGCAGGGAGATGCACTGCGCGTACACATCAGAAAGATGAATTACACTTTAATGGCAGTTGTCTGGTTAGTTAGATATTAAGAGATCCTGTGAATATAGATTATCTAAGAAGAGGTAATGTCATGTAGCAAAAACAATCTTCATTCTTGAGGTCAATTAGTAAGTTAGTTGATATTTAATGCAGAAAGCTGGCCACGAGTACACAATTAACATTGAGCTATTATTTTGGTGTTTTTAAATTTTTAAAAAGTAGAGTCAAAACACAGCTTGGGCTGTTTTTTGTGGTACCAGAAAAGCTTTATGTATAATTTATATAATATATAATTATGTGTTACTTGAGCAGATTGATGTCATTACTAATGAGCATCAAGGGAAGTTTAAATGTTCACCTAGATAAATGTTAAATCTCATGTTTGGTGAGTTTAATTAGTTTTTGCAAAGGAAGTCACTTTCTAAAGCACTTCTCAGACTTCAGGTAACAGTATTGCTGTTGCTGTTGTTTCATGACCTGTCTGCTCGATGAGACTCTGAGCTATAACCCCAACCTACTCATTTTCAATGCCGCTTCATGTTCTGTATTAAGTCAGGAACACTGTGAAAAATGCAGTAAGTAGATGAAGAGATAGATGCTTTGATTTCAAACTCGGTCACACAGTTTTATATTAGATCTTTTCGCTGTCTTGGTTTTTTCTTTATGTTTTTATCATGCTAGCTCTGTTGGATGTGGTTATCTTTTTAGACTAGTGTTTGGCCAGTAAACTGTTTGATGCACAGCCACTGTTTTGCTTTACTTTGATTGGCTTATGGTTGGCGAAAGTGTATAGTGGTCAGTGGGGACGTAATATGAGGACATTAGAAGACTCGCTGAGGCATCATCATCTTGGCTACTGTGGTGGGTGACCCTTGTTTATTTAGTGGCCAATACCAATTTTACTGCCATTTGATACTTGGCAGGTGTTAATATCAGACCCTGTTGGTATGGGAGGCGGGACATCAGTATGTGATTGACTGCTGATGGGTGATGTCCAAATACTCAGCTGCAGCCAACAGTTTCCATGCCAGCAAGCAAGGGAGAGGAGATGGCCATGGTGAACATTGTTCAACAGTTCTCTGGTCATAGGATCAGTTCGGGCTTCTCCACCTGCTATCAACGTCTTATCGTTCTCAGCTCCGTAACCTTGAAGGAGACACGCTCATGCCGGTTTTTATTTTCATTAGTGCTTTAATCCAATTACTGAGCGGTGTGTAATCTCTAATGGGTCTGCTGCATCGTCTTCCTCTATTCATAGACGCTTCAAGGAGTGGCCGCACACTCTGTGTCATCCTACACAACATAATGAGTACTCAAGTGCTGCTCTGCCTCTCTGCCCTGCCCCTGGCTCTGTCTGGCTGTATCTGAAATGGTGCATTCCCTCTTATTGATCCTCTTCCTGGTGGAGTCACAGGCAGGCTTATCCGGCTCGTCCCAGCTTGTCTGCCTTCTGAATGGACACACAGAGAGAGCTGTGTGCATGTGCCAGGCTTCGGAGCTCTGTGTAGTCCCAGGCAGCTTGTGGCTGAGTGGTCATTGTGGCTCCCCCCCTCCTGCCCCCCCTGCCCCCCTTTGCCTCTTTTGTTGTTAAAGGAATTATTAGGGATGCATGAAATTTTGTCCAGTTAGCACAGCATTAGTGTATTATATTCTGGTTAAACCTTAATAGCTTTCTCACTGGTAGCAAGAAGGCGGCTGCTTTGTGGGCTTTTTCCTGGGTGTGTGTCGTGACTAGCGCTAACAGGGAAGCCACTGGAGAACTACTGTTATGATTAATCTGGAAGAAAGAGCGTTATTTTGCGACAGTCTGTGGTGATTCATCCCGTTCGCAGCGATGTTAACATTTCAGTCATTGTTCATGCCACACAGACTCCCTATTCTTGTATGTGGTCTCCACACAAGGTTCAAGCCGAAAATAAAACCTTCTTCGCAATGTGCCCAGAATGCAGCCAAGAGTCTTTCCATCTCACTGATTATGCATGTCTTTTTTAGACATAGTGACAGACTGCTCTCTCTCCTTGCACAGGTTGTACAGCTCTACTGGAGCCCTAAACTGGACGAAACTCAAACTGGCATATTTGACGTAGTTATTATTTCCCAGAACCTCATGGCTGTTTCTCACAGGTGACAACACTTGTTAATCCTGCATTGTGGTAGTTGGTGTTCACAAAAATGTCAGATTTATTTAATAAACAATATTAATCTCTTTCCTGTGATTTTCCGGTATCTTTCTCTCACCTATATTTTAAGTGTCCACGCCAGTACATTGTCTGCATTTTCTTCTGGCCTTGTTTTCAGCCTTCTAAATACTGACTCATTACAGGAGTACACAGCATGGCATGATGGGCCCCAAACACTCTGCTCTCCCTGTCCCTGGGCTTTTGTCATGTGGTGCACAGCTGAGGCAGATGCTGAGGGGCACTCGCACTAAATTGCCTGAATGAGGGCAAATTCTGTTTGCCGCTGAAGTGGAGTACACCATAGCTCATTGAGTCACAGCTTATGTTCAGCAAGGAGAGGAAGAGGAGTGTAGCTCAGACAGGAATGCACCCATTAGGACAGAGTTCATTTTTGAAGTCATATTTTGGCTTCATTTTGAGTCATGATGCTGGTTAAAAGAGGTGCCGTGACCATGTTTCCCATATGAAGAATGTATTTCAGAGACTCAACTAAATAAATTTACAGGAGCCCAAAATTGTATGTGTGTTTTGTATTTATGATTTATTCTTGTCAGTAGTCCTTAGAAATGCGGTGCCAAGTCTGGGAGAATGGAGCGTTCATGTGCAACTGCATCGACTGGAAAAATATCTTCCCTAATCTGAATTTGGCTTTTGAGTATAATTTTGTTTTGCAACAGACTCAAATGATGCATATTAATGAGTCTAGTTTTTTTAATAAGTTGAGCATGTATCTATACATCAACCCACATGCAAAGCCTTTGCCGCAGCGGCCCGGGATTTGAATCTGACCCGTGGCCCTGTGCTGCATATCATCCCCCTCTCTCACCCTTACCTAATCTTAAACTGTACTATCGTTAAATGCACAGAAGGCCAAAACAATATTGCAAAAAAAATTATTGCTAAATTATTTTCTGTCGATCGACTCTCAGGTCACACCTGTCCCTGTTGACAATATCAATAAAGTCTGTCATTTAATTTAAAAGTCATATCTGATCTGAAATGAGTAATGTTTTCATGGATGTGTTTTGATGTAGGATGCTTAAATTAGGATCATTTTCTTTATCAATTCCCTTCTTAGTGATGCATATCAAGCTACACTACACGATGCTAAACGGATCCTTTTGACTTACGACAAAATGATAAAAGTGATATGACATAAAATATGACTTGTGTATGATATGACAGTTCAATATCGCAGCCAAACGCCCTTTAAACGGCCACTCTTCAACAACAGATAGGAGTGTGAATCATCTCCACTGTGGCAGCTCAGCTTCTGCTGCCTCGGCCTCTTATTCCAATGGGTGCTGCCCTATTACGCAACCCATAAATATGACCATTACGTCAGTATTTCAAGTGATATTTTACGGCCTCGTTCTTTAACATGTAATATTCCGCTGCCACGAAAAAAAATCCTGTTATCTGCTGACTGTGATTGCAGAATATAATAATTAATTTCCAGCGATAATTAATCATTTATAACGTATAAAAAAGGATTTAAGTACATATGAATTACATTGTAAGCCTCCTTTAGGGTCGTAGATTCCACGGAAAGAAGATTAGTGATTTAAGATTTTGTTTTTTACAACGGTAATTTGAACTGAAAGCCTTGAAATAGATATTATTATAAACCAGGCAGTTTCTCTGCACTTGTGGTTCCTTTTGGATTGGCACATAACCAATTATTTTAAACCTAATGCACAGAGATTTACTGTGAGCTGCCGGCCATCTGTTTTGCGGTTTTATCAGCTTTTAGAAGGTAAAGCGCGAATGAAATGCCCCAAGTGTCTAAAGCCCGGCAGATATTGACTCCTCCCTTTGGGGCTGTAAAAAAGGGGAAGCACCAGCAAAGGCCTCAAAAGAATTGTTAAAAATGTTCAACATCACATGGTTTAACGGACTACTATCGTACACAAGCTTTTACTTCGACACAGTATGTGGATAGCTGGTGCAGACATCGGAGCATCGTAACGCCAACGGGCCAGCCTCAAAAGGCAATCATGGTGATCAGTTGAAGTTGTGCTCTGTGTTTTAACAACCTCTTCAACGTAAATAGTCACTCCTCGGAGGCTGCACTGCTGCGTCCAATCAGACAGCCATATGAGAGAGAGAGAGAGAGAGAGCGGTGATGTCAAAATATGGGGAGAAGGGAGCTGGGAAACACGTTTCCATAGCAACTGGTAGAAGTGAGTATGACTGTGGTTGAGAGGCATGAGCAGCAAGCAAACACTCACTTGTTCCTTAAAAGTAGTCCTGAATACAACCACTTTGGGCATGTATTGTCCCTTTTAAGACTGGGCTCTCAGTGCTGTGTTTGTTCTAAATTTAATGCTTCCGAGTTAATTGCACGGAAATCTGTTTCTGGTTCATTGAGAATCAAAATGTGTAAGGACAGTGTGTACCAAAAAACTTTTTGGAAAAGAAAAAGTCACATAGTATATGTACATTTTATTATCATTTCATAAAAACAATAAGTAGTAACTATTTGATTATATATTGGTTTAAGCTTGCCCCAGTGACGAATAAATAAGTTTGTGATAAACATTCAATACGATAAATTAAGAGGGTGAATTACTGGCAGCTTCTCTGAGCTAGAACGTGGGAAAAATAACATTGTGATATATTGCAAGTCAGTCTCTTGCAATATATACATTATGAACACATTGGCACCATTACTGAGGCAGAGGCACTTCAGTCCTGCAGACAATTGAACTCTGAAAATGATTTGCTTTCTGGGCAGTTTAGATGCTACCAGGCTGTTTGACATTGAAATAGTGGCATATTCATGTTCATGAATGGGTTCTTGAACTATGAGTTTGTGTGCATGTGTGAGTGTTAGTGTTGACACACACTTTTATATCCCTGCGGTCTGCAAAACTAGGTGAAACTGAAAGCTCTTTATGCAGCGAATAAATACAGCGTAGATTTCATTCCTGCCGCTGTAAATAATTTATTTTTGCTTTTTAAAGGTTATATTTTTCTGTTTGGTTAAAAAAAACATTGGAGATCTTTTTTTGTTTTTTGTGGTGTATCACAAATCGCAGAAACTTTTGCGTTGTATTCTACTGCTTAATATAAATATATATAATATAAAAATATTGTTTTAGCATTGTTTCACAAGTTACTCAGTGATTGTCCCTCTCATTTGAAGGACAGATCAGAGTATTTTCCTTATTTTAGATTACACATAGTTAAGATAAGGTTTATAACTGTGTGTGTGCGTGTGTGTTACACTGGCAGAATAAATCATGAGCATAATCCCACACAGCAAGTGAAGCGAGTCCCAGTTTGGGTCGAGGCTTACTACAACAGTCTCCAGCACCCGAGGTGTCGTTCCAAGATAACGACGAAGGCTCCAGGAAAGAGGCCAAGCTCTGCATACATTCTCATTTATAGGGTGTCCTTGCTCTTCATATCTTATCAGTCACTTCCAACATAACCGTGGAAAAGTCAGTGTTTTCCCGAGGGGAACTTAAATTTAAGATACAACCAGTGCTAGAAACGGATGGGTTCAGGCTATTTAAAGATCTCCAACTGCAACCACTGATTACTGTCGCCCAACGACATCAATGTACATCATTTTCATTCATGAAATTACCCGCTTCCACCACTATCGCTAAGCAGACAGACATAAACACAGCCATACACGTGCAGGCACATGTGTATGCAGTGGTATTAAGTAGTACAATGTCTCTCAACTGTGCTGATGAACTTGTGAATATGACCCTTAAATAGAAATAGTTTGAATTGGGAAGGATGCAGTCATTTCTGGTCCAAAACTAAATTTTCACTCAAGTAAGTGGCACCAAATATTTTTGCAGTTTGCTGCATCGTGCTGTGACCTGCATTAAGAAGCAGCAGAGAAAGAAACTATTTCACTGATAATACACTACCACTAATGATATAGTATTACCACTCCATGTTATATATTGTTATATATTATGTTAAGAGATTTCTCTTAACACTACAAACACTAAGGTTTCTGTGATGACCTACAGAGACATGAATTATTGACACTGCAAGCTGTCTCCTATAGTCACAATCAGCCAGCATCCAAATATGACATTGCCCACAGCTATGGTAAACATCACATCACAAATGAACCGCTAATGTCAAAGCCACTGTTGCTGTGTTGCATTCAAATTCGCTTTGTGCTTTCCTGTTTGGATGCAGGGAAATAGTTGCTAATGTTTGCTTGGTATTTGTGTCGGCAGACCATCATTCTCTGCTCATATGTCATCTAAGATTTAATTTAGACAGATTGGCGTTCTTCATCCGTTTGCTGGCAGCTGATGTTTGGGGCTCCAACCATATTGTGCATCCATAAATGGCAATGTTTCAAAGGCAGAGATTGTTGCATTTAAGTGTCCTTGGCTTTTTCAGTACGCATTTCCTCGTCAGTCTTAAGAATGAAGTTATTGGTGTGAAACGGAATCAAAAGCTACCCATAGGAAGAGCCATACCTCAACTTTGAATGTTTGTGGTCAGTCTCCTGGCGTCAGTTTGTTGATATAAAATTCCTCTTGGTCTTTTGTCCATGTCTTTGAAATTCTCCTCTGCAATTTTAACTTCACACTCCTGGTTTCATTTATGGTATAATAGGCGCTTGAAAGAGTTTGATTTTGATGGGGTGGAGATTTAAAAATGTTCATCTTCATTCAGTTTTTTGTAAAAGGTACATTTTTGAAGGGAGATCCAAAGTCTCAAGAGGCATTTTAAAATGAAATGTCAAATTTAACTGCAGGGAATTTGCATGTTTTCCCTGAACTGGGTCACTCTTAACTACTCAAGTTGTTTTCTCTGTAGGTCTTTCACCCAGTCTAGTGTTGAAGGCCTTAACAACTAGGGAACTTAGCACAGGTTAGAGCACGCTACTCCTGTCTGTATCCACGTTGTATAAGCCTAAGGTTAGGTTTTCTAATTAATGGTATATCATCTTCTGATGCTCTCAGGGCCATCTTCCTGTTCCAGTTTTGATAAACAGTTATACTTTTAATCTTCTTTTCCATCTCTAGGCTTGCAGTAAGTTTACAGTAGGTTCAAGAGTTTGCACTCGATTATTAGCAGTTTGCAGCAATAACTGCAACATGAGAATAGTGAGAATACACTTCACATTTAAATATTATGCATCAATAAAATTTGTTTTAAAATTTGAAAGCAAGTGTAATGTTCCTTGTGCAAAGCTATTTTGGAATTGATTTATTTATACTTTGTGTTGCAGCACGTTTTTCTTTTTGAAAACCCTTGAGAAAGAATTGAAATGTTTGAGATATTGGCAGCATAGTATCTAGAAAGACACAGAAAGCGTTGCATTACGTTACACCTTTGGCTCAACAGAGATAAACTACCCTTGATATTGATTTGACTTTTGGTAAATCAATTGCTCATCCATTTTTAAGCAACAACAGTCCCTTTGGATTCTCCACTTCATGCACTCTTTCTCTATCTGCAGTGCATACTCCTTTAACTTCTAGGATTTGGAGATCTCCGTGAAGTCTCAGCCTTACTTGGTTTTGAAATGGATTGATCACTGGGGATTCATATGCAAATTAAATTTCTAGGACACATAGTGGCTTCTTGTAATTTGGCCACCCCCTGCTTAGAAAGATTTTTTGCCCTGTTAACTGGACTTGAGCAACAGTAGCTTGTCAGCCTCTTAAATATATGAAAAGTGAGCTGTTGGTCGGAGAGCAATTACCCTGTCTTGTTCATAATTATCTGCAAAGAGGAGCCACGGCTGTGCCTTTTATCCAAGAGGGTGGAATAATGCTTGGGCTACAGAATAGTTTTATTAAGAAAACTCTCAGACTGTGCAGGTTGTTGTTCTAATATTCTACAGAATAAGGAGAAAACCCTACTGTATAGTTGGAGACAGGGAAGAGGATAGGGGATCGTGTGACAGAAATTCCCTGTGGGACCTTCATCCTTTTGCATGTCAGCTTTCTCGCAGGATATGAAAACAGTTTTGCATTGTTGGTTTTAAAATGGGAAGTGCATTGCTGTGAAGAATGCTGACAGGTTTCACAATCTGGCTCGCTGCTTTCTGACTTCATAACATTAATTCAATGCACACAGCATTGGTGATTTCTTAACAGTAAAACATGTTTTTTCTGTTTTTATAAGCCAATAATGTAGGGAATATACTGTATTATTTACACAGTAAAGCCCTCCACACACACACACACACACACACATACACACACACACTTTTCGGCCCCGGCCCCGATTTGGTGTCGCGGCTGGTGTGATCCCTTCCCTAGTATTTAGTCTACCTTCATTGACATAAATGGGTATTGCTGCTTTGTTAGACTGCATGATACATAAATAGTTTTATTTAACTTCTTTTTTTTTTTTAACACTTTGACCTTCTGCATGTAAATTGCTCTTGAAAAACAATGCTAGTGTACTGCATGACTCTGCAACCTCTGCATTTTTGGTTGGGGAAAAAAAAAAAGGTCAAAGGTAAGAAGTGTCTTTTACAATCCAGGACCATATAAAACACAACTATTTCAGTCAATATGCTTAACACTACTATTAACACTAGCATTAACACTACCATTAACACTACCATTAACACTACTATTAACACTACTAGACACTCATTCATCACCTGCCCCACATCTCTAACCAACAGTTGTATTACCTACTACTGTTGATTTGTGGTTGTCTAATTGTTGTATTGTGTTTATTTGTTACAGTTTTACGTTACATTTATTTTTTTATGTGCGGAGCGTGCTTTCAAGGTTCTTTACCCGCCTGCTGTGTTGGAAAACATTACTGATGTAAAACACTTTCAGACATCGAATGTGATAATGTGCTTTACAAATAACTTCACTTGACTTGAATAATCATCATCACGATGCCTCGTCTGGAAATGAGGTGCCTGTTTGTTTGACTAAATGATTACCATCCACACTTATTTCTTCAGTCCAATTAAAACAAAATCCATATCCATAAAATTACCATACCATTGTTTTCGTTAGCAGTACATATGAAAATAAAATGAGTTTTGATGCCTGCTTTTCATGTTCGTTCACTTTGAACATCAAACCCTGCTCACAAAATTAAACAATTTGACTCATTTAAAAATAATACAACTGAATAACTGTCATGCCAGTAATAGAGCTTTTTGTTAAATTGACTAAAATGAAGGTGATCTGGCAGCAGAGAGTGCAAACGACGGTGATTTCCGCAGCCTATGTTCAGTTTCCACCTAACACTGCTGCTTTGATCGGATGAGGGATCATTCTTTACACGCCTACTTAATATCTCTCTCTGGAAGATGTAGAAAACAATTTGGGAGCATTTCAATTTTGGGTACGCTGAAGAGGTTTTTCAGGGTCTAAACTCAGCCATGTATTGGATTCCTACCTCTAATTGTTCCCATGAATCTTTCCTGCATTGATTAACAGTGACATCCCCAAAACAATGAGAAAGATTCAATAGATATAAGACGGGTAACATTTTTACACTTTTTGATCTTGAGATTCAGCCTTTTCAGTATCAGTAATTACGACCTTGTATGTTATTCTGGGATGTTGATAGGTTAAGAGTTGAAGCGATTAATTGATTAGTCAATCCAGGAAAAAATCATTGATAATCAAATTTTGAATAAATTTTTTAAGCAAAAGTTCAATATTTTCCAGCTTCTCAAATGTTAGTATATATGCTGGTTTTCTTAGTCTTCTATGATGATCAACCATTAGTCGACAAAAAAAATAAATCAAACCATTTATAATCGTTAACTTGGACTCTGCAAAGTCTTGCCAGTTCTAACTAGCTATAGCTATGGTCACTCTGGCGCATTAACTTTTATGTGTTTTGGGCCAATTTAGTCGCACTTCTTAGTCACACCACAGGAATCCTTGACTGCTGATTCTGCAGGAAACAAGTGAAGCTTTGTTCAGATTTAAGCTGAGAGATGTTTCAGGCCATACTTCTGTGACTGTCCGTGTCAAATAACAGAAATGAGTCTTTTTCATCCGGTCTTTGAGGAGGTGCAGTCTTTGAGAGATATACAGCATTTATTTTGTTAGACAGACTGCATGATTTCTAAGAATTGTCTAAGTATCTTAAATGTTAATTCCCTTAAAGTACATTGACAGCACAGCATTGGTTCTTACTGACTGCTGAGTGTTCACTGAATAATTGCAGTCCTGGCTGGATGTTATTTCCCTTGAAAGGACAGGAAGTCTGCAGGCAAATAAGGAACAGGAAATGTTAGTTTTTTTGGTAATAGGGTTGCTGGCATAGTCAGTTTCTTGATGTGCATGGATTGCTTTCCACAGGTTTCCAGTGCCTACTAGCTTTTCAAATGCAGTAATAGAAAATCTCTATGTATGGGCAAAGACGTGGTCGTCGCCACCTACAGGCAATGAAAATAACAGCTGCTGTAATTTGGGCCATCTGTAGGAAATGAGTCACAGCTTGATTCTTTTCTATCCTTTTACCTGCTGATTGTGTGTTTTAAAGTTTGACATTCAATACTTGTACCAACTGTTCACTAAAATACAAAATGTATGAAAATTAAACCACATTTGTCTCACAGCAACCTCCAGCTTGTGACTGTGAGGACAACAGATCCATAATAAAACTCCAAATGTTAGAATAGCTAAATATTATTTCCAGTAATTAGCTAATCAAGGATTAAAACCTAAAACATTTAATGAAAAACTGCACTTGTAGCACTGATCGCCTGCAGGTGACCACTTATTTCCTTGCCTTTTTAGATGGCACACAATGATATCTCTACATTTGGTGCTTCATTCCTTTTGTTGCTAATTAAGTTTCTGATTTTGTTTTGTTCATGTTTGTTCTGTTGCAGTTTCACTGGAAGTGCAGATCATACCAACTCACGGTGAGATTAGTCTTGGAGAGTCCAAATTCTTCATGTGTGAAGGTAAGTTTACCAAACTGTCTTGACTGTGAACATCTGTTTTTTTACTTATCAAAGCTGCATCCAATTTTCACTTTTTTTACCTCTATATTTACATTCTTGTAAAGATACTGTATGGCCTAAAGTTAATGAAAAGAGATGAAGTTGAAAAGATACAAAATGTCAACAGACAGAGGTCTGTGTTTCGTGTTAATAAACAACAAATGAATAATTTGCTCATACATCATGTAAATTTCACTTGAAAAAAACAAAATTGGTACTATATTTTTCGACATAGATAACAAGTACTAATACAAATACTTCACATTACCGAACACTATTATTATTGTTTAACCACATTGCTTTGCAAAGCCAACTTTCAAAAACATTTAGTTACATCCTGATGATTTACTGGTCTAGTCATGCGTGGATCGCAGTTAAACCCGCGGGCATGCGGTTAAACTGCGCATTAGGTGGGCTGGATCATGCAAATGAACATTTCTGATTAATAGCGGATCGGTTGTGGGTGGGTGAAATAATAAAAAATGGAAATAATACATCATTAATGTGAAAAATATTAATTACATTCTCTAAAATATGAACATATTTTAAGCCTTATTCTTTTGTCAGGCAAGGATTAACATATAGTTTCACACTTGCATATATTTCACAGGGACCGGTAGAGGTGTAGTGTCCGTGCAAGTGCGAGTCTCTAAATTGGAAAAAAAACTATTTGTTTCGGGTGGGTGGCGTGAGGATAATTTATGCTTAGAAGTGGATTTGGATGGCATCAGAGCCGATCCGTGCATCTCCAGCATACATGTATCCATGTCGGCGGCTATCAATGTAATAAATGATTGACCTTAGTTTCATGAGACGGAACATCATCGGTACCCATCGACCGAGACTCAGCGATATCGGTGAAGTCAGGTGACTGCGAAGAGTCCAAAGGATAATAAAAGACAATACAAACCCCAACAGCAGCCTGTTCACCCTGCTGCCGTCTGGCAAGCGATGCAGAACTATCTGCTGCCGTACCACCACACTATAGAGCAGCTTCTTTCCTCAAGCTGTGAGACTTCTCGACTCCTCCTCCACACACTACCATAAAAAATTGTTTTGTTTTTCTTATGTAGCATAAAGAGACTACAACTGCATTTGGTTGTGCAACCCTGTGTTGTACAATTACAATAACTTAACCTTGATACCTTGTTGATGTCCTGCGTTTCCTGTTGCCCTCACCATCTGTTCAAGGCAACAAAAAATGGCACTAAATATTTGTGTTTATTATGGATGATATTTTTTCATTTGACTTTTATGATATATTGGTTGTTTCTAAAGAGCTAAAATACACAAACTACAGGGTTCAGTCCATGCAAGAGCACAAACAACCTACAATATTCAGTCTGTGGGCACTGGTGCCCTTCACTGATGTTGAATGCGTTCTGTACATTTTAGATAACTGTTTTCTAACATACTGCTCTCAACGGTGCTCTCAGTTGTAGGCGTTGCCAAGCAGATAGACTGGTTTGGACCAAGTGGGGACAGGATAGAACCGAACAGACCGGACATAACAGTAAGCCGTAACGATGAGTCATCTTCCACCCTCACACTGTATAAAGCTGGGACTGAAAATGCAGGGACATACAAGTGTGTCGCTACCAATGGAGACCAGCAAGGGGAGTCGACTGTCAAAGTGAAAATCTTCCGTAAGTATTTTCCTCACCCCATACATTCTCCATATTATTGAGTGGTATGAACACAGAATAAAAGAAAAAGAATCCTGTTCATCGAACTTGTAGTATTTTATTGACTGCTCAAGGGCAACACATTACTCTTTTTCTTTTCAAGTGAGGGTGGATTTTTCATCAGTTCAATAAACGGTCGGAAGACCATTAGAGGGCTGCTTAATGATCCTGTCTGTTGTGCAGTTCTTGTGAGTAATGGCTTTTATTTTCCATGAATGCCAAGCATCAGCAAATGTCCATCAGAGATGAAATCCTTTCCCAAACAGAACTTTTCCTGTTTTTTCATTTTCTTGTTTTAGGTTATTATTAGAAGTGGTCACCCATGTAGATAGTGCATATTGAAATCAATATACAGTCCATCGCAAAATAAGCTTGCCGTTTCATTTTTCTGTTTGCAATTTGCATTTGTCTTGGCTCAGTAAATGCCAAGACAATTGGAAAATTGTGTTTTTAAGAAGGACATTTTTACTATTTTAGATGTGAAGCACTTCATGGAACTGGTCAACTCACACATTTGCAATAAGAAAGATTCTGCCGTTGGCAGACAAGTAACACGCGCTCCAACTTCTGCCCCCTATTGAAGTATGGCAGCAGTTTGCAGATGTAATGATTTTTTCATAACATATTTCTTTTATAGCCACTGTTTTCTACGTGCGTGTGTTTTAAGGTTTCACAATAAAACTTGTGGCTCTCGTTTCAAGAAAAGAACGGCACAATATGTCTGACAATGTCTTCATATGTTAAGCTTTGATGAGATACTGTAGCTTTATATCTGGGAAGCTTAATTGTGATTCTGTCATTTTTGCCCTGACTGTAAATTAGAAATTCTTTAGTTTTGGTAACTTAAAAATAGTGTGTCAGGGGAATTTGTTTCGAGTGATAATGAGCTCGGGAGTAACGCACAGCACTGCCCGATGAAGCAAGTTTGACGAGAAGAAAGTCCTCAACGTTACGAGGAAGTTGTTTGGGTGTAAAATGTTTGTTATGTAGAAAAGCACTCACCCAGATTGACATTATTTTTACAGGACAATTGCAGGGAATTGAAAAAAATTGCCAGCTATATTTTGAAAATATCCTAAATGTTTTCATTCTCAACAGTCAAACTACGAATAAGGCAAAAGATACTGCAATACCAACGAGTAAAAAGAGTTCTTTCATGTTATATTCCAGAAAAGATCACCTTCACAAACGCACCGTCACGCCAAGAGTTCACCGAAGGAGACCATGCCAACATTGTTTGTGAAGTCATCAGTTCGCCCCCACCCACTGTCTTCTGGAAATATAAAGGAGTAAAAATACAGATGGAAAAAGATGGTAAGCGCTCCCTGAACAGCATGGGGATCATCTTTCTATTTAATTTGATTTGGTGTTTAGCTCCTGTCACCTGTTCCAGCTCCACTTTAGAACAGATGACTTTTGTTCAACTCTTGACTGTTTGAAAAACATTAACTTATAAATGTTGTAAAAATTGTTTGATATTTACCTGGTTTGCAAAATGGTTTGCATAACATCTCTTTGGAGAGATGTCATTACTAAATATTTTGTGTATTACATTACATTACAGTTCATTCAGCTGACGCTTTTGTTCAAAACAATTTACAATAAGTGCAAACAATCATGAGGATACGACTCCGAACAGCAAGAATCTTGCAAGTACATTATCTTAAAATAGGTGAAATCATACAAGTGCAGAACAATAGCTTCAAATAAGCCAAACCAAAGTAAGTGCACTTTGTTTGTAAATCAGCCACTGTGTCGAAGTATGACCATACCAATATTATCAATGTAATAGGGCCTGAAAATGCATAAAATATACCTTAGAGTAGCTCAGTTGGAGAATAAACTCTAATGAAAACCAACATGAAGCATATTTTAAAACAAAAAACGGGACTAATTTATTGTAACTGTGATGTACATAGATTACTATAAACTACGAGACTACATGGTCAAAATATTGCCACGGGCACAACAAGCTATAATCTATGCAGATTAACCACCATTAGAGACTTGGAATTGTTCATGCCCTGCTTTTGTTATCCATTCTCCTCCGGGTTTTATCCTGCACTTTGAGAGGAAAAAATTAATTTGGTTTTGAATTTGAAAATGGAACTGATTCTCTGTTCTTCACCTCTGACACAGAGCAATATCATAATGTGTTTGGTATTGTTGGTATTGCTCACTGGAAAAATAATAACCCGAGCTGATGTGTAGGTTGCGATACTATTTTGGAGTTACTACATGATTAAATTTGTTCGGCTCACATTTCATCACCAAGTGAGAGAGCTCTTGTGGGCCATATTTCTCCTTTTCTGGAGCCGGTGCAGGGACTGTTGGCATATGAAATTGACAAAATGGAAATTATTTATAATCTGTGTCTAAAACAGAGCAATTTCTATGTAACAGTATCCTCCAGGCAGACAAAACATAGATTTTTAAAGACATTACATTTTTAATAATGCAGAGATATTAGGGACTAAATCAGACATCAGTGTTAAAATGTTGTCAGCCAGATGCAACAAAGTCAATCTTTACCACGGTTGACTAATTCAGTTGACAATTCTCTTTTTATATATGGTCTGTCCGGTCTGTTCATTACTTCACTCTTTAACCTTCTTGGTAACAAAACAGCAGCTCTTTATCTCCAAATACTGACTTGTGCCTCTAATTTCAACTTTCCAAATATATAAAACACCTAACAATGCATTAACATTCTGCTTACTTTCAGTTCGCTTTAAGGTACTGAGCAACAATCACCTTCAAATCCGTGGCATAAAGAAGACGGATGAGGGGTTATATACCTGCGAGGGACGCCTCATGGCCCGTGGCGAGATTGATCTGCGGGTCATCAAGGTCGTTGTGAACGGTTAGCAGCCCTGGCACTATTTCCCCTTCCTCTTTGTTCCTGTGTGCATGTTTTTGTGTGGCAGGTGTCCCATGATGCTCAAACAAGCTGTATTTCCTTAGAGGCGGCCAGGCTCAGCATCAATGTGGAAACGGTTGCCAAGAGCAACCGTGTATCAAAGATGTTCCATGCTAATGAAGCCTGTTTTCCTGCAACTTCTGAGCCAAGCAAATGACGCCTAAAATAAATGCTCTGAATTTGTCACGGATTCTTTCTCTGTCTTTTTTCTTTTTTTATTATCTATGTGACTATCTGGATATGTATGTATATACCTCCTAATTAATTTGTCTTTCTATCTTTGTCATCATTTATCTATCTGTGTGTGTCTCAGTGCTCCCGACCATCAGGGTATGGCAGTCAGAGGTGAATGCCACAGCAGATGTCGGGCAGCCTGCCATGTTGACTTGTGCTGTTGATGGCTATCCTGAACCCATGGTGACATGGACAAGGTAAACCTCTGCTAGCAACTGGAGAGACAAAGGCTTTGCTGCAGCTCTAATAATTTAAACGACAATGTTGGCAGGACTGCATGAAAAGTGTAAGGCCATAAGTAACTCGTAGCCTTAATATCCAACTTTGCATGATTTATATTATTATCTAACATTGTGTCCATTATTATGTAGTATACGTTATTATATAAATATTACATAAGGATGTGAAAAATGTTTTATTACGGATCCAGAACACACACTGTCAGTGAAATATTCCACACAGTCACACACCCACTTCAGGAAGACACTAGGGTGTAAGGGATATTGTACTAACTGGTTTATTCATCGCAGAGGGCTACTTAATCACACAGTATAAAAGGTGCATGCAAGCAGTGAAACCTGAAGACTGGAGTGTCATCAATAGCCACATTATTCTGTGTATCTGAATACAGCCATTGATAGCTTCCTGCTTTGTTAAACTGTTCCTGTTCGTCTCGTTTCCAAGACAGCTGTTAGGTGTGTAGAGACAACTTGGGTATGGGGGGTGCAAACAGCCCAGGAGCTACTTCTGGTTTTTAGTATTTTGTCACCCTTGGAATCATTTTGTTGAAGGCAGTTTTGAAACCCAAAACAAGAGATTGCAGACAGCTGGAGGCCGGAGAACATTATCTACGTTACATGGCTGGCAATGGTGACAAACGGTTAATAATCCACAAGGAAAAAAAGAAAATAAACGAGCATTTTTTGATAGAATTTACACCAAATGTCAAATGGCTTGCAGAAGAAAAATTATTATTGATTTTCAGCTGTCACCTCTTTTTTTCATCTCTACTTCACCGCTTTATCTTTTTGCCACTCAACAATCTAGAAACTACAGAATATGTTCAGCAGATGTAAGGGTTATGATTAGAAAAACAGTACTCTATGTAAAGAAAAGCTCGTGTAATGGTGTGGTTTAGAAATGATGTTTGAAATGATGTCGATAGATGGATACAACACATGTTTTCCACAGGAACGAAGTGGTTCTCGAGGCAGGAGAGAAGTACAGCTTTAATGACGATGGCTCAGAAATTACATTAATGGAAGTTACCAAGCTGGATGAAGGGGAGTACACCTGCATTGCCAAGAACAAGGCTGGGGAGAGTGAGCAGGAACTGAGTCTGAGAGTGTTCGGTAAGGCAGAACGTTTTATATACACACATACATGAACTAAAGTGACAATATAAAATGTTCCAAGTGTGTGGGAATGAGGCACTAGAGTGTGTAGGAGGGGGAAGAACAATAGTCTGTTTTCCAAGGGATACAGCATGAGGTGTTGTTACAGTGTGGGTTGTGGTTGTTTCATGTATAGTTGAAGCTTAAGGATCCTGAGAACTGGCCAAGTGGGATGAGCTTATCCGAAATCTTTGAAGTCTTTCTGTTTTTTCTTCTCTTTTGCCCACTAGGTTGTTGTTGTCTTTATTTTGTCACGTAACGACCATAGTTTCAATCACAACCACCGCAATATCATTGCATGTAGGCAATTACATTTACAAGGAGTTATCTGGTTCAGTTAATTTCCCCACACAACAGAGGTGGCCAGGGCCTGGTTCTTCAGAGCTCACCGGGTAAAAGATTACCATAAAATTACTCGAGACAGCTTTCAAAGCACATTCTCCTTACATCAATGTGGGAAAAGATGCAATCATGCTTTTCCTTGTACGCTCGCATTTCTGAATATGAAAGCTGTATAAATGTGTTTTGAATGACTTCTTGAATATTCAGTACCTGTCGATACCAAGTCTGATCAGATGTTTATATTTCTTACTTGGTACAGACGCACGGTGCACATTTGGCCTTAAAGCCAATGAAAATGTGGTTTAAAATCTGATGGATTTCTATAATATTAAACAATTCTGACTACATAAGCAATAATTAAGGGTAATGTTCCGGGGAAAAAAATCATTCTTCAGACCCAGTAGGACTGGATTTATTTCTCTGAGGGGGGATTTTAATCCTGTCTGGACTGTGTCTGTGCGTAATTTTCACCCAAACTTCAGTTATATTTACAGACACCTTAACTTACTTCTATTACTATTACTACTGTTATTTCCTCCTGTAATTTAAATCCTCTCCAAAATTTGCCTAATGCAGCATCTTTGCTTCACATCTCTCCCTCTGCAACTCCCGGCTTTCTTTTTTGGCTTTGTTCTGCTGAATGTCCATGTCTATTACAGACAATCTTGTAATTTTCTGATGGTTAAAATGCCGTCTAGAGATAAATTACTGAGGAACACAGTAAATATGTGATTCTCCACCTCCCCGTGTAATGTTAATCCCATCCCAATGGGGCTTTGAGCGTTATTTATCAAGAGTTTTAACACTCAAAACCCATCTTTATCCGGATTATGTGGGTGTGTTTTGATCAATTTGATTGACAGTGCTGGCAACAAAAGGAAACAACCTCCCAACTGTAATTTGTTTTAGAATAAATCACTGAATTCTGATTAGGAAGTATGTGTAACCTCACCCACTGCAAACCAGTGAGAAGAGCACAGACAAAAAAGAAACGCGGACATATCTCTGTGTTCATATATGACCTCAATTGATTGAGAAAAAATGGCTACATTGAAATGAGTAAAAAATAGTTTGAGCTCTGAACACCTCTGAACTCTACTTTTGGAGAAAAGTATGTTTGAGTGTCAGCGTGGATTCTTTCTCTACAGAATGACCCAAATACTGAAGTTTAAATCCAGTTGTTAGAGAGCAGCAGCACTCGAAGCAGCGCTGTGTTTTTTTTTCTGTTCTTTTGTTTCTTGGCAATTATTGGTTGGGATAAAAAGTATTTTAATAGAACGTTTCAATTGTTTTCTCGTGCGACAAATCGTAAATGATACAGTATTTACTGTATTGAATAGGCCTACATCAAAATGTACAGATGTATTGTTTAATCCTTGCATTCATGCGCTTGGCACAGTTTTGGCACCCTGCTGCGCTTTCAGGTTAGCTCATGTGTACTGTTAAGCGACCGTTCTCTCAAATGTAAACAAAAATGAAGACCGGCTCCTTTGAGATAAGCTAAATAAATGATTACATGAATTAAGTTTGAATCCAAACGTGGTTATCACAACTTCCCCACTGCTGGAACTGGAAAAGCTTAAATACAGTTTTGCTGCCATAAAAATCCCCCTGTCACCTGTCTAGCAACTGATCCTCCTCCTCCCTTTCAACTCATCACACATCCACAGAGTGGCTCTTTTACTTTTCCTGCTTGTGCTGCCAAACCACCTGGCTCGTCTTTGTTATGCTAGTGCCGTTGTGACGACTTTGTGTTTGTGTTTACAGTCAAACCTAAGATCACATACATCGTGAACCAGAGCACTTCTGAGATGGAGGAGCAGGTAACTCTCACTTGCGAGGCATTGGGAGATCCAACTCCCACCATCAGCTGGAGTTCCGGTGAGCGCGTCTTCACTGAAGGAGAGCAGGTAAAATAATAACGGCAGTATGGAGGACCATAGAAGCTCAATATCTTAATCTCAAGTACTCGATTCTGGTCCTTCAGGGCCGATGTCCTGCAAGCGATTTTCCTCCTGAAGTTAATGAACCACACCTAGTGCAAAGTTGACTGATATTATCTGTGTCCCAGTTGCATACTAAATTCTAACCCATATGTTTTTTTTAAGTAACTCGTACACACTGGGGAAATTGGACACTAAAACCACTTGGTAGAGGGTTGGAAAAAAAAAGAAGACATATGATAGAGGTGAAATGCATCAGTTCCTGTATGTACAAAATGAAAGCGTACCCCTTACACTTACTTTCTTTATATTACATTTTATAATGCATAGACATGTGGTGTGGAATTGGGACACATTGACGAGTAAACACCAGGGAGCAACACAACCCTGCAGGAAACCGGTGTCACATGGAAATAATTGAACACCCTTTAACCTAAATTCAAGGCGTATATTGATCATGCACAGGTGAGAGATTTCTGCAGTTTCCTCACCAAGATTACACACTGCTGATTATTTCCCCTAAATTAGCAGCTCCTTCTAGGTAAGCCCAAAGGATCTCATGTAATTAGCTCAGCCATACTCCACTGTAATGTGGAGTACACCAATGAGATTTCCCAAATGTCATGAAAATCTGCATCAGAAACCCAGTTATAACATTCCCCAAATAAGCATGCAATTTGAGGCAATAATTAAACTTTGTCTGCTTCTTATTGTACAGTATTTGCTAGAATGAGCACTTGAGTGAGGAAGTGTTTGTTTAGCATTTTCAATCACCATTATCATTATTCTGCTCATGCTGGGGATTGGAAAGGGTAATTTAGTATGCCTATCTATGGATATTCTGCTACCATCTTTTACATTTGCATTTGAGCTATCTTATTACCAACCATTACATTGTTGATACTATGTCCTTTTCGGTAATTTTGTCTACATTATTCCATGTGCAAACCATCAAAAGCAATGAATACCTGATTTGGTATTCTCGTACATCTATTGCCCACATGACCTGCTTCTTCAAGGTCTCGGTGTCTCGCTACAGTTGAGAGGTAATGAGGGGGAAATGCTTCAGAGATGTACTGAAGTTCATGGAGGAATTCTGAAGCCAGTCCATTACATGCACTACATTTTCTTCCTACAGGCACATCTAAACAGGATCTATCAGGTAGGAAATCCACGTGGCACAGAAATGTACTGCATTAGTGTTGCGAAGTATGCCTCAACATTTGAAAAAAAAAACAAAAAAAAAAACAAGTGAAATCAAATAATCCCTTTTTTTTTTTTTATTGAAAAATTACCCAGCTGTTTCTTGAAAACCCCAAGGAATGATCTCATCAGAGTTCATGGAATTGATTCGACTGCTGCATGCTTCCCAAATATAGCCTGAAAAGGTGTCATGCTGATCTTGTGATAGAAAGTGTGTGGAGCCTATCTCATGAGATCAGATGACAATTTGGTTAATAACGTAATAAAAGAGAAACCTCATTTCTGTGTCGCTGTTGCCTGATCATTTCAAACTTTACATCACAGCATGAGGATTAAAGCCAAGCTCTGTTTGTCTGTCATCTCCATAGTACTGTAGATTGTCTAACATGTATGTCAGTATCACTTGAAAATTGAGGGTAAAAGTGCTCCACCTGAAGTCCTTTGGGTATCAAACACACCCTGCAGACAAAAATGAGAATACGAGTGTTTGAACGTACCGATCGTAAAGGTGGCCAGTGGAGAAGTGGAGTATGCTGCGAGAAGAGGTTTAATGGGCATTTTTCCAAGTGTAAAAACTGGTTGCTATTGGAATCCATTGTAATTGACATGATTTCAAGCAGGCTACAGCCACTGTGCCACCTACAAGCCTACAGGGCTGAGTGTTTGGTATTCAAAAATAGGTTTTGAGTGAAGCATCACTTCAAGTGCAAAACACGCTACCACCATATGACGCACGTCACGACAGGCCAATTGTTTTCTTTGTAAACCCACACACCCCACAGTGGCGAGGCACACCAGTAACGGTTTACACCTCTGTCCTATTATCCAGTGTAGATCGCCCTTGAAAGACAGCATCTTCTGCATCACACACCTGCTGTTGTACCTCTACTTCCTCTTCTTGTTAGTGACTTCTTTTGTGGTCTTGAAGTTGCCATAATGTATGAGGAGGTGCTCATCAGAGGGCGAGAGGGACTCTCAGAGCTCTGCTTCCTACCATTATATGTCCTAAAAAGACATCGCCTGGCAGGCTTTACTGTACTGGAGGTGTGAAGGTGGACTCTGTGGATGCTGAAGAAAATAAATAAAACACAGAGGTTCTCTGTTACCCCCTTTTCTGCACCGTGTAGCCTTGTTGACGTGCAGCACCATGGCATGTCACGTGACATATGACGGCTGCGGTGGCGGCGTGTTTTGTACTTTTAGTCTGCACTATGTTTCGTGATCTGTGCCATCTCTTTACAGCCGTCGTCAACAGAAATGATTAGCAGCCAGATATAGAGAGAGTAGTCTTTTCCTTTTTATAGTTCCGATTATCAGCAAGGGATATAATTTCCATGGTGGGTCTACGATGAATGCATGAGGGGACGGCTGCTAATTGTTTAATTGTCTTGTTCTGTTTGTTCATCTGATGTCCATCTGTCATGCTATCTGTAATCATCATAACAGCTGTATTTCATCGAGGATGGTGTGACAATTGAAACAACATTCGTTTGGGGTGGACATGCTGAATTGGAAAAAAAATGCAGCTGTTCAATTTTTTGAGCAAACTTTAAACGACGCAGTGAAGGATTTTCTCATTAATATATTGAAGGGAGATCTTTGTGTTGGTCAACACACTAGTACAGATCTGAACGTGCTGTACCATTTTAGATGTGTGGCGGTGATAAATATACAGAATTAATTAGCAGTTTATTTGAATGTGTTTTCAGTTCTTTTGCTCCGTGGTTGGTCACCCGCGTTAATTTCTTGTATGAATAATGACATGGACTTTGTTATGCAGAACTCTACGATCATAAAAAGGTTATGTTTTATACCCATACAGTTCTTTACTTTATCACACATATCAGGGCTCTTTTGTTCATTGTTAGACAGGAAATGTAGTGGCATAAAGAAGAGGATTATTGGAGTTATGTGTGTAATACTTAAAGTATTACAAAATATTATTGGATGCTGATCAATGAGTAACTGACATGATGGCGCTCTTTTTAACACAACTGTAAAAAATGACAAAATTATTTAAAGTTTAAGTTGGACTGTTGTAAATAAATACTGAACATTTTATAAATCATCAACTTTATCATATTTGTTGTACTGTAAGACGAGCAGTAGCAGTTTAGCTAAAGTGAGTAATTTGCTTTATACAGTGGTTCAGTTAACATTTAACATTTGTAAGAGACTAAGTTATTTCATGGTTCAATAGTCGGTCCAAATATATTAAAGGATACCAACCGTGAAAAAAAAAGCTCAGAAACTAAACATCAGAAAGCATTTGTTCATGTGCATGTGGTTTTGGCTTACTTCCATCTTTAAAGCTAGAGTAAAGCCTTGAACAAAAGAACTATTAAGGGTTTATTAAAGGTTCCCTGTGGAGTATTCTTGTGAACAAACATTTCAGCTACATGTAAAAGTAACAAGAATAAATAGCTAAAGTCTGTGTTGACTGCGTCTTGGCAAAAAGGTTGCATTCAAACACACTGCAAAGACGGCAAACCAGTACCGATGCACTGCGCCTGCGTGAGAGGAAGTAACTCTCCACAACAGCAGGCGGTGGAAGTCTGTACTCGTCATTAGAGAACGTACACCGGAAGTGCTATGACTGTAAATATACAAGCCGTGGTTGAGATACACACACATTAAAACAGAGCAAAGTTCGATGACCATTTTCACAGCACTCTTGCTCACCACTTGGCTTCACTCCAGGCGGCCAAATATCCGTATATATGAATGATCAGATGAGAAATGAGCCTCTGTGTTTGCCCTCTTGGCTTTAGTCGTTTTCCTCGCGTCCGTTTTGCTTTTCATGCACTGATTCGCTGAAACTGAGCAGCCAACCGGAGGGATTTTTCTTTTGCCAACAGCTTCCGCTGCCGATTTAACGTGTCGGCAGGGCCAAAAAGTGCAGAGAGTGCAGGACACAGTGCAAAAACAAAGGCCGACAGCCAGACATTGACCGACGGCCGATATCGGTCTTGGTGTGTCACGGCCTTGAGGTTTTAATTATGTTAGTCTCACCTTTCATGTAAGAACTATACTTATAATGCAGCAGATGGTCTCTGTAGCACAGGATATTGAATTACTGTATAATGTTTACTCCAGTAAAGGTTACGATTTTAATGTAATGATTAGAGAATACTTTAAGATACTGTTTTTCAATCATGTAAGAAACTAATGGTACATCTTATAGTCTGCGATTAGCCATTCACTTTCAGTTTGAAACCTTGTCTGGCTTCGTTTGACTCGTTTCCTTTTTACTTTGGTCTCGGGCTTTAAAGGTTAACACGGGGAGAAACAAATTATTTCTGAATAACCTTCCTCACAAAATGTTCAGTGTCGGCAGACAAAAGCATTGAGCTGTAACTGAGTAAAAGGGTGCACAATGTGCGGATTGAGAGAAATGACTGTACCGTACAATAGAAAAGCAATGGTACTGTACATTAAAAAAGACAGGATAAAAGGAGTACGCTCAAAGTGATACGGTGGTGGCTGCATGTTTGCGTAGTGTTATGATTTCCAGTTCAAATTGGGACTTTGGGGATAGTTTTGTTTTTGTTTATTTGGCTATTAAAGCTGTTTATATATTTATTTAAAAGCTTTAATTAACTTTACGTGCGGTATTGGGTTGTTTCACTCCTTGGAATGCATTCGCTGCAAGTCACTCTAGATAAGTGTTTTTTTTTTAATAAATGAAAATGTAAATGAGGCATTTATCCATGCTTTGTACATTATCTAAATAATGAATGTTTGGCTTATTTGAATAAATGTTACATTCTGCTTGATGCACAAAGTTTTTCAAGCTGTAATTATCTGAAAATATTTTTGAACTGTAACTATATAAAAGGAATTTGTCGTGGAAAAAGGACTAATTAGGAAACTTAAAAGCACATTAAGTGTGTTGTTGGTTTTGTGATGGCACTTTATTTCTGTAGTCTTTGTTTTTATAAAAAAAAAGTCTTAGGACACAAATCTGCTTTTAAGGCCCGCTCTGTCTAACATCCAGAATGCCAATTACAAGAGACCTGAGAAAAGAGATTCATGATTATTTTACAAGTAATGAGATGCTTAAAGAGAAATGTGTAATTAATGTGGTGTGGCAAGGCGTCTGAAACAGAGGAATGCTTTAAGCGTAGCGTGCCGATGCAGACAGAGCATTGTTTTCTCCAAACACAAAAGGCTACTCATTTACAGCAGCACGCCTGCTCGCTCAGTAGCGGGGTGATGTAAGGGTTTCTGCTCGAAAATGCTGTCATTTTTCTGTGATGTGCTGGCAGACGCTGTGAGGCTCAGCAGTTAATGACACAGGACAATATGCAAAGTCATCACTTTCAGCCAGGCGTCACCCAGTGAATGAAAACGGCACCAGGGTTCTGCACCTTTTATGCGTTTCGTGTATTTGTGTTAGTGTGTCTCCTCTTTCGCTGCATTGCCCTCTTCACGCTGACATTCCGATTCATGTCGGAACAAAGAGCGAGGATAATTTTCTATGTAAGGGAGTAACAATATGCTGGGGAAAATGATAAGTCCCAAGGGAGCCGTCCCCATATTGTTCTGAGCGTTTGTTCACAGGAGTGATTTTGTTTCGGTGTCTTCCGTTTTGCCCGCTCGCATCTGCTGCCGTTTATTTGTCCTTTTGTTTTAAACAAACACCTGTCACAGATATGACGGCGATACTTGTCAGCTCGCATACTGCAGGAGCGTCGCTGCAGACGAGTGTGTGCGTGCCGATGAGGTGGTGATGTTCCAGACTATTAAGTTGCCTGTTTTAATTGGACCACCGCTCTTTCTTGGCACTGTGGTGATATGCAGCCAACTGCTGTTTGTAATGTACAGTGCGCAGTGTGTTTTACTGTGACAGGAGAGGATTTAACAATGCTCTTAGGAGCGCCGTGAAATTAGACTCGGCATATGATTTGTCCAATGAGCATTTTATTGTCTCCTCATTCTACCTGCTTCTTTTCATGGTAAAGGTGAATCCCTTGAATTTAAACGCACCATATGTTCTTTGGTGTTATTTATATGCCACCAGATGGGTTATGAGAGGGTGATTTTTAGATGTGAATTAATTGATGGTTTGATTCACTGTTGTGCCCCATACAATTATTTTTAGCAGATTGCTTTCGTTTTGCGTGACATTTTCTTGCAGTTGCACCTGATGAAATAGCTGTTTATCATTTTGCCTGTTACGCATCAACACTTTTTCCGCTTCGTGAGCATCACATCCCATTGTCATGCTTAACATTTTCTCTTCAGCATCATAAAAATCCATAGAGCATGCTTTCCAAAGAGCTTTTCGTCTTGTGGGGTTGGGCTTTTCGGTGTCTTTGTGATTTAACTTGACATGGCATGTTGACTAGAACAGTTCTTGTATTTGTTTGTTATCCAGAGATTTGATTTGATATGTAATGATGTGAAGTCATTCTGTATTCAGTGGAGTGGGAGATGTAACCGACATGATTATGATAATCGCTTATTTAACTCTAAATAACATGATACAACGTTAAACTCACGTCGATCGGAGAAATTAAGTTAAAAGTGTTTTGCTATTATCATACTACACTACTATTTACTATGCAGTATATACAATTATTGGTAATGTCACTTCATCAAATACATTGTTCACTACATGACTTTATGAAGAGGCATTTAATGATGCCACTCCATAATAACTCAGCCTTAGTTGTTCTTTAAATGATGTAGTTTTGGTCAGTTAGTGAATCTTAAGTGCATCCATTCTTATAATTCAGAACTGAATATATGTAAAGCCAACATGCTTATAGATTTATAAATATCCACTGACGAGAAGACGTGCTATTATATGTTTTAAAATAAAAAATGAAACTTAAGTTATTCAAATCACATTTTTGTCTATTCAAGCTTTGGAATACAATTAAAGCACACATAAAAACTACTTCATTTGAGACTGTAGTACAAGTACTGTTAACATTCAGAGCAGGACATTTGAGACGGGCCACCTGTAGACTTATTCCCAGGTGTCACATGGGGTGTAGAAAGAGCTGCAACAAAATTGCTTCTTTTACTCCGCTCATTGCTTATTGAGAAACGCAGCAAGCCTTGATGACTACTAACTGTGGTTTCTTGACGTAAGACATGCTTTTTATATGCACGAATAGACAACGGTGCTAGAGCAAAATCCATTTTAGTGGGTTTTATATTCTCATTATTGCTTCAAGCCTCTAAAATGGATTGTGAGTCGATAATTGCTGTACTACCTTTTACCAAACAGGCTGACATATCTCTGTTGTTGCAGCGTAATGGATTCACCTCTCCCTGATAAACCAATAACCTTCTTATCTGTAAGCATTTCCGTTATCCTGATGCGAATAAACGTACTTCTTTGGGGGTTAGAAGCAGTCTTGTTCCAGCGTGCAGTACAGAAACTAACACGCAGTATAAATCCCTCAAAAATACACCTTTTTTAAAAGAAAAACTCCTGTTGTCACATAATAGGCTTCTCCGGTATGTAAATCCAAAGCATACCTCTTATTGTAGATTATCTGCAGACTGCAAAATCATACATTCAGCTCAGGGACTGTGGATGTACGGAAAATAAACTGGACGCTTAATACTTGCATGCAACGTGCAGCATCCCAGCTTTTCCTGGATAAGTTTTACCTTCTAAGAATTGCTTTGCCTTTTGTCTGTTGTTGTGTCTCTGTCTTCTACAGGCATCATGGACTCGGCCTGAGCAACACAAGGTATTCTAAATGCATGACTTTCTCCCTACACCCATCCGTCTTTCATGTCAGAGGAATCTAATTGAATTCTGGATGGACGCAGACCAAAATTCTTGATCAAATCAGGGTCAGGGAGAGTATGAACCCTGAGAAAGATGCACATATCAAACAGGCCTGTGTGTCTATCTCTTTGTTTTATCTGTTTGGTTTCCATATCAGCCTGACTTTGAGTAGCCTTCTTCAGCCTGTGTCTTTTTTTCAGTTGATATGAAGCTTTTGCATGCTCGAATATGATTTTCATCCTTCATTTTGTTGACTTTATAGATTTGGTGCATGATTCTGTTACATGCAGTTGTTGGACCAGTTTTCCTATTTTGTTTTAAACGTTTTTTGTTGATGTAAAACTCTCCTCAGATCTCTCTGTCCTCCCACACACGTCTCCAGATCTCACTCGATCTGATGCCAATTCTGGATTATAACTTCAACATGTATTTCTGACGTCAGAAAAATAGCTTTTTTTATATCTCTAATTTGTAGGACCAAAGATGAATGAATGCACTGTATATACAAGAGAAAATGAAAGATTTCTGTGCAGCAGCCCTGACTATCAGAGCAGGAGACTGTTCCTGATGGAATAAGTGAAAATTGACGAAAGAACGAGCTGCCCACTTGAGCTTTTCTCCAACTGACTTCACTATCAAAAATGTGTTTCTACATATGTAAGAATATTGGTGAGAAATACCACTTTGTCATTTCCTATTTTAGTGCTGAGTGCACCGTACTCGAGGACAGTACCGATGCCTCTTTTTTGGTTTGCAAATTTGTGCTCTCACGAAATGTGTCGTCGATGAAAGCTCTTGACTGTTTCAGGTGACAAGATCAAATCTTAGGCTTGCCATTGTTATTTATACTTTTTTATCATTTGACAGGAAATGAATACATATTTTTAAACCCATTTGGTTCCTCAAATAGCCTTGCTATTTTCAAATTGCAGGGAGCTCTTCACATCAAGCGAATTGGTCTTTTCCTTTTACTCCTCTCTGTAATTGTTTGGAAAGAGGGTATTTTTTTAATTTTTTTTATTCGCTGTATCAAACAATCACTTAATATTGACAATTTGACATGCACTCAATAATAACACCTATAATCAAAAAATGTTTAAACTGGAAAAACTGCATCACAATCTACTCACTGCTAAGGATTCACGATGTATAGAAATTGTGGCCCTATATTGGGAAATCGGCCATGAGAGGCAGGTAATGATCGAATATCGGTCGAAAAAATCCATATTGTGCATCCTTACTCACTGCAGGAGGTGAAGAAGAACCTTTCTGAACCAGCTCATGCTGACAGTGATGACTAGGTTTGTGCAAAACTGATTTACACAGCAGTAATACGCTGTTGTAGTAGTGACACCTTTTTACCTGGAAAGGGGTAGAATGTATTATTTTCAACATTTCTGTTCGTGATGGCCTGTACAAAAAAACCCAAAACAATGTATCCTAGTGAGCGTCCTAGTTTTTCCCAGAAGGATAAAGATTATCCAAAGCAAGTGCCACTTCTCCCTAGAACAAGTACACACACGGCTTAAAAGTTATGCCGTGCTACTTTATTTCATGAACCATATTTTAGTAAACCGTTCACAAATTATATCTCGGCAGTGTATTTGCAGCACTTCTGGTTTCATGTTGTGAGTGCATTGGTTTACTTTAATGGATCAGGCAAAAATCATTTCACTTTCTGACATAATGATATGAGTTTAATTCCACCTGCACTCTGAATTGATCAGTGTGTTTCTCTGTAAGATATCCCATTATTAACCACACAGGGGAGGAGTATGAGCATGGGGCAGTATGATCATGCTGAGCATGTTTGTTACAAGTGCGTAGGCAGCTGAGTGTTCATTTGACAAGCCACGGAAGGGAAAGTACATTCAGGGGAAGGTGCATTTGTATGCAGGAGCAGTTAAGATTGGGTGAGACATGAGTTTAACATGTCCTCAGTGTATCCTCAATTTTATGCTCTGATGTTCCAGCAGTGTCTCTCTCCTCTGCTGGTAAAGCTGTAGAAGCTGTTGGAGAAATCGCTGCTGTCAGTTTGGTCTGATTTATTAGAGGCGCTTCTGTCTGAAAGTCTTTATTTTCCTCTCTCCATCTGTTTTATAGCAGGTTGTCACAGAGAAATGTAAAGTTGTTTCGTGTACCTCTCTTAAAGGCAGTAAAGTCAACAGATAATGGATGTATAATAAGGATGTTTCCTATAGACAACAACAACTCTGGCGCGTTGTGCATTCATACTAAAAATTGTTATAAAACGTTAGTAAAACGCAACATTGAATTGCAGTGAAGACGTCAATTTGCATCCGCTCGATGATATCTGTTATGGGCTTCATACGGGGAATGAAGGCCGTAGAGAAACTATCCATATGTTGCTCTGGCTTCGGGGGCATTTTAAGGTTGTGTTATCCAAAAAGTAAGAGCACACACTTAAAAAGTATTCGATATTGAAGCATACTGTAACTAAGACTTTGTGGTGGTACATGGTATGGCATGTTGCACAGATGCAGGAGTCAGAGGCAGTGCCACAGGGGTCGAAGGAGAATGCTTCCTGCACAGGGGTTCGAATAAAAGGGTTAGTGTGTTATGTAAGTCTCTCCCTGGTACTGCTACCCGCTATGCATAATGAATGTCCCAGACATGCTTTGTCTGTTGAATTTGAATACAAACTAACGAGGGTTTCTCTTACATGGCTGCCCCGACTGGGCCCTAATTCAATATGTGTAAAAGCATCCGTGCCATTGTTTTTCCTGCCGCTTGGATCAAAGCCATGAATGCGACCAATAGAGAGGCTTAAATATTCAGTTCTGCAGCACCTTATAAAAGGATCAATTCACACGAGCATCAAAGCTTACTGTAGAAAAGAGTCCTATATAAAAACACTTGCATGTCCTAAATCTATAAAATAAACTTGAGAATACTAAATTTGGACATTTGCGCTGCCTTTTTAGCTGCAATAATTAACTGTTAAATTGAGGGGAATTACAGTTTAAAATCTGCATAATGCATGTTTTGATTAGTGATATCCTAAATGTTTCTTCAAAAGGAGATATTTGGTTCGTCTGAAACTGTACACCCACAGTTTAGTGTCGCACGATAACAACAACCACAACAACACAGAGTTGTTGACCCCAAAGGTCAGGAAGCAACTTATGGTTGAGTGTTGTAACCCTGTATATCAAGCTAACGAAACCCGGTATCTGTAGCGCAGGAAGGTCATTTCCACATCTCATTAGCCAGCTGTCTATTGTTCTTCAGCTGGTTTCATAACCACAAAACACCACAAGGAATTAAAGTAGCTAAAAGCTGTGCCTGTAGTGTCTTCAACGTAAAAGTGCAAGTGTGGTATGTAAGGGAATGCTGCGCTGTCTAGCGTCATGCATCAGCATATTTCACAAGTTGCTAAGCCCTCCGTGTGAAAAGCTGGAGATGGTTTCTAGTGCCTTCTGTCGTTTATTATTGATAAGCTCCCCTGTTCTGTCAGCTGTGTCCTTATGTTTCCTCGTCTTTTCAGAGCACACTGTGCCTTTTTCATTAACGTAATGTCTCCGCTGCTCATTAAAGACGCTTTCTGAAGCTTTTTTTTTTTTTTTTTTTCAGGTCACACATCTTTTTGCAGAAAAAAGCGTGCCTTGTAGATGAAAATGTGCAAATGGCTTTTTTTTTTTTTCTTCGCCTAAACCAAGCTATTTTCTGCTCCCATTTAGAGTCTGGATGGAAATGTAGTGGTGAGGAGTGATGCTCGTGTGTCCTCTCTCACTCTGAAGTATGTCAAGTATACAGATGCGGGTCAGTACCTCTGCACAGCGCGCAGTGCCATTGGAGAGGATGATCAGCCGGCATATCTGGAGGTCCGCTGTAAGTATTTCCTTCTCTCTTATTAGAAGTGCTTCAGCCTACAAAACAAGTGCAATGTGGCAAAAGTGACTTTCAAGTGATCCTCCCGTTTAAACTAAACAAAATAAACATTTCCTGATCGTAGGGAGCTCTTGAATTCACTTTTATTTTTAAACGGCACACATTTTCAGGCACTGTTCAACCCACAGAACATGCATTTCTTTTACTAGATGCCCCTAAGATCCACGGTGCAGTAGCGGTGTATACCTGGGAGGGAAACGCTGTTAATATCAGCTGTGAGGTCAAGGCTCATCCCAGTGACGTGTCTATCGTGTGGCTGAGAGATGGACTGCAGCTCCCCAACTCCAACACCACCAACATTAAGATCTTCAGAAGTCCATCAGCCAGCTACCTGCAGGTACATGTGTCAAACCACGATTTACAGTTCATGAAGTAAATGTACACATACTTCTTCAATGCGCACACACACACACACACACACATACTCCTTGTGTCATCAAGATTTCATGAGCATAGACTCCGAGTGAGGGGGTTTTTCTTTCAAGCTCCATTGTGGAAAAAGAAATCTAATGCATAATTCAGCAGCAGGAAAGCACAGCAACAAATAAAAATAGGCTACTCTAATGGCCAAACAAAAAGGTCACCTTCAGAGTGTTTGGCACAGAAGTTTGTTTATCTGTTTTGGTACACTGCCCTTCATATATGTGCCTTTTTGTTTTCTTCTCCAGATAACCCCTGAGTCAGAAAATGACTTTGGGAGCTATAACTGCACTGCTTCAAATGAGATGGGCGCAGAGTCCAAGGAGTTCCTGCTCATTCAGGCCGGTCAGTTGGGATTCATAGTGCTTTTGATGTGTTGGGGCTTGTTGGTGATCTGTAGGGTGTACACTTCCTATGTATGCTTAGGACAGTTTTTCAGTGATAACAAAACATAATCAGATTTCATCGTAGCACATAAATTAAATTACAAGGCTTTTTCTGGCTTCAAGCTTTAAGGAACAGATTTTTCACATCAGACCAAAACATCTACCACAACGTGAGATTACACAGAGCAGTGTTTGTTAAGATGGATGCTAGATTCAGATGGAAAACCAACATTGGATAATTTAACGTGCCTTCCCTCTGGTTGTTTAGAAACTACAGCGCCTCTGAGGATTTCACTTAGTGTTAAAAGAAATATAAAACGGAATGTATTATTGTGCACATCCGAAGGGTTTAGTGTGTATTTATGAATTAAAAGACGATTTCTGAAAGGTACAACATTTGATTTATAACATCAACTCACCACCAGCTGTGTATTCACCAACACATTAGACAAATGGAATAGGGGGCAGAGAGATAATAGCACTCTTAAGCCACAATCTGAAATAAATTAATTGAAATCACCACATTCTTCCCTTCGAGCAGAACTTGGGCAACCACAGTAATCACAGTGTGCTTTTCATTTCGCAGATCAAAGTGATTCAATGCAGAACTGTGCTCACACCAGACGTGTGAATTCAGAACAGCCACCAGTCCTCTCATATGGCCAATCTCAGTGGTTTAAATATTGTCATTTTCCCTCAAACAGAGGTTGTCGTACTGGGCGGACCAAAATGTGAACGTTTTTATCATGAAACCGATTGACTGACGTGAATGTAAATGAGGAATTAATCGTCAATTAATTGTGTACGCCACAAGTCAGACATTTTCTCCACAAATACAACATTTATGGCAGGATTGAAATCACAAATGCATCTCATTCAATACCAGCTGTTTACAGTTTTTGGATATTTACATTATATAGAAACAGTATGTTGTTCTTAGCTGACTGCGAGGTTTTTTTAATGCATCTAAAGTATTTTTTTTTACAGCTCAAAGGTTTATCATAAGCAAAATCTCTTAAAATGTAGCTTTTTTTTAAAGTTCCAACAAGCAGCTAACCATTTTATGCTTTATTGTGCAATTGATATAATGTAAGGCTGACTTGGAATCAGCTTGTACTTTAATCTGTTCAAAGCATTTCAATGTTTTTCCTACCATTTTTTTTTTCTGAAGTAATGTCAAGCGTATGCAGCAATCAGCGCCTGAGAAACGGCATTAATGTGACAGATCAAAGTTTTTTTTGATGGATTTTTGACTGTTAGGACCTGTGAGTTCAGTCTGCTGGTATAATGGAACAAAGAAGTCTGACAGCCTCGGTGTGCTGAAACATTACAGCTTTTTGTTGTTTTCACACTGCATGTCTTTCCTTTACCAGAGGTGCCATCAGCTCCATCAATCAGTGAGGTGAGACCCTTCTCCACCACGGCACTGATCCAGTTTGGGGAGCCTGAGTCCACCGGAGGTGTTTCTATCCTCAAATACAGAGCAGAGTGGAGGACTCAGGGCAGGGGCAACTGGGTGGACCGGGTCTATGAAGTCCAGGATGGTGAGAACCCAAAACAAAACAAAAATGATGTTGTTGTTTTAGAGAAATGTGATTTTTTTTTGTTTTTTTTTGGGGGGGGATTAGGAATTTAAAGTAAATTGTAATTTAAAGCTAACAAAATTAGTTATGTAAGGTTTTCTTTCATGTGTTGCATAACACTGAAACACAGTACATTGCATGAGATATATTATCATAATTTTACATGTGATTTTACATACATTTACAGGTTTGTTATATGTTGTAAAAATATTAGCAAAGTGATTGATTTTAAATGACATTTAATTTCTATAAATGGGCAGATATCCTGAATGAAATTCATTTTCATTTAGAACTTGTATTTTTTTGTGTCAGACAAGAGATTTAAAAAAATGAATGAAAATCGTGAAATAAGACAATAAGTAAGTAAATAAATGATATCCATATTAGGAAATGGGCATGATTAATGATATATCGAAAGTAATCATAGTCCCAAAAGTGATCTATTGTTGCTGATGGCTTTGAAACAGCCCTCAGTTATTTCTGTTTCTGTGTATATCTGGTTTAGACCTTTTTTAGACCATCTCTAAATAGACTTTTCTGTTTGAACATTGTTAGAATGAAACGAGAATTGAGCTAATCAGTGTTTACTCGTGGCGGACTTAATTCTGCACGTAATGTTTGAACTGGGGATGTGTTTTGTTGCGCCGCTTATTAAAATGATCAAGGTGTTCTCAACAGGGATTGCACTGCCTCTGATGTGTTTTTACAGGCTACACCAGTGAGGCGACTATCAAAGGCCTAAAGCCAGAGACCGGCTACGAAGTGAAGTTGTCAGCCATCAACGGCAAGGGGGAAGGTGAAAGCAGCCCCGCTGAGTTCTTCAAGACGGAGCCTGTCCGTAAGTGGCACATGTTGCACACACCGCAGAGCTTTTATCACAACCCTGCGTCCGCAAGCACATTACCTGAAGTCCTCTCTTCTATCAAGTGCTTGTCTATCCCATCACTGATCTATAAAAACTCATTGAAGTGCAGTCAGCTGCTGAGCTTTGAGCATTGAGGCTGTTTGGACAGTGTCACAAAAGCTTCCGACTGTCTTTTCAGTCGGAGTTTCCGCATTTTTTTTGTGTTTGCTCAAGAGTAAAACTGACAACAGGAACTAACTCACTGGCCTCCTTGTTTTGTTTATTTAGTAATTGCATGGAGGGACCTTGAAATATAAGAATTCAGGAAACTTTTTTGTTTCCATGTCCAACTGGTTTCACACACATTAAATTGCCCGCTGATTTCATCACACAGTTCTCACTTGGATCCAGTCTCACAATCCTAAAAAATGCAGTGTTTTGCAGTGTTTTATTACGCTCATTATGTGCTCGCAAACCATGAATTAGAATATGGAACAAGAGATTTATTCCTCAGTCCTTTTTAAATAGCAGCCTTGTAGTGACTCGTGAACACATTATTTAGTTTTTAGCCCCCTCTGTTGGTTGTGGAGGGTTTTGGAATAGAAACCACATCACCCGGTTGGCTTCACATTGAACTGTTGACTCATAATTGATCCCATTTTCATTGTTGGACGTGATTCAATGTTGTCTGCATGCTGATCATCTCCTCGTATGTTAATTTGATCATCTATTTTTTTTATTTATCCATTTGCTCATCTGTCTGTTGTATGCATCAGGCTACACTTACAAAAGTAAGTGTATCATCTGTTTTTTGCTGACCTTCTATGTTTTAGGTGGTTTGACGTTCTGTTTAGCAGTATCAAACTGGAAAAAGATTTTAAAAAATAGCTTCTCTGTAATTAGTTTAATCCCACTCATAGCAACACACCAAGATAAGTATTTTTGGGATCAGTTTATTTTTCAATAATATGCTTCTAGAGCATTAACTCGGCTTTGTTTTAACTTCAATGTCTCGCTGTTGTTGACATCCGAAGCCATGGCAAAATCAATAAACCAGTGTATGTTATTAAAAACTGCATTATTTATTGACCTAAAACTTTACGGTTGACGTTTTAATTATTGCTCATTCAGGACTAAGACAGCTGGCCAAATCAAAATGTTTTGTTAGCATTTTGTAATAGCAGTTTACACTAAACAAACAATGTTTGATGTCCATTGAGTTTATAATTAAAAACAAATTAGAATAACTACAGTTAATTTGCAGGGATATTTTCCTTGAAATACAATATTTTCCTCTCAGTTTCCTGTGTGCTGCATCTGTCTCATTCTAACCCTAAATGTGGCAATCAATGAATAAAATGTTTTGTTTCCTCTTGCCTCTGTGGTGCAGTCTGGCAGAAATGAGTCTCTAAACTCTCCAGTGATGTGTTATTACAGAGATTCAGGTCGTCATTTGTGCAGACAACTGATTCTGATTGCCTGATATCTTCTCTTGTATGTCCCCAGACGGCATTTTTCATTTTTTCACTGAAGACACAGGTTTGTTCTGTAGAGAGGATAATAGACGATTAATGTTTACTGGAGTAGCTGTTTTTCTATTCCCACAGGATAACCCCATCACCCCTAGTGATTAGCTGCATTTAGAATAACTTTAAAGCATATAGCAAAACATGTATATTTTTCTAGAAACTGTGACCTAGCATATGGCTTGATTTTATAAATGCAAACTCCTCTCTGTTTGTCACCTGTAGATTTTATCTCACCCACATTCTTTCAGTTGACAGCCGAGTTATCTAAAAAGGAACATTACCATAATTTTAATATGCAGCTTGTGAATTAATTGACTTAATGAAAGTATTATGATTTAACTCCAAATCTCTGCATTTCCAAAGCTTCACATGTCCCCTCTGGCTTCAGGGGATGTTTACATTTGGATTAGGCCCTTTAGCATTGTTTAATCGGTTACCTTGCAAATTATAAAGTCTCTGAAGTCAAGTGGGTAAAGCTGTTGGAAGTCTACTGCACTTTTTACATTAAGAAACCCAAACAGAGAAATGTGCTCCGTTGTTTTGTTTATTGGTCTGAAAAGCTGTGTTTGTGAATCCACATCTTTCTGTTTTAGCTCGTCTCCAGGTCATTTAAGTTGTATCTGCTTGTACCTGTGTTCTGTCTTTCATGTCCTTCTTCCTCTTTCACTCACATGTGTCATTTCATGTGACTGTTATTTGCCTTGCATGGTTCTGATGATCCCCCTCCGCTCTGCAGAAGGTAACTTACTGGTACAGATGTCTTTGCATAGAAGACCCATCACTTTAATTGGAGAATCCCACAGTTAAACAACACATTAATTGCTTCTATACAATCATGTAATACACCTCAATCCCATTAATCAGTCATGTAGACATTTGCTTCAGCAGGATAAATGAGAGGGAGCCAGAGCTGTCTTCACGGTAATATATAACAGTCAAGAGTGTTTAATATCAGCATCACTCGGATGGTATTGAAAGCCCGCTACCTTAAGGGATGTTACCAATCCTGCTTTTAGGATGTGTTCCTATAAATCAAGTGTGTAATAAACACAGTTTCCTCTAATCCCAGGAGAATCGTCATCAATGTCTCCCCCAGATACCTGCAAAAAAAATGCCCCTACCGGCGGTGTGCTCTGGTTCTCAATCAAGAGTTTGTAGTGTTCCCGCTGAGAGCAATAGCTACACTGTTCATTGTTTATCATGTTTAACCCTCGGCTGCATTACAGGCTAAATCAACTAACTTGGCCCGATTTAACCATGGTTTTGAAGGCAAGCAATATTATGAGTGAGAGTATGAACACTAATCATTATACTGCTCTTCTTTGATGTCTGTTAGTAACTCATACTTTATTTATGTAGCACTTTTCTAAGCCAGGGTTACAAAGTGCTTCACAGTTACAAAAAAGAACATAAAAACATTTGAATAACTAGCATTTAAAAGAAGCATAATTAAGCATTGAGCTTTTTAAATAAAAGCTGAGCAAGGATTGTTCAAGGATAACAACAAATCAGGGTAAGGAAGCATCAAATGTTTTTGTGAATAAATAGGTCTTGAGTTTGCTGATCTGCCCCCCAGAGGGAGAGCCAAATGGAACCAAATTGTGAAACAATTTAAACGTAATTGAAAGGATCTTGATTTCAGCAGCGGAGTCCTACAGTAGTTAGTAATAATGAATACTGAGTAACTAACTTAAGATGTTTCTCAGAGTTCGATTGGGGAAACAAGTACATAAAGCTGGACATCTTCAATATATCAATGATAAGAGACAAATGTGTCCTAACAAGAGATGATGCGTCCTAAAGGGACACTAATACCAGGATTGACCCTGGAGGAACTCCAGAGGTCCGAGGAGCACAATCAGACACTAGATACTAGATACGAAGAACTAGTGATTAGCTAAATGAATCTGGTGTCTTAAAGAGGCCATCTGATGCATTGCTGTTTGACTTAATTGTTGTGTGCTAAGTGTTTAAACATTGATTGTGGAAATCAGTCGTATGAGTTTGAGACGGTGAAAACATAGTTTAGTGCATTACGAGTAAGTTGTACAGCACAAACATTTTCCCCCGTGGTTATCTTTACAGGTAAACCCATTTATTATGCTGTGAAATGCAACTCTTACGTAAAAATGTAATTAATAACCGATTCTCCTGAAGCCTTGTATGACACTGGGTGAATGTCGCTCAGCAACTCGGACTGAATCAGATAAGCATGCGGCTGTGTGTCATTTGGTAATTAGTCTGACTCTAGAGAAACCATCTCGGGGCGAGCGATTAAGGAAGGGCAAGTGATTTAAAGGACAACAACAAACAGGCCAGTTTCAAAGTTTTGACTTTTATTTTTATTCAAGATTGCACTTTTTCTTTACTAGTGGACTGACGGGATCTTCTCCCAATTAAAATCCGCCTGTAGTTCTCTGCATCTTTTTAATGAGCCTTTATATAACCTCGACCCTGCTCCTGTGTGCCTGTAGGGAATCCCAATCCTCCGAAACTCGAAGGGGCACTTCAACCCAAAGGCAACTCCCTGAAAGTCAGCTGGATCAAGCAGGACGACGGCGGCTCGGCCATTTTACATTATCTCGTTCGCTATAAGCCAGTGAGTATCGATTCTTATTATTTAAGCCATTTTTTAAGCAAAATGCCAAAAGTCTGTTATGATGGTAAATATATGAATATCTTTAGTTTTTTTTGTGGGAAATTGTTATGTGTATTTTTCACACTTTTTCTGACATTTTTATATTCCAAACCATTATTCGGTTGATTGAAAATTTAATTAGAAAAAGTTAGAAAAGTTAGTTTCATCTCTAATGACAATGAATAATGAAGCTCCATAGATAGAATAGAAAAAATATTCAAAATGTTTTGTCCAAAATGTTGTCCAGTACTGTGGTGTTCAAGCCTTCATATGTGCAGGTAGAGCTGAAATCATTAATCAATTACACAAATTAAAAAGTTAATGAATTTAGTCCGTTTTCAAGAAAAAATGGCAAACATTGTGATGGCTCAAGCTTCTTAAATGGGAGAATTGTCTGCTTTTCCTTCTCTTATATCATAGTAAACTGTTAGTAAATAGTAAACGAATAATCAATTATTAATGATCAATAATGGAAATAGTCGTTAGTTGCAGCCCTGCATGTACTGTAAATCTCTCTGTGTCCTCAGATACAGGTGCCGGATTGGAAACCAGAAATCCGGATGCCCAGCGACAGCGACTACGTGGTTCTCAGCGGGTTGGAGTGGGACACCGAGTACAATGTCTACGTGGTGGCAGAGAATGAGAAGGGCAAGTCCCTGCCAGCTACCATGTCCTTCAAGACGTCCACGGAGCCAGATGCCATCCCAGGTACCCTCCCTCAGGCCACCCGCACTAAACTGGAACTAAACAGCCAGAAAACTGAGGAGCCAAACTCAAAGCTCAAAACCAAAACTAAAATGTTCTATTTTTAACTCTAACTCTAAAAGGTGAATGACTATTAAATAAATGTACATAAAAAAACAAAAAATAGATTTCCTGGACGGCGGTGAGCCAGAAATGATTTTCCGGCTGAATTTTCTCACTTTAAAGTTTTGACAGCCCTCGCTGAATGTGCTTGAGTTTGCGCTCGCAGAACTGGGACAGGCTCTTTCCACAGAGATTGAAATGATTTCCTCTGAATGATTGTAGTTTTCCTTTAGCTTTGTTTACTGCTAAAATAGCAGCTAGAGTGGATAGTTTGTCCCCGTGTGGAAGCAGCCTTTAAATTGACCCTTGATAACCGCTGATTAACTTGTACCTTGAAGTCTTAACTGCAGCTGAAGGTTTTTTACCAACCGTGCAAAAAGAACCACACAGCTTGTCAGATTCCCTTTAGGTGCTAGACACTGCCGAGTGCTTCGCTGAAACATCGCAAAAGACCATTATGTCTTCCTCTCACTTCTTCTCTAATTCATTTCCAATCTAAAGCATCCCCACTCACCCACCACAGAGTCCCCATCTAGTCCACATGGTGTAGTTTTCCCCTTTGTGCTGTGCTTTTGCTTTGATGTGTTGCTGTATTTTTTCCCCCTCCCTCAATACAAGAAATCAGTTTCTTTCTTCTTTTTTTTTTTTCTTCACTTTTCTGTTTTCAGACCTGACACATTTTCACTTTCTCTCTTCCTCTGTTTTTCCCACCCTTCTCTTTTTTACCTCTTTGTTTCCCTTCATTTCCCCCCCCTCTTCCTGTCCTTTTATTCTCTTTCCCCTTCTCTCTTTTCCCCCCCCCCCCCCCCCTCTCTCTCTCTCTCTCTCGCAATGTTCCTGCTCTCTTGCCTGGTGCTGGACATTGGTGTGGTGGACCACGTGAACATTTCCGTCTCGCCCTGTGTGCGTTTTTGGTGTGGTCAGGGTTGTGCTGCCTCTCCTCAGCCACTCAGGGCCGTTCATCTGTGACATGCACTTTGGTATCACTCATCATGTCCCTCATCACCGTACTCCTGCTCTCATAGTTTTCGTGGGGAATTCACACCCTAACTGTAGAGGAGAGCGCGCCTTTCTCTGGCCTGGCTGTCTCTCTGGACGCTTTCACTCCTTAAAACCAGACTTTGTCCGTGACAGACGTGTCTCTGTTATGGGTGATAAAAAGAGTGCTGTGTAGCTTCAGAACAGACCAGACAGACGTGCTGAACCAAAGGCAGTGGAAATCCTCCTCCTCCCACAGATTCACTCTGCTCAGCATAAGCACAGCTAGTCATCAGCAGTAGACAACAGAGAGGACTGCCAGTTTACAGTAATGAACAATAGTGGAATATAAATGAGGTTGTATTAAAAAAATAAATAAATAGCACTTAGAACAGAATGAAGGCTGAGTGCTGGGCCTGTCCGTTTACACAAACCCTGTACTATATTCTTTAATTGCTCACAAAATGGTGTGTGTGTACTGTAAAGGTTTGTAACATTAACGTTTACATTATTGAAAACAAACACCTAACTGATAAATGTTTGTAATAATAATATTGGGATGGTTTCACCAGCTGTAATTATCACAAGAAACCGTGATGTGTGTGCTGTTTACTAAGACAAATTCTCATGCATGTAATGTGTATCAAATATCATTCAAAAAAATACCTGTTTTTATACATTTATAATGGAGGGTGCTTTACGCTGCATTTTATTCTCTAGCAGATCTCGATTAATTGTTGGTAAATAAAGAGTTACATTTATCTAGAAACAGATTATTTTAGAGAGCTGATTTTACACAAACAGTGAAGATGCATCATAGCCTTTTGTGATATTTGAAAAAGCCTCACGTTTATTTTGTCCATAAAATATCCTGCATTTCTGCGTAACTAGCAACACAGTGTACGCTTTGGTTTGCTCTTCTTTCTAATACCAAATAAATGGGTTGACTATATCATTTCTTTTATGTGTTTTTAACGATAGCCACTATATCAATAACTGAACACAAGTCAGACAGCACATTCTACACAAACTTCACACTGCATCTAAATTCATGCCGAGACAACTAGCACGAATCAGTGCTCATAGCAGGTGAGTTGTTTCTATTTTATGGAATTATTTGTGGTTACAGTAGCATAGCTGCACTTTTATTCAGTTGTTCCTGGCTGTTTCTATGAAAGTGTGTCACGCTACAGTTATTCAGCACTTTCCCTCTCTTGTCTCTTGTCTGGCAGATTTGGGTGACGAGACGGCGCTCTCCATGGGCATCGTGCTCTGGGCAGGGATTCTTGTTGTAGCATTTGTACTCTTGCTGCTAGCTGTGGATGTCACCTGTTACTTTGTCAACAAGTGCGGCCTCATCATGTGCCTCTGCGGTAAATCAGGCACGGGGACCAAAGGGCACAACTTGGAGGAGGGCAAGGCAGCCTTTATGTGAGTATCAGTGACAACAATCGCATGATTTACCGGTGAACTCCACCCCGAGCCAGATTCAAATGACGGTTCAGTTATACTGCAGGACCCCATTTCCTCTTCATAGAGGTTGTTAAAGTTGCTCTAATAACATTTCTATATTAACAATGGATCAGGTGACTATGTGAAAGTGGCTCTTGTAGTGACAACACTGATAATAATCAGCCAACTCTGCAGTTCCCCTCAGCTCCACCTCCGGCTTTTTAGCATCTTTCTGATAAAAATAAATTTCTGTAAATTTCCCCGCTGTGGGACGAATAAAGGTTTTCTGATTCTGATGAAATGTTTTGTTTCAGTCATACTTCTATCACCTGCATGGTTTCCTGTCGCAGCAGGCAGCTGTTTTGGTAAACCCACTGTAGGCTACCTGCCCAGTGCCAAGCAGCAGGCAGATATTCCCATCAGGAGTTGGTGGAGACCAAACAGAGCTTTGAGAAGAGCGAATACTGATCCCTGTTTACACCCGTCGTTAACATGCGTTCTGGCTGTCCTAATGCAAGCAATGCACACAGAATGCATTGTGATCAGATTACGATTGGATCAGCAGCGACATTGTGATTGGATCTAAGGTATAAATGCAATCTGTACAGCGTGACTAGGAAATAAAATTGAAAGTTGAAAGGTCACCTAACAAACAAGTTGCATCAGTAACCAGCAAGTCTTCCTTGTTAAAAGGGATTTAATGAATGACCGGATGCATCGTATGTCGTTATCCAGATAATGTATCCAGATGCAGATCATATATTATCACCAGGTGAAAATGGGTCTTAATAAGACTAAGATTCATCAGGTGGCCATAAACACGACTCCAAATCAATGCTAATGCTGCTAAGTGTCTGCTGGATGTGTAAATAGGCAACGGTTTGCTAACACATTAGCCGTAACAACTTTATTAGGTGATAATAGGTCAGTGTTGTGTTTACAGCTTGTTCTTTACCCCCAAGTTAAAAAAATATTTCCAGTTCTGAAGAATGATTAAATGTAGATGATTTCCGGTAGACTTGTGAAAATCATGACGTAAAAAAAAAGAACTAAAACAAATTTAAACAGTGTTATGCTCTTTGAACTGTAATTAATCTGTGATATTAAATGTATTCCAGGCATTTATTTTTATTTTTTTTGTCGTTTACATCTCATCTACTGCACTTCTCCTTTATCAGTGACTTCCTACATTCCCCAGAAGGCCTTAAAGGACTGACAGTGAAGATGATTAAGAATCTTACCTGAAGGTTTTATGTTTACGCTGATAAAGCAAGAGATAACTGGGGAACGATTTTCGATTTAAAGAAAAACTGTTGTGCCTCTTGAGCAAAATAAACAAATCTTTGCTGTGACTGCAGTGCATTATGGTCCGTTCTGTCGGTATTTGCAGGAACAAGCAAAATACACAAATCAATCAAACAGGACCATAAATGAGATTTTGTTTTTAGAGTGGATTTCTCCTTCAGTGAAAATATGAAGGATGATGGGCTTAGGTGAGGCATCAAACAAATACTCTCATGTGCACAATAACGGCGGTTTTGAATCAATTTGAGTGGGAAGTTCATTGTTTATTGATTTGTGCTACAAACAGCCAGATGTACTTCTTCAACTCGAATATTTAGACTGTGACCGAGTTGAAAAGATAATCATCTCAGCTTGTGTTGACATAATTACCGCTCTGATATCGCCTTCCCTCACTGCTCTGATTACTGTTTCAAGTTATTATCTGTTGCCATTTCACCAAGATGTTCGTCTCTCTGTCCCGCAGGAAAGATGAGTCCAAAGAGCCAATAGTGGAAGTCAGAACAGAGGACGAGTGCACGGCCAATCATAACGCAGCAGGGCCGACGGAACCCAATGAAACCACACCTCTCACAGAGCCAGAGTGAGTAAAAGCGGACGTACAGCACACAGCTTTCTTTACGGCTCAAGTCTTTTTCTTTTTTCTTTTTTTTTAGCTGTTGTGCATTGCACTCCACTTCAAAGAATAAGTATCTTATTCAACAGGACACAATTCGACCCTTTTTTTATTTATTTTTTTTAATTAAAGTTCAGGTCATTCTTGGGTGGAGTCCACTGAACTGTGTTGCTTTTCTGTTTTTATTCCCTTTCAGAGGGATTACTGCACTTTGTGTTTCTTCTCCAGCCTTCGGAGATTTTCTGTGTCATTGTATCAAGGTTGAAGCAATACCAGTTAAAGACACAAAGGCTTTATGTCCTCTTGAGTGTGGTCAACTCACATGAAGTTATTTGACAACCTCATTTAAGCCATCTCTCATTATCAGCAGTCTGGAAAAATTAGACGATACAGTATGAGATTGTCACTGGTACTGTTTACCCCTTATAGGTGGTGCTGTAGTTTTCTGCAGGAAGCCTGGTGCTTTTTTCAGGACATTAGTTGTCCTAGTCGGTGTACTCCATGTTGGTGTGTGTATGGGATGTATCCTCCGATGTCCACTCACAGCATGACGCCCTCTTTTTTCTTTTGTTTCTTTTTCTCACTAGGCTTAATCGTTGCTGTTTTTCAGTTGCTTTGTCTATGTTTGTGTGAATTTTCTAAAGCCAACTAACCCCTCTGCATGCTCTCGTGCGAGCCACCCTTCCTCTATCACAGTCACCCTGGTGTCTAGTCTGTGTGTCTCTGTTCTCTCCCTGCTCTCTCAGGCTGGCGGCTTTCACTGCTGCTCTGGCACTGGACACCCTCTCCTCCGTAGCCACCAACTCTGACACAGCCACTGCAACAATTGACCCCGCTCAGGACAGCCCCTCTAGCGAGACCACTACCCTCACTTGTAGCCTGTCTACCCCAGCCAACGACCCCTCACCCACCCCTGTCCTGGCCCCGGCCCCGACTCCAGAGTCGAACACGGCCCCGCCGACTCCCCTCATCTCCACCTCTGCTATCGAAGCTAAAATGGCCCCGTTAGTAGAACAAAGAGGAAGTAACACACCGGAAGAACCAGAAAAAATAACCACTCCTCCTTCTACCCCCGAATGGATTAAAGCTCAAAAATCTGGGACACCGATTCCACCGAAGCGTAGACACTCTCCTAAACTTGCCGCGCTGAATGCTAAAGGTAGTCCGCCTGTATCTCCCTTGGCTGCGTCTTCCCCATCGCCCTCTCCCACCCTCGAGACCAAGAAACCTGCTCCCAGGCCACCGGTCAACAAGCTCCCCATACGGCCACACACTGTAGCCTCAGACACAGAGACGCCAGTACAAACTGCCACCACTCGAGCAACCACTGCCCCTCCAAAACCAGACCCTGATCCAACTGATCCTAGTGGGTGTGGCCTTAATAAACCTGCTGACCAACCTGTTGATAATAACACTGCCAAAGATGCTGCAACTAGCTCTCCTTCAGCGATCCCCAGTGCTCTTAAAGTCGTGGATGCTGAAGAATGTGCTCCTCTAGTTGCATACGTCCCCTCTCCTTTACCTGTCACTCCTATTTCTTTTACTCATGCCCCCGCCAGTGTCGAGGCGCCAGTTTTAAATGATCTCTTCACGTCGCCGTCAGACACGTACGACTTCCTAACCTCTGACGTGGGGCCCAAAAGTGCGGCTGTAGGGTTAGAGCTGACAAACGGGACAGAAAGACCCTCCTTCCCCCTCGCAGACCTTATTAGCTTAGAGAGCCCGCCCTCTGCCCCCTCCCTGGCCAATGGAGACGGAGCAGACCTCCCCCCCTCAGGCCCAGTTCTGGAGGCGTCAGAGACTCTGGCCAAGACTGCTCCTCCTGTCAACGATGAGTACGGCTCCCTCTAGAGGTTTATCTGTGTGTTTGTGTGAGTGTGTGCGTGTAACTTGTATGCCCATTCATTCACCACTGCATCTTGCCATTGACCACACAATATGAAATATTGTAATGGTAAACTGTGGTAATGACATTGGGTTATTTCTTAGTAAGATGTTGTGGATTGTGATAAACGAGTGATATGATGGTTCTGTTTTTTACGCTTGTGTGTAACAGTTCTCCATTGTGGGGTCTCCACTTTTGCAACATTCACCACAAGAATTAGTTGAGCCGCTTTCAGACATGGACCTTCTTATTTTACGTGTCTGCGTGAAACTCACTAGCCCAGTAACATTTCTGCAAAACGTCCAACAAGGCACATTCTGAGTTGAATGCTGTCAGATTAAAGCTGCCAGTATGCTTCAACAGAAGTGCTTGTTGGATTGTTGAACAGCTTCAGAACCCCCCCACACACACACACACACACACACACACACACACACACACACACATCTTTACAACAAACTAATTGAAACTGACAATCCGACGTGCAGAGGGGAGGAAAGTAAGCAGGGTTTGAACTTTTCTCTCTCAAGCTCTCTTTCATTTGTTACGCAACTATTTCTGTCACTTTTTGTCCTTATAACTGGTGCATCACTATAAATACCTTACACACATTACCTCATCCGCACAGTTACATGGTTTTCTCGTCTCGCCCCCCTCTATGACGCCCAGCTTTTTACTCGATCTTTTAGAGTGTGGCTGTTCAGAACAACACTTTCGCAACTACACAGTTAGATGCACACAGAGAGAAACTCAAATGTTGTTCCACCTCCGTGAGAGCACTGTAACAAATGTATCACTTAATTATCAACTCTTAGTCAAAAAAAAAGGAAAAGATTCTGTTTAATACACCAGGACACACTGAACCAATTTTAAGCTGTTGAGGAGACTTTTCGTCTCTAAAGAGGAGATTTTCTGCTGAAGGTATTTTTAAAAAACCCTCCAAGAACAATAATAATCAGACCTGTTGGGCATTGGAAAATGTACAGGCAGAATTCTCTAATAAATGATGGCAAGCATCCCTGTCATTCACAAAGGTAATTAATAAACAGGAAAATAAGTTTAAATATCAATCACTGATGCAGTGCACTGAAGCCTGTTAAAATAAAATAAAAAGCTCTCTTCCTTGATATCATTGCTTTCCCACTAAGCCGAGCCACTGCTCCCTCTCAGGCACCAGATGGCGATATCACACAAGCATTGTGGCTTTTTCCACGCCAGTCTGAATTGAGCCGTGACAAACACCTGTGTGTGTGTCTCAATGATTAAACGGTATGAGTTACACAGAAAGATGAAGCCAGCAATGTTACATATTCCATGTCTGAAAGGGGCTGTATTGAAAGGTCAAAGCGTTTTGTCTCGAGCAGTAACTGTATCGTCTCTGAGTGTTGCCTAAATCCTCACCAAGAGAGGAGCAGAGCTGCAGGCAGGATGTGGATACTGTGCTTCACTGCTTTAAGATGAACATGGATATCACATACCACAAGGCTCATTTACTGTGCCATCATAGTCTCTTTGAAGTAGAACTGATTTAATAGATGGTATTTGCTAAACACTGTTTTCGATCAGAAAGGCTAGGCGATACCGGATGAATTACACGGGTATGTCATTATTTGTTTATTCTATCTGACTGTTGTCAAGGTGGTGAAGAAATATGTAAGAAGACCTCTAAATACAAACAGTGTCTTCTTACATATTGGTTGAAGGTGTCATTGAGAATAAATGGTTAAAATTGTGTTCAACTAAAGTGTTTGTTTTTTTTTGCTGAGAATATTTTTGTTTTTCTGCCCAGAAATAACCAGATTTCAAATTGTGCACTTTCTCCCTTTTTCCCATTGCAGGAAGATTTTTTCTGATGAGAAAGGCAAACTGGTGGAGGCAGAATTGTCAAACGCCCTGACGGAGATCACTGCAGAACACAACAGTATCATACAGACAAATACCACCGAGAGCAAAGCATGATGGGCAACCCCAGCCCAATCCAAAACATTTTGCAGCAGCAGCGAGCGACAAACACTGCAGGAGTTTTGATTTCCAGTGCCCTTAACTACATATTGAAAAACAACACGCGCACGTGTCGATTGGTTAGAGCGCACTTTGACTGTGCTTTCATTTCTGGTTTCATTCATGACGTGTTTACTACACCCAAGGAGTTTATCTTTAGATCATAAGAGATTTATTTTATTTTTTTATTGTTATTTTATTTAAACAGTCAGAACGATTTAAGGACAATCTCTTATTATAATGATCGCTTGGTAAATATATGAAATTAGATTCTACTTTCTGTGCTTTCAGTTTGAATTGCAATTGTGCACAAGTATTGGAATATTATGAGAAATGTTTAAAAAACAAACAAAAAAAAAAATGTTTAAAAACCTGACTATATAGAAATTATTTTTCTTATTTTCATGTTCTACTGTTCTAATGTAATACTGTTAGCATTTTATGTTTTTTTTTTTGTTTTTTTTGGACTCTTAATTTGTGGGCTCGTCTCAGTAAATAGCTTGTTCTGCATGTCTGGCCTGCAAGTGGCTGTAAAGTTTCGTTTACAAGGTTTATTGTTTCACTTCGTCTGCTTCAGCGACGTTTCATCTCTCAGATTCACTGGCATTGATTAAACACAGGCCTGACTTCAATGTTTGGATTATAACCATATTTGTTATGGTTATAAAAAATACAGGATTAACCCACAGCCAGCTGCAGGGGGAAAGAGACTGAGAGAGAATCCCACAACACATCGACAGTGTGCATGATCGGATCAGAATCGGCCCATTTTCAGTCTGTCACTGCCTTACCACAGTGTTGGTTAAAATATTCCTTAATCAAATGGATTTGATCATAAAAGGCAACTCATTGAACACAAACGTCCACAGAAAGACAAACTGCCAGCAGAACATGATTCTCAGCCAAAGGTTGAAGAACCGAGAATCTTGTGATCTTGAGCTAAATTTACGCCACGTATTTGTTCGGGGGGCAACAACTACGATAGCTGCCGTTTCTTCCTCACATTAAAGCAGATCAAAGGTCTGGCTTGGTACTTTGAGTTGTGCTTTTAGAAGCAAAAGAATGGGAAAAATAAAAAGTCTAAAGAGCGTTTTTGTACTATTTAAAAACTACAAAGATTTATTTTCCATTTCCTGCCTGCAAGCTTGTGCACTGTGCCTGTGTGTCGATAGATTGTCTCGTCATCAGTTTCTATGATAATCTGCATAGCTTTGTCGTGAGAGATTTAGCCTATTCTTTTTATTTAATATATTGTATTAGAAGAAAAGTATGATAAATGGACTAATGTGGTCATTATAACACGTGTAGTGTATGAAATTGTCCGTCTCTGGTCACAGCACTATATATTGCCAGCTATAGTGGAGGAAGGTGTTTTGAGCCTTGGCATGAATTCAGTCAGTACTTTATAACGTATAACTACAAGGCAGATAAACGTTCCCATGTTTGTTTGGGGTAAATATTTCTCATACTGATTTAATGAGTGTTACCTTTGGGACTTGTTCTGGCATTACTACACATTGTTTTTATTTTTCTCCCCCAGTTGTTATTCAAGTGTTCTGTAATGTGGTCTTTGAATTATTCTTTTTTTTTTTTTTTTTTTTTTTTTTTTTTTTACAAAACTCACTCACCAAGAGCGACTGCTTGACAAGTTCAGGAAAACCCTTGGCAGGAAGCAGGGTGGTCCCCCCTGAAACAGGAGATCAAACTTTTTTTTTTTTTTAAAAAGCTTTTAGATATAGATATCAAGAGAAGTGAATACACATCAAAAGTATATCAGAACAAAAAGACGAGCTTTACTCACCTTGTACTCCTGCTGTTACCTGACCACCTTGCTCCCTCGTCACTGGACGCTCCTATTGGTTTTATGGGGTCAAACTCAGAAAATATCTGTTGTGTACAGTCTGAGCGCTAACCCATTTACAAAATAAAAAAATGTTTTCCGAATCTAAAATTGTCCTGGCTTTTCATTAGTTTCAAATACTTTTTTCGAAGCTTTTTTTTTTCTTTTTTTAAAGAAACTGTCCTTAAACGCAGACTATGTAGCGACATCTTTCAAACACTAGATGGCAGTAAACACCTTTTTCTTTTTTGGATGCTCTTTTGTTTTCGCCATGTCATGGACACACACACACACATACACACAGGACTATTTACAGAAAGGTTACAGTGCACACAGGTTATGTTGGGTCTGGAAAATTCCCCGGGCTACTTGTTCAGATAAATAGGGGAGCAAATAAACACGTGTTACGTAATGCATGTTTGTGTGGGAGTAAAGTTAATACTTCCAGGCTAGGATGTCAAAATACTATGTACCAGTGAGGGCTTGATATGTTTGGCTGTGGCATTCCTCCCCTCGGTACCTCTAATGTACCGGTGCTGTGTCAACAAGAGTGTCAACAACCACAGCGGCCAGCACTGACCCGGCATGGCATGCTGTGACACTGCCCCACACTCACCGACTCTGCCCTCTTACCTAATTTCATTTATTTTCTCGACTATCCTGTAAAATACAAACTAGTTTGATGTTTATGTCTGCTTCTTATTCCAGGACAACAACATGCTCCTAACCTGGGTAGTAGCGTGTCAGTAGTTCTGATGCCCTGTAGATGTCTCTGATTGCAGCCCTGATGGAGAGACGGGCAGCAGAGGGCGATCATTCAGAGCCGTGACGTCGCCCCGGTGATGATTTGCAGCCAGTCAAGCCAGCAGCAGGAAGGCGTGATGATACAGGAAGTTAGGGGATATGGCCTTCAGAATAAAAGGGTAAAACCAAACAACATCCGAGAAGTGATTGACTTCAGTGCAACAAGAGCTTCATCAAATTGTGACACTCGTTCAAAAGCATCTATTAATTTCCTTCTATAATCGTTAAGGTTATTTTCCGTATTTTAACGCAGTTAAAATATTTCTAGTTTATTCTCTAGTGGTTGGAGTATTTAGGTCACTTACACAAACAAAAGCAATACCACTATATACAAATACTACATCAAATACATTAAAAAATATTACTCAAGTAAAAGTGCATAAGTCTTATCTGCTGCTACTAAGCATCGACATTATAAGTAATCAGTATGCAGAAAGAATGGTCTCCATGTTGCATTATTTGATCAATGGATTATTATTACTGATGCAGTATCAGTATGTCACGGAAATTTAAATGTTGCAGCTGGTCCGGGTGGAGCTAATTTTAAAGATTTTAGAAAATGTTGAGCAGTTTAATTTAAACTCAAGCATTTGTATTTCATATACACCATACTATCTGTTTTGTGTGTAATATATCAATCTGTCAAATAACCATTAACTATTGCTACTAAATAAATGCAGTGGAATACAATTGTAAGGTATCATAAAATGGGTCCGCTTTTAAGTCAACATTAATTAAATAAAAAAATGAAAAACTCATTCAGGGTTCAAACACCAGGATCTGATTCCTGAAACAACATTTAGACCCTTGTGTTAAGAAGATAAATTACAGAAAATGTATTCAAGGGTTAACAAATATTTGAAAGATGTCTGAGACTGAAGGGGGATGGGTGTATTATTGTGGACTGACATTCTTGACCTTAGTTGACCTGCTGGGTCAACCTCTTAAAAAAAACCAGGTCACCAGGATGCCTTTGTATTTCTAAAATCTTCTTCCAAAAAAAGAAAAGTCTTTTTCCATCTAGCAACCATCTGTTGAAATGTTAAAAATTAAAACGATCGCAGTAGCAGAAAACAGGTTGTCGTGCAACATCTCACTGTCCTCCAGTCAGACACAAGTTTTATTTATGTCACTCATGCTCCCCTTCCCCCACTTGCTCAACATTGCTTGCACACCAAAGAACCACTCCCACATTTTTGGTTGACTTTAAAGACAAAAGGTGTGTGCTCCAAATGTGTCTCTAAACATTTTTCATTCCCTGTATTTTCTACGTAGATGTTGTGGCAGTACTAACAGCATAAATGTATTAGTTCAACTGTTTTTTCTTCCATTATCCAAGTATAACTTTGTATCCAATTGAAGATAAGCAGCACAACATATTTAGGATAAAAGGTCTAGGTTAAAAACTTAAAAGGAAACATTTATGTTTAGGCAGACAACCTCCACCAAAAAAGGTTTGTCTTGTTCTACGTAATAAACATATAATGCATCTTTTATGATTTGTACTCGGAGAAGGTTGTTGTAAAAAATGCACTTTTTAACAGATTGTTACCTTAAAATTTGGTAAATTGTAAATAATTGTAAAACTTCTGAGCTTCCTGTTCTACACTATTTTTGCAAGAACCCCTTCAGTGTTAAAGGACATCACTACCAAATTGTACGACAAATGTTTAGCTTATTTTATTGGTTTTTCCAACACTAGAAGCAATTAGAGCTTCATAACATCATAGTGTAACATTATCCACGATCACCATTTTGACTCCAAAGTCTGTCTTTATTTTGATTTAAGTCTTAAACTGACTATAACATAAAGTTCTCGCAAAACCAAATGAATGTATTAATACATTTAAAGAGCCTGAATTCTTAAATTTGCAACATTAATATTTATTAACTGGCATCAAGGCAAAAAAATAAATGTATATAGCAGGCTACATATCAGCAACAAGTCAATTCAACATGCTTAACATAAAACACCGAAAGTACCGAGACGAATCAGTAAATCGATCAGTTAATGCTACGTTATTTTCTTACTATTCTTAAAAATAACACTATCAAACGTTTCAACACGTGGTTCTCCAGACAGGTTTTACTTTGAAAGTTCTCCCCGGAAGTGTTGTTTTCCCCCTGCTGGTTTGACTGTCGTGGCTGGGTGATGATTTGCTTACTTGGAGCAGGACTGAGTTTGGAGCGGGTACTGTGAAATGTGTAACCATGATGTTGCCTGGGTAATCAGCGGAGGACGTTAGGAGACAGAGGTAAGATCAACTGTGACAGCCGACACTTTTACTATTTCTGCTGGTCATTTCAGGTGATTCTGCTCCGGTGAACTACTTTCCAGTCTCAGACTAATTTCAACAATTCATATTTTAAATAATGTCAGTTTTTTGGCGGGTTGTTATAATATCGTTTTACAGCAGACATGTGGAAATCGACCCCAAGTTTGGCCGCAGCCGGATTTAGGATTTCCCAAACTTGATCAAGCTCAGACTGTATCGCGCGACATATCATTGGACTGTTTTTTGGATAAATTGTGCTCTTTTATTTCCCCACACCATGCGTTCCCTCTTACACCGCGCAGACAGTAAATAAGCGCGTGGAGAGGGTTAATTTGTCGCAATGTGTTTGTATAATAAATGTAGATTGTGCGTCTGCACCTGATGCGCTCTGATGTTGCGGTTAGTTGAGGATGCAGCCTGTCAGCATCGCTCGAGGTGCTGCTGAGTGGTCCGACACACATCATCATACAGAGTCTAATCTTCACTCAGACTGTCATTTAGGGATTTAAATGTGCTGAAAATACACGTCTTCAGCCCGGATTGCCATTCTTTTTCACGCTTTCGTCAATTTGATAGTTTTATAACTTATTTAGGGATTTTTAACAGAGCGGCTAAATTGTCTTGAACACGACTAATCATGAACGTGCGCAGCCTCAATGAACTAATCAGCCCTTCAAGGCGTTTGTTAGTAGCGGGCCTACCTGTTGAGGGCACGCGCGCGTGTGTGTGTGTGTGTGCGTGTGAGCTGCTTGATAAATTGAACCGTCACCTCTCAGTATGCAGACGTTATTACAGCGACGTGACCGCTCTCTGCGAGACCTCAGACTAATCACCTGCAATAGAAACTGTTGCTTTGTGCTTATCGACCTGTTGTCTGCTTTTGGTTCTTAATTAAGATAAGTAAACATGTAGGGTGCATGAAATAAATCCCCTGAAGTGGGGGGTTTAAATTTTACAGAATATATTTTATTTAAAAAAAATTATTTTTATATATATATATATATTTTATTATTTTTTGAAAAAGTATTCCTATCTGATCATAGATGAACGTGTACACTGGAGTGCAATTAATCGCCGTTTTACTTCACATTGTAAGTGAGAAGGGCACTAATGATCCTCTACCCTCCCCCTCCACCTAAACCACAGACCTGCAACCAGCTGAAGGCAAGTGAAGAAGGCAGGACAGCCACACCTCATGCGTGGGCTCGGCAAAGGTCCGAGTGGATACGGGTCTGACAAACATGGGTGTGCTCCAGCTCCACAATCCCACTCACCCCGGCACGCTTCTGCAGCGGGCCAATCAGATGCGTCTGTCCGGAACCTTGTGTGATGTCATCATCACGGTGGACGGCCAGGAGTTCCCAGCGCACCGCACCGTCCTGGCCTGCACCAGCAAAATGTTCGAGATCTTGTTCCACCGCAGCAGTTTACGCTACGCCCTGGACTTCCTGTCCCCCAAGACCTTCCAGCAGATCCTGGAGTACGCCTACACCGCCTCGCTCCAGGCCACGGCCGAGGACCTAGATGACCTGCTGTACGCCGCTGAGATCCTCGAGATAGAATACCTGGAGGAGCAGTGCCTGAAGGTGCTGGAGACCATCCAGGCGGAGGAGACCGAGGAGGTGTCGGTGAGGACTCACAGCTCCGGGGACCCCAGTGACCACAGCCGGGCCAGGCACTGGAGGCACATGTTGATGTCTAAGAAGCATTCCATACAGGACGGACCCAACCGCATCAGTCCCACCGCTCTACACCACCTGGCGCTCTACCACATGACGGAGGGGAACTCTCCCGGCCCAGAGCCCGAGGCGGCTACTGAATTGAGCCCCAAGCTGGACACGGAGGTCGATATGGAGAGTTCCCAGCAGCCTCAGCGCCGCAGTGCAGAGTCATCCCAGACCTCGTCCCTGGATCCAGGCAGAAGTATAAAATCAGAGAGCATGCAGGTAGACGACGCCAACGGCTGCGAGGGCAGGTCCTCCAGCGCTGGGGAGGGAAGCTGCATGTCTGACCAGCCCAGAGACGAGGGCCCGGGGACGCCACTGAGAGGCAGCGTGATCACCAGCGCCCGAGAGCTGCACACAGGCCCCGAAGACGGAGGCCAAGTGGTGGGGAACTCTCTCGACTGTTTCCCCGGGATCTCGGAGAAACATCTGGCCTCCATTTACTCTGTGCCCTCCAACCACACAGGGGAGGGGATGCTGCCAGTGTCCGTTTCAGTGGCCCCGTCCCTGGGCGTCCCGCTGGACCCGAGGGCCTACGGCGGCCTACTGCATCAAGGCTTGTTGCACAGGGAGCTCCTCAGCAGGCTGGGCCAGTTTGCAGCAGGGATGAGGCACGAGGGCCAGACTCAAGGCCAGCAGTGTTGTAGCGAGTGTGGGCTTCAGCTGCACAGCAGGCAGGCCATGGAGCAGCACAGGTAACATGCACATCGACACCTTATTTTTGACACTTTCTCGAAGCATTACACTACATTTTAAATTTTTTGTATCTTAAGTAATGGAAATTTAAAGAAAAAGACAATGTATATGCAGTTGCTGTCCAAAATCTTATAATCACTTGTTAAAATCCAAAGGAAAGCATGCACAGTTTTAGACTCAGTGACATTTTTCCTAACACTGCTACACTCACTGCTCAACATTTCTTCTGACAAACATATGTCGTGTCCAATAAAAGATGTGAGGGATATGCAGGTGCATGTGCGCGGTATGATGAATGTGAGCTAAGTGGTTGACTAGGGAAAGCGCTGGACACATCACGTTAAAATACTATGAGAGTTAAAAGCTGGAAGGAGCAACAGCAAATATGTTAATTTATTCTCAGGGACACCTGCACTCATGTCTTAACAGTGTGATGTCTTGGGAAGTTTTGAATCGGGTCTTTGTGAGGGATTTGATATAAAGAGGCCTTGGTGTCGCATAACGCTGTTATTTACAAAGCCTTATTTTCTAAATTCTGTTTGATTATTTGTGCAGAAGCGTGCCTCACACAACAGGCTGTCTCCCAGGCTATTTGATATGCATTCCTTTGCATCAGTAGAGAGAAGCCGCTCAGCAGGGACCGGGCTGGACGCCTCAGCTAGATGATGGATAACTTCTGTTTCACGACCCGCTCTGTTGTTTTTTGCTCGTTCCTCCTTTATTCACCAGCCTGTCAGCTTAGATCTCATCATTGTACACAAAAAGTTACAGACTAGCTCAATGACATCTCTCATTAACTTGATTGCACATGTTTATAATTGTGCGTGCTCGGCAGTGTTTGACTCATCCTTAATCATTAGAAACAAGACAATCTGTGAGCCAAAAGTCCTAATATGCAGTTAACTTATGATTAGGATCACAGCCTTTTCCTGTCTGCGCCCGTGGCTGACATTTCAGCCTCGTGCCGCTCCAGAGTTGTGTTGAAACCGCCCGGTGAAACAGAGCATCCTGTGGGATATTTAGTGATGCGCGCTGCTTACTCATGGAGACAGGCGGATGTCCGCAGGTTGAAGGAGTTGCATCGGCGGCAGTGCTTAAGGATGTAATGAAGTTTCTGTAGGTCTGTAACCAGGTCACTGAGCATACACCTGCTCTGCAGATTGACATTTTGTTGTTGTTAAAGAAGTTTCTCCTGGCACAGTTTTAGTGTGAAAAACTTAAATAAAACAAATTTGGTCGCGATGTTTTTCTTAAGTAGTCCTAGGAGATTAAAGGAACAAGAAATAGAAATGTGCAATCATTTTCAAAGGAGATGGCTTTGTAACAAAATGAAAACTACTGTATTTCAGGTCATTTTTAAAGGTTACTGAAACCTCTGCTAATAAAACTAATTATGGGAACATTGTGCATGTGTGAATGCAACTCACGTTTTTAGTATTCTTCAAAAAATGAACTTAAAATGAATTATTGTCATTGCATTTTTCTTAGGAAACGAAATAATACCATTAATTTATATGGTATTTTGTGCCTTTTTAATAATTATTTTGGGGCCTTTTATGATGATAACTCAGACTGCCTGGCCATCAGGATACCCAAAGTAAAAGTCTCACATGAATGCTCAAGTAAATGATCATCGTTCTTCAATCCTACAGTAAAAGGCCAAAAAAAAACAAGGTTGTAGTGCTCCTGAGCATCTAGCTCCAAAATTATTCCTCCATAATATGTTAATACTGTTTTCATGCGTGCTAAGTTACATCTCAGGACTCATTTATTTTGACCACAGAGTGTGTTTAATGGAGGACTCTTTTTAGTGCTGTTAGCAGGGTGATATAAGGATAACAGTACAGATGCCTTGCATGCTTGGATGTGTGTGATATGATATGATAGGTTTTGCTGCCGGCGGAGCTTCAGCGAATCATCGTCTTTTCTCCTTTTCATTGCAGTTACAGGAGAAGTGTGTGTGTGTGTGTCTGTGTCTGTGTGTGTGTGTGTGTGTGTGTGTGTGTGTGTGTGTGTGTGTGTGTGTGTGTGTGTGTGTGTGTGTTTGTGCATGTGAGTTTGTGTACATGTACTTGATGTGCGTGTGTGTGTGTGTGTTTGTATGTGTGTGTGTGTGTGTTCTCGTGTGCATGCCCAGTGTCTTGCTGTGCTGGCGGGTGGAGGCACGCGTATGTCTGCACTCTGAAATTAGCCTGATATCCTATTGTCTGTGTTCTTTTAGCATTCATGCGTTGTGATTCACAACTCCAAGGGCCTCTTACACTAATGATGTTTCATTCAGCGAGGGATTTCTTGCCGGAATTAAAACATGCTCCTCTTGTTACGAGGACAATGATGCTTCTGGGTTTGGGAGACCTTGCAGAAAAAAAGGCGCAGAACCGAGATACTTGTATTATCACAAGTGCGTTCTCGCTCTGTTGTCATCTCTGTTAACACGCTTGCATTTGTGTTTGTCTTTGCACAGGAGGCTGCATAACGAGGAGAAAGGCCACGGCTGTGAATACTGTGGCAAACACTTCCAGGACAGCATGCGGCTGAGGATGCACATGCTGTCTCACACAGGTACTTAGTAACTCTCACACTCTCATCTCAGAGTATTCAGTGCTTATGAAGCCTCTTGATAGTGCGGCCTTTCAAATGCACCTGTTCATACTACAACCCCCCATCCCCTCCTCCTCCTCTTCCTCCTACCAGTTAGTGCTGCTCCGAATACTTGGATCATGCTTTCTTTTTTCCATGCTTAGGTCTGCGTACCTCTCCCTTCCCTCTCCTCTCCGCCGCTCTCTAGTCTCTCTCTCTCTCTCTCTCTCTCCGTTTGAATCGTTTCTGTGTTTTTTCGGAGACTCTGGCGGCTCGCCAGCTCTGCCCCTTCTGAGTGATGACATCATCAGCTGCCGGCAGGCCTGGGTGTTCTGCCAGTGTTCCGAAGCGTGTGTGATGGCTCGCTCGCAGATGTGTGTCCAGGAACACACTGTACCCAAATGCAGACTTAATCAGACCTGACTGCTCTCCCAGCTACTTTATCCAAAATAGAGAAAGAGGAGCAGAGGGGGGAGGGGTGGTTGAGGAGGGGGGGCTGGGATCAGGGACTAAAAATGAAACAGAAACAGAAACCTCAGTTGGAATATGTGTATAGACAAGGCGAGGTCCCTGTCCTCTCCGCCTTCTCTCTCTGAGGATTGTTTGGGACTGACATACTGCTGACAGACGAGAGAGAATCTGCTTCTTTAAACTTCACCTGAGTCGTCCCTGTATACCCTCCACATGCGCCTAAACACACATTTTGTCTTGCATTACTCGTAGACCTTCGACAACACGCTTTGATTTTCAATTCGCAGTGACATCAACAGCAGCACCTTTAACCTAATTTGAATTTTTGCATAAACTCCCCATCCCAATGTGTCAACCCATAATACCACCCAAAAAAAAAAGAGATGTGGATCTCATTTCTTTGTCACTGTGTATTTCGGTATAGCAGCCTTAGATCCCGCTGGTTGCTAAGGAGCGAGTGCTCCACTGCTCTAATGGGCTGATTTGGTATTCAGCTCGATGCTGGCTCTTATTTTGGTATGCCAGACAAAGTGTTTTGATGGAGGACGATTGCAGCCGCGTCTGGAGACAGTTTGATGGTTTATGGATGAGAGCACACTCCGTGCCTTTGACTGCACAAGACAATGCACTATGTTCTCTTCTTCCCTTATCACACAATCTCACACAACACAACACACCACACTGGACAGCGTCACACAACATCAGGATCTACAACACTGTTCTACTGTTACGCCTATATAAAACTACTCTCCACCAAGTTTTATTTTTGCTCCGTGTAACAAAACGCACCATTCCGAAACAGTAACCAGTTTGTTTTCAAAAATTGTTGTTTTTAGAAATGAACAGATTGGGGCTTTTTTGTTATTTGTGTGCAGCGCTAAGGAACAGTGGCACAGTGTCTGTGTATAGAGGCATCGTAAGAGTTGAAAGAGGACCACATTTAGGCTAGAGCGTTCAGAGTTCCCAAAGCTTGTGGGTGTTTTAATGAGTCATTTTAACTTCATTTAAAGCCAGCTGAGCAGAAAATAGATCAGTGAATGAGCCCTGGGCCAGTATGGATCTGCAACCGATTTACATCTCTGTGAGAGCCAACCCACATCCAAACAGCTGTGTGTGTGCGTGTGTGTGTGTGTGTGTGTGTGTGTGTGTGTCTGCGTGTGTGTGTGTGCGCGCGCGTGTGTGTGCGCGCGCATATCTGTCCTATGTGTCTGTCTGTGCAGGTGTGAGGTGAGTGCAGAACAAGGATTGAATATCTCTGCGAGCAGTATGCATACTTGTCTCTTTCATGTCTTCATCAGAATAGACAAGGGCATTCCAAAGGTGAACTGGGAACTGTAGTTACAGTGCATGCAATGGGATTTGGGGTGTTGACTCTGAAGTGTTTTTTTTTTTTGATAAAGTGATGTGCCGCAGGCGGTAGCGTCTGCTGTAGAGAGAACACCCAGTCCTTCTGTGGCCTCTCAGGCAGACAGTCTGCTCACTGTTCAGAGACTGATAACAGGGCACGGTAAATAAAACTCTTCAGCTCGGCTCTTTTCTGTCAAGAAGAAGGGCCGTTGCACCCTGTCTGGTGCTTTTGTTCATCCTGAGTTGTGTTTTTATGGCGCTTTCCTCTGCTCCATTGTACTCTGCGCATTCGCTTCCTTGTGTTAACACCTGAAAAGCGCAAGTGTGTGTCTCTCTGGTGACTTTTGAAATTAGGCGCCTTTGTTCCCACCTTGTTGCCTTTTTCCACAGTTCTCTTTAAATGCCGAATTAACTTACTTACTCTACACTTATGAACACACGTTTGCGTTAACTGTCTGGATGAAGATACCATATCATACATTTGATTTTGTCTACAGCTCCTGCAGAGGCGCTGGTGTGTGATCAGTGTGGAGCAACGTTCTCCTCAGAGGATGCTCTGGAAGCCCACAGGCAAACGCATACAGGTACTTCACAAAATCGTGTGCATGCGCTAACACTCCCACCACACACACACACACACACACACACGAATAGACATTATGTCTAACCTGGACAGCATGCATTGAACTGTCAAGTAAGCCGTGACTACGGGACTTGTGATGGGTCTAAACTTGCCTGTCATGCTGGCTCTGGGTTAAACTGTTCCTGTCATGATGCTCCATAATTTATCAACATGGCAGTGGGAGGCCCTCTCACATATCACCCACTAATATCTCTTGGCATCCAAACCCACTGCATGCCACTTTGCCACAGCCATAGCTTTACAGTGCCAGCATTACAGTTTCACAGACATACTACCCTCACCTCCTGCATGTGGAATTATTTACCTCACACTCATCAACAAGATGAACACTTCTGTTTTTCAATAATCTCAAATGATGAAAATGTGTGTACAACATTTTCTCGTGACTGTACTAAATATCTAGCGTTAACAGTTGGCATAAGGATGAATCCAATTGTTTTCATCTTAAAAGTTGTCTTTTTTTGTCTGGGAATCTGGATTTGCAAATTGGGCTCTTGTCTGAAGAGCTGAAGTCATTTTTTTTCTTCTTTTAAATTAACTTCTAAAAAAACACATTACCAGACTTCTATATTGTTAGTAGCAAGCAAGCAGTAACAAAGTGATACAAGGAGATAAGAATATATAAAATAAGGGAAATGAAGTGTACAACCTATTAAATAGAAGCTAATGTATAAAGTCAAGAAAAAACAAATGGGCTTTAAGAGTCTATTTTATTTAATCAACCAATAAGTTTTTGTATTAGTGTTATTATTACTTCTGGTGCCACCTAATTATTATTAGAGTAGAGTTATGAAGGGTTTATACGTTGTCAGTAAAGACCTTGTTAATGGTTAATAAGAAAATAATTAATACTTTTTCTGTCAACTTTATTGTCTGTGAGGGCCAGGTGATACATAAAATAAAATGTTAACCTAAGATACATAAAATATAATGATAAAATTGCACCACACTAGCTAACAAAAACAATGTACATCAGTGTATCAGTTATAATCCATACAAATAAATTAATATAAGGATTTTGAAGATGCTTGCATTGTCTTTTAGCTTTAAGTATTTTTTTTAGCAAAAAATTGAAATATTTACTGCTACCAACTAATGTCCATTTTTTTATGGATTTCTTAGCCTTCTTTGATAGTAAAATTAATATCTTGGGGCCTTTGGACTCTCGCTTGGAAGAAATAAGCAATTTGAAGACATCCCCTTAGGCTCTGAGAAATTATAATGGACATACATTCATCAAGAAAATAATAAATAATAATGAGGCAGATTGATCGATTATGAAAAATAATGGTTAGTTGCAACTCTATTTTAAAGAGGACAGGAAAAAAAAGCCAATAACCCAGTTTTTCAACACAATAATAATAAACACCAACTAACATGGTTAGTCAAATATGAAGCCACGATTGGGCCATTTCTAAAGTATTGATAATTTTCTTTGATAAGATCATTATTGACAACCTATAAAGCCTTAATGAGTGTGTCTTGCAGTGGAGAGGCACTTTGCTCTTGAATATTACCCCATTAGCCTGAAGTGAGAAAGACACAACAACAGTTGTTTGACTCAAAACTCTCCAACTGTGAATACAAACTGCATTGTTGTCAGACGATACATATGCCTGGCAGTGTTTGAATCCACACCTTTTCTGCTACTGTCAGAGAAAGGTGATAACCCTCTCAGGAGCATTGGCATGTAACTGTAACTCCAGGTGGCACACACAGTATGAATACTTAATGGATGTGGACATGGAGGGGTGTTAACGGTGCCCAGAAGTTTCTACCCTCATCTCCCCAAGTTGTAAACATCCAGAGCTCGGTTTCAGCTTGGCCGTGTATCCAGAGCAGGGTACAGGAGGGCATTACTCTCTCATTTTGTCGTGATCTCAGCTCGCTCTGCTGTGACGCATGACCCTTTTCACTGACTCCTATTGTAGCTCTGAAGCCAACGCTGACATGAGCTACAGGTAATTTAATCAGCTGTGTCTAGGATATGCTCCAACTATATTACAACTAAATATAACCTGCATTTGATTTCTCTTAAAAACACAGGATCTTTCAGGGCCGATTGTGCCGCTTCCTCGGCTTTAATTTGCCATGTGGCATAACCATTGAGCCAAATGAGTTTCCTCTTAGCAGATTAACACTTGTCAGACCTCAGCAGCTGCAGCACTGCTGCCCACCTCCTCTGGAAGGCAAATAATATTACTTTTGGGAAACCTTACTCTGAAGCAATTTGGCAACACTGGCTACAGTGAAAGTCTCTTAAGCTATTTTGATATGTCAGAGGTGAATGGCCGTGGGTTGTTAGAGATCAAAGGGGGGATGGGGGATTTGGGGGCGGGGTGGACTGTTGGAAGGGAAGGGGGTAGGGGGTATGTGAGGACTTCCTGAGGGCAAGAGGATTGCTGCTGGTGTTGGATGCCAGGACTGAGAGGAAAACAACATCATGTGCTGCTGTTTACTCCTCACCACAGCACTGTCATAGTCTCCTCTGACCTACTTGTCAGTGCCGAAAATAAAAGAATGGATCTGTCTCCGAATTGCTCTAACAACAAAGGGGTTTGTTTCATCAGAGCAAGTCAAGGGCTCTGGGGCACCGAGCTCAACATTTTGGAAAACCCAAGACTGTAGCATATCTACAGCAGGCGCAGAAATTGACTGTATACGCTTCAAGCCATGCTGGCTGACCATTTCGCCACCTTGCCTTCAAGGCAAAGGCCATAAGAGTGCTGCCTTTGTGTACTCACAGCAGCTGCACTGTTTCCACACTTTACAGGCTGCTTCACCAAGGGAATAATATTACCTTCTGTCCGAGTCCTAATTAAACAGTCCTGTAGTTCATCCAGATACAGCCCGGGCTTTATAATGCAGACCCTTTAGCTCGCCTAATTGTGTGTCCGTCATCATACTGCACCCTCCTGTTCATACCCAGCTGTAATTCATACAAGCCTTAAACTGAATTGAACTGTGCTCTGTCAGGCCATTGTGCCCCCAGTATTTATTTGCACTCACTGTCATGATACACAGAGCCCCGGGATGCCCTGCAATTTCACGTTGAGTAAAATACAGTAGATAAAGAAAATATTGTAACCGTTCTAGGAATCGAGGCGAGTGAACCAACGTGTGACCTCAATGAACCGATCCATGGAATGGTGGTTAAACACGAGCAACGTATCTCTTGTTGCATTAATTATTAAGTCGGTTGTTCCTCACTCGGGTAGATTAGCAGGCTGCTGATGAGCGCCCGGGGTTGTTTGAGGTACTGTAGCGTTTGTGTATGTGCTTCTCCAGCCGCCACAACTACAGGGAGCTGTCGGCATGAACACATACAGTACAGTGTCATGTGAGGTCTTGCATGTAATGTAGCCTTTATGACTGTGTATGTTTAACTGGGTGATATCAGTGAGCACACAGTATATACGCTGAGCACCCTTAGGATGTAGCTTATAGTGTCTTCACATTGCATACTCTAGCTAGTGGACATGATCAGCTATGATGTAATGTTGTAAATTGGGAAATCTGTGTGAAATTCCTCGCCCTTTCTAGGGCAGCAGAAGATTTGTATAGCTTTGACTTGGCTGTCATTCTCAATTTACTGAAACAAATAACCTTAATAGATCAAATTTCGCAAGCATTCATTTCAATAATGCAGTTCAAATTAAACGTTTCGTTTCCATATATTTCCGCACATATAAAAGACAAATTATTCACAAATCAATCAGTTTAATTGGTGGGCTCCGGACACTGAAGTTAAGATTAACACAGAAGAAATTATACAGATTTGCGGCCGTCACTGAATACAATCTCTTGTTCAATTTGCAGTGGGTTTACTCCCAGATTCTCAGGGTGGGAAAACTTTTGTTTGCCGCTTGAAAAGAAACAGGCTGCGCTTATTTGTGAATGAAGGGATTAGCTTGAACACTTCACCCCAACAAGGACCATGATCCTATCTGGTTGCCTAGACACATGGTTTTGTTTCTTAGGCAGCGTGAGAGCGTGGCTGGCTCCCACCTCGGTTGGACTGAATAAGTGGCAGATGTATGAAGGCAGACCATGTTAAATCACATGAGCATACACAAGGTCTTAGTGGAGATATGCTGAAATAGCATAGCAACCTCAAACCGTCCTGAATTACTAACCTAATTGTGCAGTAGACAAGCAGCTCAGTAATATAATGCAGACAGTAAATGTTTATATTTTCTGCCTCATAGCAGATTTGCCGAAAGTAAATCATTATTCCCACTGTTATGGCTCCCTCCCACTAAACACAATGCCCAGTCGACTCTCCAGCCTTTGAGGAATACCATTGATTACATGGTATTTACCCCATTGAGGGCCAAGGGTCAGGGGTCATCCTGTGCCTTAAAACCCAAATCCCAAACCCATTGTCTGGCTAAGGGTGAGAAAGCAGGGGGCAATGACAGCCAACTTTAGGGCTTATTCTCTCATAAAGAAGCTCCTCTACACTTATTACCAAAGCTTTCTGGAAAACTCTACAACTGCAAATCCTTTTTCTTTGAAAAGTTAACAGAGCGCAGCGAGGCGAAATGCCACCACTAACGCACACAAACACTTCCTTGCCTCCGAAAGGTTTTTGTTTACACTTCAAGATATTATTTGTTATTTTTATTTTCGGCATTCGGTTGCGCAGAATCAAACCGAAAGCGACTGCTGAGCTGTTGTCACCGTGTGTCAACCCGAGATCAAGAGTGAGATTCTTGTGACAGAATATTTGTCATATTTCTTTACTCAAGTTTCAGTATTGGTGGTGACAGAAGGATCAGGATATACATCTGTAAGAGTCTGCGAGTGTGTCAGGGAGTAACGGTTTAACCTCCACAAAGAAACTGGGATGTTAAACTTTCAGAGTAGAGAGAACAAAGTATGCAGGCTGCATTGAGACACGCATTTACAATGTATGATAGCTAATAAAGAGAGAGTGGAGGGAGCATGATTAAAGTAGCTTTGAAGTATCTACAAGGTGGTTAATGTGTTATTCGGCTGGCTGAGGGCTCTGCTCTGCTCCGCTCTGCCTGCAGCTGAAGTATCCAGGACACATTGGAACAGAAAGCACTCCCCCTGCTGGCAGCAGCTAATATTACATGAGTTACTGGTGAAAGTGGATCAAGGCTTCCACATCAGAGGTCATGCAAAGACTGCATTTTGGGCTTTTTGAATGCCTTTAGCCTTTTTTTTTAGATGGATCATTATCCCGACTCCACTGTTGCATAGTGCACTGGCATTAGCTAGGTATGACTCAAGCAGAAAGTGAAGCTGGTGAAAGGATTTCCTGTATGGTCAGCGGATAAGGGGAGTGGGCAGGGCACAGAGGCGTTGAGAATGGAGAGTCTTTTGTTTTCAACTAAAATATTGTGATCCGTGGGTGAGAAAGGGCCTTGGTCATTAGGCGACAGCATAAAGACAGGGATTGTAGGAGTTGCGTGAGGAGCCTATGACTAATGGGCTTGGTCAATGAGGGCCTGAACCTCATTGTGTTCCCTTTGTGCAAAAGTCCAGAGGCTAAAGCCTCTGAACAGGTGCAGTTGAGTCCACCGGATCGCCTCCACGCAGGATTGTTAAGATCGGGGAATGTCTTTCACCCTGTCTTCTTTCTGTTAATCATTACAAATAATCAGTTCTATTAGTGAACATTTCAAAACTAGGCTCAAAAAGAATCCCCATAATTTCAATAATGAGGTTTTGTGCTTCTATGCCAAATTATACTTATCCGTGAAATGTGAAGTCTAAAAAAGCATCTTGCTTTGTTTGAGAACATTGTGATACATGGATTAGTAAACAATGCACAGTGAATGTTTCTGATTTATCCCAGAAAATGTGAATTTGCTTGATTTGTTTCTTTTTCTTTCTACTTTTAACAGGCTTGTCTGTTAACTTGATTGAACCTAAAGCAAGAGTCTGACACTCTTCCCTCTTAGTATGAGTGTGCTGTATCCCTTTCCCTGCGTTAATTCCAATTTAATTGCCAGTTGCCTCAAGGCACTTCAATAACAGTAACAAATGATTTGATTTAGTGGACCTCATCAGACTGCATTTTAAATGCGACACAGCAACCCCACTTGAATTCCAATGAAGTGCTGGCACAGTCCTCTGTTTACTAATGATCCTCCACTGGAGATGTCTGATTGAATCTGAGTCAGGAGCAATGGGACCTGCTAGCATTGTAAATGATCTGCAACCTGAACAGACAGAGAAATAAGGACCTCATAATCTCACATTAAAGCCTCACTCTCCAGGACATGCACATTATGTCCAATGCAGCTGATTAACCAGTCCCTCAGTCTGACCGCATATATGAATTTGCATCGGTGTGATTACCAGAATGGATTTGAGTGCTGGCGTACACAGCTTGTAGATCAAGTGTTGACTGTATGACAGCCAATGGATCTTCTTCACATTGCCATTTTGACTTGAGCTACCCTGCCAGCGACTCCCTATCTGTATTCCTCTCCACACTGTGCAACAGGAAAGCAGCCCCAAAGAGATGCCAGGTCACACACAGGATTAAACTGGATTGTGTTTTTTCCTGCAGTCCTGCCTTTAATGGCTTGATATCACTACTTAACATTCTGCACAGAGCGCATAGTGTAGGCATCATTTAGGGTGGAGCTACTATCAGCCGCTCTTTGAGCACAGAGACAGAGGACTTCACAGGCTGGAGCTGACTCCTGATGGGGAATGAAGAGAATAATTACACATCTAACACACCAGGAAGCAGCCATTGATTGTGTGATTGGCATGCTGTGCATTGTGTGGGAAATTCTTAAAGAAAACAATGACTTTCATGGTTTAAAATAGAACGTATAAAGACTCGCAGTTGAAAGTGCCTCTGGGCTTTTAGGGGAGTTAGTTTAGGTAGAGGCACTTGCTCTTTGAAAGAAGCTTTTCCCTCAGAGGACTCACACAAAGTTGAAGTGACCCAGTTTCCCCACTTAAGGCCCTGTCTGTGTATGGTACTGAAATAACTGTGCGTCTGTGTCTTGTGCGTTCTCCAGGGACTGACATGGCGGTGTTCTGTCTGCTGTGTGCAAAGCGCTTCCAGACCCAGAAGGCCCTGCAGCAGCACATGGAGGTCCATGCAGGCATGCACAGCTACATCTGTAGCCACTGTGAGCGCCCCTTCCCCAGCCACACTACCCTCAAAAGACACTTGCGCTCGCACACGGGTAAGAGACGGATCATGTGCACCATCGTCTATAGCGTATAAGCATGCAGTGTCAAACAAATGCATGTGTTGAAAAAGAGACTGCTGTATTTATTTTTGTATATGGGTTCATTTCCTTAGGTTACTGGCTTTAAGGTTTAAGTCAATTTGCATGCATCCTCTCCCACCCTCTTATTCACTTCTCTATAAGATGACTCACCTCTCTGATGACAGCACTGTACCGTTATGGCCGGTGCATATTTTGGGCAATTTCATCCTGTTTATATTTTGGGTTCTTAGACAGCCTTTGGGCTTCTGCAATTCACGGCTGTCAGTTCTAGTGTGGTTCACCCAAAATGATAGAGGAAACCCAAATAAATATTGAAGGAAAAGCAAATGGAAATGACTTGTCTGTGTGTTCTACCAAGGGTGAGTCTTAGTGCCGCAGGAGACAGAGAGATATTTACTGAAAAGATGTCCCCCTTTCTTCTTTTACCTTAAATAACACTCCCAGCTGTCAGGATGGCTTGATGTCTAGACAGGAGAAATACATAATTGATGTGAAGAGACAGAAGTGAAGGGAGTTTTGGCCATGGCAGCGTATCTTGTTTGTATGCCATTCTGCTTGGAAGTAACATTTTGTAAATGTCATCTGCTCCACAGTGGGGTGGGGGATTGGGGAGAATCGGCCTGTAATGAGGAGAGCAATGTATCCTCTGACTTGGCTGTTGCTGTGGACACTGAGATAATGAGGCACATAGGTCATTGGAGATGAGTCAAACCCTCAGCCTAGGAGAGAAATAGATTAACTACAGTATAGAGAACAGAGCAGTACATGCCTTAAGGACTTTTATTAGCTATTAGCAGACAGCCAAGAGGAGTGTCCTCATGTCATAACATTAGCGACGTCTGAAAGCACATTATTTCCCCGCTTGATATGCATGTGCAGAAATGGCTCTGTGACTATTTGACCTACGCAGCTACATATGCAGCCATACAATGTCGTGCCAAGGATGAAGTTAGCCTTTAATGCCTCTCACGATAATGGGCTTTGTTGGTGTTGTGACACGTTTGTGTTTTCAGGCGATCACCCGTTTGAGTGTGAATTCTGCGGGAGCTGTTTCAGAGACGACGGCACGCTGAGGGGCCATAAACGCATCCACACAGGAGAGAAGCCTTATGAGTGCAACGGCTGTGGGAAGAGGTTCAGCCTCAAACACCAGCTAGAAACCCACTACCGTGTACATACAGGTGAGAGTTCAGAGACAAAGCACACTCACACATACAGAAGAGCAGGGGATTTTAGTGCAGAATAGGGGTGATTTCATACCTTTATTCAATGTCTTTCAATTTAAACGGCTAGAATATTGTTTGTTTGTTTTTTTTTTAAAAACTACAGTGCCCAGATGTTTAGGAATATTGCATAGCCATTTTTTTTTTTGCCACCATATATTCTTGTGACCTATTTTAAAGATTTACGTCTTCTCTCGGAACAAATTGGCTTTGGGCTGAGTTCCACAGACAGTGTAGGGAAGTCAAAAAATATTAAGAGTCAGACTAATGCATTTATGTTTTTGGTCTTTTGGACAAATGGAAAAATATAGAATAATGCTAGTTTTTAAAACATTTTTATCGCAAAAATTGCCATTATCTTATTTTTAGAGGGAAAAAAGGGCATTCAAAATTCTGTTGAAATTGGGACAAAATACAGTAAATCCTAACCACTATATGTTAATGATTTAATAGCTTGTAAAGCTATTTTATGGAAGAGGAAAGTTGCAGAGAGCCTTTAAATTGAATTGCCCCATTTAAAAAACACTATCAAACCATTGGATTATATCATTAAGATGTGCAACAGGTCTAACGTTTATGTCAGGTTACATTTTACTGACCGCTACCCGATTCCTCGCTGAGGTCAGAGAGAAACCTCTGTCGTATTTGTGGTGGATGACGCTGACTGGCCAATATCTAAATCGGCAAACCGATATAGGTCTAATCCTGCCGCACAACCACTCACACCAACCACAGAAACACCACACAATACCACATGAAGTACAGTGGACTGAAATAGAGGTGAGTCCCGTTTCACCTGGCAGGCCCTCTGGCTCCGGGTCTACAAGGTTAATGCTGTATTGTTGAATTTTTCAGGTGAGAAGCCATTTGAGTGTAAGCTGTGTCACCAACGTTCCAGAGACTACTCGGCTATGATCAAGCACCTGCGCACTCACAACGGAGCGTCTCCGTACCAGTGCACCATCTGCCAGGACTTCTGCCCGAGCCTGGCCGCCATGCAGAAGCACATGAAGGGCCACAAACCGGAGGATGTGCCGGCGGACTGGAGGATAGAAAAGACTTACCTGTACGTCTGTTACGTCTGAGCAGGACTTGGACCCCACGCACACACACTGTCACTGTTGGGTGAAAACCTCGTAACTCCAGTGTTGCTGTTTTTTCTTGCTGAAAGATTACATGTCTCTCTGTGGATTTAAAAAAATAATATTTCAGACTCTTTTTGGATAAACTGAAAAATGCATTGTGTGAAGTTGTCGGTCTGGGAGATACAAGGTTTTTACCTGACAACAGAGACATGCAAGCACGAAAAACAAACGTGTGTACACACTAGGGCTGCAACTAATGATTAGTTTCATTATGAATGAGATTATTTTTTACAACTAAGTGATGAATCATTTAGTCTAAAAAATGTCCGAAAGGTAGTCACATTTTTGTGACATCTTCAAATAATCACTATAAAACTGAGAAGAGCAGCAAATTCTCACATTTTGAGAAGCAGGAAACTGTGAATATTTAGTATTTTCCCTCTGAAAAATTACTCAAACACAAAATGATTGACAATGAGTTTCCTGAGGACTTATTGTTTCAGCCCTAGTGCACACACACACACAGTTTTGATAATAGCTGTATCTGTAATGAATCCACTGTGGTTAAAAGACACAACGGCTGCCACTGCTGACCTGTATGTGTAGCAGGAGATTTTTGATTGATTGATTGATTGATTGATTGCTAAACCATCAGACAACCTGAGTCATCTTCTATGATTGTGCAGTAGATGTTGAATATAATTCCACGAAGGCTTGATTGGCTGAACTTTGCAACATTTTCTCTCCTAAACTCTTGTGACTTTTATTTTCTGCTGTTGGATTTTTATTTTGGAGTTGTTTATTTTCTGCATGTGTTACTTGAATGGCTGCCACGTTTTGACCTCATAAGCTTGATCTCTTTAATTGCCTTGTCTTTTTTTGCAGTGGATGTTATTGTTTCGAGGTAGCTGGCTTACAATTTGAGTTTCTCTTGCAATGTAACAGGTTTTGCTATTTATATGTTGTTTATTTGTTACCAAATATGTGCTGGTTTTCATCACGGTGTCTCTTGGGATGATTTCTAGTAGAGCGAGCTCTACCTCTCCTCACTTTTAAACCTACTGCAAATTATTCAGTCATCAGTAGTTTTTAATTTTCTAACAAATACATAATTTAAATGGACAAGCAGTGTGTAAAAAAACAGCCTCAACATGGCTTTTATGTGTAGTTTTTTATCAGTAACTATATATACATGTCTTATAAAATCACAGATCAGAATTTTCTAGGAGAAAATTGAAGAAAACATGAAAAGAAGTTGTTTTTTTTTACAAAACATGAAAAGAAAATTCTGACATTGAATCACTATGAGCAGGTTATTGTCAGTTGTAGTGTAGCTGTAATGTACGAACTGTCATGGTATGTTATTCCCTTATGTGAGCCTAAAACAGGCCTTATAGATTTAAACATGTTGTATTTTTGTATTACAGTAATTTGCTATCTGTTTACATTTGGTATGATTTGAGAAACATCTTAATGTGTGTGTTTTATAAGTCTCTGATTTGATTAAGATCCCTCCCTTGTGCCTCTTTTATAAGTAGAGCATCGATGTGCTTGAGTACATGGGTCTGTGCTATTGGTAGTTGTTTCTGGGTGTTTGTTTATTGTTACTTAATTAAAGATAGACTGCCATGTAGATCCACTTTGTCTGAAAATTGCAACTGGAAGCAACATACTGTGATAGCGGCTGATACTCTGAGACAAGCGTGTACTTTTTACTTCACAATTGCTTGAAACTTGCATCAAATTGTTCCCCTCGAAGTGACAATGGACTGAGGTCTTTGGATGAAAACAGTGTGTACAGCAAATCTTGGCGTCTGTGGGCATTACCAATGCCTTCTTAAGTAGCCAACAACACTCAGTGCCATGAAAACACACATTCACTGTATCTATTCTACATGAACATGCACTATAAATGGATTTCCTTGGTGGACCAAAAGAAACAGAGCACTTTTGTTTGAAAAGGGTTTTTTTCTTTGATCTTTCTATGTTGTGATAATACAGATGTCCTTTTATTTGATGTGTCCTAGAAGGATGTGATTAGCATTGTTTAGATTATGTCAATGTCTGTCTACCTCAGGGCCAGATCAAAGCTCGACCTGGTGTCCAATCAGGGTTGTTCTTCTTGCCATGTGTGCAGTAAAATCCCTCTTCATTACAGCTTTGTAACACAGTGTGTGAAAGTGTTTTCTCAGTGTGGATTCAGGCACAACTCTGTATGCGTCAGTGTTCGGTGGCATGGTTAAAAAAAGAATAAAACAATTTACTATTTTATGCATCTTGTCTCATTTTCCCACTATTTCTGCCGTCTGCATTCAATATTGAAAGTCTGTATGGCAATGTTTTCCAAACTTTATTTACAGAGAGACTCACCGCTTCAATCAAAACCATCCGTCTTGTTCCAAATGTGCTCTGTGAATTGATCTTAAACTGGTTATTCAGCACAATTGATTATGTAAAAGTGGATACACTTATAATAATATGTTCATACAATTGAACTGTAAATGGTCGGATTGGTCTGGTCATTTTGAATTAGTACTTCGTAATTTAACTTTTTATCCATTACTCTTAGTGTCAACTATCTATTTCAACCATTTACAGGGTATATGCAGGAACACTAAAGTAACATTTAATACTTTTCAAGATCTTTTTAAAGAGCCTTTCTGTACATTTAAAGACCTCTTTGCCACTTTGAGTTCTGAGCGGTTACACCAGTCATTTTTGTGACATACTATGTGATAACATTTTTTACAACAATTTTATGGCAAACTATAATATGACATCTTTATGTCATACTATAATTGACATTTTTATGGCACATTTTTTATGACCTTTTTATGGCATACTATACGATGACATTTTTAAGATATACTATACTATGACTTTATGACAATTTTATGCATACTATATTATAAAAATTTTATTGAATTATATTTTTTTATATGAAATTTTTATGGCATATTTTTTAGGACATTTTTATGGCATACTATACAATGACATTTTAAGAATTTTTTTATTGCATACTATACTATGACATTTGTATAGCATACTCTACTATGGCTTTTTAAGATATTTTTTATTGCATACTATGACTTATTATTATTTTTGGCACATCATATCGTTAGATGTTTTACAACATATTATACTTTGAAAGTTTTAAATAGTATACTATACTGTGACGTTTATGAAAGCGTCTCTGTGACTTAACATATACTTTTACATGTTTGCTGATTAGGTGGACACACGGCTAGAGACGGCTATGGAAAGAAACTTTACACAAAGAAAACCAGACACAAAAACAGTTTTCTATAGCTGGCACACTAAGTACATCCTCTGCTGGGCCTTTTTCCTTATGGTGTCTGCTGGATGACATATTGCTCTTGAGTAAGTCAAAGTATAGTATATCATAGAAAATGTCGTAGGAAAATCGTAGTATATCATAAAAAACTCAGAAGAAAAGTCATAGTATAGTATTACATTCAAATGTCAGAAGAAAATCGCCTACAGTATATCATAAAAAATATAATAAAAAAGTCATTGTATAGTATTTCATAAAAATGTCATATGAAAGTCATAGCATACCATTCCTCAAAAATGTCGCAGTATAGTATATTGTAAAAAATGTAATAAAGTAGGCATATTATGCCAAGTATGATGTGTCATAAAAACATAATAAAAAAAAGTCTTAGTATGTATGCCATACAAAGCGGTTATCCTTTTAAGATAACGTCAAATTTAGCAGGATTCCATAAATAAACTACACATATTACCACGACATATTCACACATGAATAAATTCATGCAAACTTTAGCATACAACCTTTTTGGACAAATATGGATATTGAAAACAAGCTACAAAATGTAGTCTGTTAGAAAATGGTGTTCAAGACTTTTGAATACTTTTCAAGGGTGTTTATTGTCGCTAAACTGATTTATTAACTTTTAATGCTTTTTGAGACCCACTGGACACCGTGATTTATCCATTAGGCCAACCTATTTTAAGTACTAATAAATTACTTTTAGCCAACTATAAAATCCATATCCATTACCTATAACTATGCATTTTAACTGTTTATCCATTACTTTTAGTTTCAGCTATTTATTTCATCCATCTATCCATTACTGTTGAGGCTGCTTGCGATTCATGCAATAATCTGTGGTGTTCAGGAGTTACAGCTGATTCAATACTGGGTAGGCTGTAAAATAAATTTAAATGATATATTACATTTTTTCAAATCAGTTGAGCTTGAGTCTTTTCACATACAAAAAGACAACAGCAGAAGAATTCCCGGGGATACACATAGGCTATCCCTTGGGGAATCATTGGTCCAGGTCCTCTCTCCACAGCCTCTGTGGTCCTTATTCAACCTGAACATTTCACTTTTACAGCGCTGCCATAGCCCTGCCCATCATCTGGACAAAGACAATGCTACTGATCCCTCTTAACGGTTTATTGGCTCCTGCCACAAACCTTCACAGTCTCAAGCTGTTTATAGAGTTTATGTGTCATCTGGGCGACTCGCAAACAGCTGGAGTCACTCCAGGCTCCGTGGTGACCTCTGATGGCACTCTGCCAGAGCCACAGCTGGTCTGTGCTTTATCCCAGATGTGAAAGGCGCAAAGCATCAGTACATCAGGTCTGCCACTGCTCCCTGCACAGCACAGTGAAAGTGAGACCTCGTATTAATTACTGGCAGTAAAAAAGTGCAGGCAGCATTTACTGTACATTTTTTTGATGATGGGTTTTTATATTTGCCTAATGCCTTTGGGATTTAACAGGTTATTGTGCCTGTGCAATGTGTTCCTTTGGTTTCCTTTTCTATCGTCTCCATTTTACCATAAAAGTAGCCTCTGAAAACGCTGTGAGGGTTTTATTGTGTAATCTTTTTTCCAGCTATATTACTTCAACCCCGTCAGCGAAATTCCAGCCTGCAGTGTTTACAGTTTCTCTCTTCATCACACTCTCTTGTTTTCTAGGGCTCTGTGTTTTTCAGCTCACTCAGGTTTGGCACCCACAGGGATTATTTAACTTTCATTTTAAATACAGTATAATACTCCATGCACTTCTTTCCACTGAACAACAGCATCGACATTGTCAATATACTGTATTTTTAAATGCTATTAGAAGAAAAGGTCATCCGGCCGGTCTTTAGTGGTTTCCAACCTTTGGGTTCGAGACCTCCCAAGGGGTCACAAGTTTCTTATGAAGGGTTGCATGATTATTAAACAGAAAAGTAAATCAGAATTCTGTTACATAAAATTATGTATATTTTGTTTGCTGTTTTTCTGGTGAAATATTGAATGATTGTACCTCTTCATGTCTCTTAAATTATTCATGTTAAACAACCTGACGAGGGGATTAGGAGCTTCTCTCTCTTTCTCTTTGCTTACAGAGCTCACAATTTACAGACATATGAAACTGTTGACAAGGTGCCGCAAGTTGATATGCTTTGTTTTTAGAAGGTCACGAGTAAAACGTTTGGGAACCACTGTCATAAGCAGTGAGTGGTGGGAGATGGAGGGCGCCAAAGTCAAACTCCTGAACTTGATTCACTTCAATCATCTTCAAAGTTACAGCTGCTGATCAAACTGCAATTTCTGAAGAGACGACTCTGTTTAATTTTTTAAGATATTGTTTGGCTTTGGCAAATGTATTGTCAAATGAATGTACACCATATATTATCTATTAAGCTGTTATTGGTAACCTGATTTATTCATCCATTTATTGAGTTAATTAAAATATTTAATGACAAACTGATTTATTCAATTTTAAATGATATAATCTCTTTTTGTTGAAATCCCTATTTATAATTTGCTTTATTGCTCATTTCATGAATTACTTAATGAACATTTGCAAGATTTTACAGGTGTGTCATAACCTGAGAGCTTTACGGTAGATCTAAAGTCATACGTTGTTGACCACTGAACTTACGACTTATGACGGGGGCATTTAGAGAGTCAACAGCAGTTGTGAAAAGTGCAGGAAACGCTTTTGGATTTTTCTAGTTGATCCAACCGTCTGGACTTAAGCATTTCTTACTAAGTTTCTCCAGCTTTCATTTTCTTACTAAGAAATGAATTTAGCTTTGCAAATATGTAATATTGACTTGAAAACTACAATCACCTCTGTAACCCCTCCACCTCCGATCTCCACCCCTCCTTCAGTGCAAGGCCACGCTCAGTGGAGGAGCAGATTGAGTGGGATTCAGTGTTAATGTAATCTTCTCTGTTTAATTAGAGTGAGCGGGCTGGGCAGCTAAACCAAACCACATTACCCACCATCTGGTAGGGAGCAGATCTGCTCTTACCCACTCTCACTATCATTAGCCTCTACAAGACAAGACACAAACACATACATGACAGCTATTTATTCATCCTGCCACTTTCAATACAGACACAACTGCATACCATTTAGCCGCTATAATGAGGCCATCTTCATGCTTAGACATAAATGTGTTGTTGTGTAATTATAATATGCTGCACACACTGAAATGTCCAAATTAAAACAGTTGTCAACGACTGTTGAAGCCACAAGCTTTCCAACACAGGTTCTCTCTAAATGTCTGTTTCTCTCAGACATTTCCATCCACTCTGACCTCCAACAGCGACCTTCAACATATTGAAAAAGAAGAAAGTATATACGAGCAAGTAATCACCACACAAGGATGAACATGGTTTTGCAGAATATTTACACCCAGTAAGTTACAAAAAAATAACCCAGTTTTTACTTTGACTTCACAGCATGGATACCCCTCAGCAGATCTTAAATGGAAGTCTTTAAGTTTACCACAAGAGGGCAGTATGCTACCACAGCTATCATTCTGCCCAGACTGCAGGCAGGGCTCTAGCACAGAGGATTTACTGCTCCAGAGAAGGCAGAGCTCACTGGCAGACAGCAGAGCAATATAATTATCAAAGGACAGAGAGTCTGGCAGTGTGTGCGTGCGCGTGTGTGCGTGTGCATGTGTGTGCGTGTGTGTGAGTGTGTGTTGAGATAGAGGGGGCATAGATTAGTGGTCTCTATCATCACCCTGTGCTGCATCATGACCTGGACAGCTTTCGCTTCTTGAACAAATGATTGTGTCATTACGCTGCCAACAACCTCAGCCGTGCTTTGGAAAAGAAAAAAAGGTCTATCCAGTAAAACTTGACCCTTTACATTTGAAGTACATACTATATCCATATACGAGAGGAGTTTTCATTTTACCCACAGCTGTATGGTTTGTACACGTCCGTGGCTGTAGGATTACATCTGAACACATGATACGCATATTTTTAGATTCAGTGTGACTTCTACTCACAAATCTTAGAAAACCGACGTTCCTCAACTCCAGAACTTGCCTGATAATCATCTCGTTTTTAAGTTTTAAGTTTCTTCAGAATTAGCTGGTAACAGCATCCACTTTCAGTGTTAAAGCAATAGTTCAGGCATTTCAGGAAATATACTTATCTAATAATAATAGCACTTTCTTGCACAGAGTTGGTTAAACTGTGCGCTAAATATGAAGCTTGTGCCAGCATTAATTTAGCATAAAGGATAGAAACAGGGGGAACAGCTAGCCTGGATCTGTCTTAAGGTAAAACAACCCAACTACCAAAACACCCGATAAAACAACAAATTTGTCGTTTTCACTTATGTTGTTGTACCGATTAAACAAACTCGATATAACATGTTAACTAGCGAGGTGCTGGTAGGCAGATTTTGTTACATATGGACATAGCCAGGTTAGCGAACTGGTTGCTAACCGTAGCTTCATTTAACGGACAGATACGAGAGTGGTATCAATCTTTTCAGCTAACACTCAGCAAGAAAGTAAAATGTATTTCCACAAATGTCAAACTATTAATTTAAATAGGATTTAGTTAAAAATCTATTAAGATATAGTCCTACACATTTGGAACATAACGGGTGGCGTTAATAGGTACTCAAACTAATGTGAATGTGCTGTGGTGCTATCTCAGACAACAAAATTGCATTTTGATTGTGCCTTTAACATGCTCCACTCTGCCCTGCAACTGTGGGCACTCCAAACCTTAATGGCCGCCTCTGCCGAGAGGTCACGGCCAACAGCGTAAATGGCACAACTCTGCTGACAGCCCACACATTAATGAGTCAGTTTTAAATGGCTTGGTGAGCTGGACTGTGTCAAAAAGCTGTAGAGGCAAAAGCTGTCCAAACTTTGAAAAGAAGCTTCTCTCTCTTCTGCTCAGTTGGAACATACTGTGGGATTTCCGTGCGGAGAGCGAGAGGTCGCATCTGATGTTCAAGGTTTGGACTGAGAGAGGCACACATAGCAATGGCAGCGATAAGAGTGGAGCTGATCAGATCTCACTACACCAAACAGGGAGAGTGCTTCCCCCTCTGAGCAGAGAGAGATAGATGCGGCTCCAAACTGGGCCGCAGCCAACCTCTCCACAGTGGACTGTGGTACATGAATAAATGAATGAATGTAGTGCCTACTGGGGCGTCTGTGACACCAAGGTGACAGACTGTTATTGTTGTCGTTGGAGGGAATTTACTCATGAAATTTAAATTTCTGATCAAATGATAAACATAATTATGTTCATCTTTTGTGTCAGTGTCTAGTTTTGTGTCTAGTTAGTTACATATTAAGATATTAACTTACGTGATAGTTTACTGGCCTAGATCATTTTGTGGTTGTTTCTTATAACATCAAGCGAAGTATGTATTACACTCTCTAATTACACTCATAATTGTAGTGTGTTTGAAAAAAAAAAAAAGGAGTTGATTCAACTTTATGATAATTTTGGAGGCTGTAGTTCGTGGTGTTGTTCAATGGTATTGTGCCATACTAAAAGAGGTGTATTTCTGGTATTTTGTCTCCCCATTTATATCAGAGGGTAGAAAAAATATTAGAAATTGAACATAACTAGGGCTTGTCAGAAAATCATGAAAAATGTGCTGCACAATTTTCCAAAAGCCACAGGGGACATCTTTAAAGTGCTTGATTGCAAAGTGCTTTGTCCAATTATCTGCATATATATGTATATTTGAATGAATTAAGATATTTTAACTACAGTGTTAAAAAAACAAAACAGAAAACAGCAGCAAATCCTGTTATTTGAGAAGCTGGAAACAGAGCATTTGGCACATTTGCTTGATAGATGTCTTAAAATCATGAGTCAGTATCAAAATTGTTGGCAGCTGTTTTCTGTCAATCGACCAATAGATTAAATCAACTAATAATTCCGTCACGACATATAACACAAAACGATTCAACAGCACCACCGAAATGACTGTTCAGTTGAATCAGCACCTCTCTAAAACTATTTCAACAAAAACTGAATATTTCAACCTTCATGAAGGATTTAATGCAGGACTGTTGTATTAGTATAGAGACCAGTACATTGCAGATTGAGTTTAAAATCATGAAGCACAATGTTGAAGAATATCTACAAAAGGTTGAAAACACTACATACATTTGTGTAACTAATTCAAAATACTTGGCCATGGCACATTTTTCATATCCGAGACTACATATTACTGCACAAAACAAGGACGCATGAAGGCTTTATTCTTTGCCAAATGATTTCTAACAAGAGTGAATCCAGTGAATGACAGCTCTGTAAATCGCCAATGACTGTCTGAGAAAACACATTTCACCAGAAGAGGGAGCCATCAAATCCCTGTGAAAATGACCAAACAGCAGAGATGCTACTCTGTTTGCTCCTGCAGGAGAACAATTGAGAACAATGCTGATATTATGAAACATTATTAACCTCACAACCCTAGTGATATGAATTTCAGATGTTTCTCCATCACATGCAATTCACGCCAGTGCTGCAAAACTCATTACTCTGTGTTTGATTTCCAAATAATTCTATATGGCACCTGTTACATGAGCCGAATAGATCTGAGCCATTTCTTGGATTCTGCCTTGACAGTCGGACAAGGAGGAATTTTCTTCCTGGCAGTTGTTCCCTTCACCTGGACTCTGACTAATCCCACGCCACACATACAGGAGATACATAAACAACCTTTGTATCCAATATTCTTTTACCTACAAGGACCAAATAAGTCATTTCTTTTAAATTAAATAAATCAATAATTCGTCTGAGAGGTGACATGAAGACAGGCTTTGATCTCCCTCAAATTATCCTCTCACCTTTTTCAAAGAGCACATCTCACTTATTAATTATTCTTACTATTCAAAGCCACTCAAGCTACCTTTTCTACTGCACTTGGAACAAAGATGATGTTTTAAATACAGAAAAAGAATATTGAAACAGTATGACAGTATGTGTCTGGGGCGAGGAGAGAGGAGAAAGTCTCATCTGTCAGCGGGCAGACAGAACAGACTTCATTTTGTTCTTGAGCGTTGAGAGGTGATAGCTTTGGATTCCAAATGACGGGGATTGACATGATATGAGACTTTTCAACAATCTGCAATAATGACCTTTTCTCCGAACCTACAAACTGTCAGGTAATAACATGTCTCAGGTGAAAATGGACAATCTTTTGGCACAGGTAAAAAGTGTTACCTAGCAACACCCGGTGTCCTATCAATAGTTAAGCTTGGAGGTATCTCTGGAGATGCTCCCCCCTACAAAGACCTGGTTCAGCTTGCTTCAACAGGCCCCATGACCCCCCTGGACAAACAACAGCCTCATTCTCTGCACCACTGCTGACCTCATTGTCTCTTTGTGAAGGGAAAATCCAGAGTTGCAGTCTGTTAAATGGCAAATGGTGCATCAACTGCGAGCGGGACAGACCTCTCTACCTCCAGCACAGGCCTACAGATGAGCACGGACTACGCTGCCTTTTCCTTAGCACTGTACGAAGGGAAAACATGGTAAGAAAGAAGACTAAATATTCACAACACCTCGCTCCATCTGTCTAAAGTATGCAATCCTGACAACAAAATCTCTCTCACATTGTCGCCTGTACGTCACAATTTACCAGCTGCTGTTTACACATGTAGCGTTCACTTCGAACTTGCATCACACTTGTTTCTGTCACTGGTTTATTTTAATTTAGTTGTACATGTACATCTTATGACTTATGCTGCACAGCCGTACTGCATTTCTAAAGTGCTCTTGCACTGTATGTGACTCGTGCTAATTCCAGATTTTAAATGATATGTTAAAATACACTCAAGTGCTAATCTAAGAGAGCAGATGGTGTGGCATTTATTTAGAAGGATTTTGTACTGTAATTGTAAAATACAGAGTCTGCATCTCACATCTATGAAGAGCTTTATTATAATTACTGTATTACTCTCAATATGTTGTGTATAGAAACAGCTGCTCCATGGAGAGTAAGCCCAACCAAAACACACACACACTCAAGAGTGATAAACTTTTCTGAAAACAAGGATGACGGAATGTGTTTTAACCTCAAATTAAAATGTGTTGTACAAGACGCAAAACACTTATGCTAAGGCTTCAACTTGCTCATTATACCTTGCACTCTGAGGAGATATAGGAAGCACACACCGGTGCACACTCACAGCTCTGACTACATACATCTGGACTGATCCGAGGTGATAATATTCAGGATTACAGTGCTCTCTTATTAAATCTGACAGAGCCTGTCAGGTGCACTGTTGTTGAGGAGCAGATGGTCAGCAGGTAGTTTGTGTCGCAAGTAAGCAAACTTGCCAAAACTAAACAAGCTGTAAATGAGGTCTGACTTGCAAACTGTCCTTCTTTTAGAGTCTTGATGGAGACACATTATCAGTGATTGAGAACCCGGCGGCTGTCAGCCATCCCTTTCATTCAGAGAAAACAGGAGAAGTCGCGGAGACCAAGGGAGTGCAGGGCTGGTTAAAAGGGATTCACTCGACGACTCACGGTAAACTCCAGTGGTGCACCACCCGATGGGCACCAGACTTCAAAAACAAAACTAAATACTTTGCACTGAATCAAAACCATTTACAGTTCAGTGATAAGAAGAATAGAAATGTCCCCGTATAGATTTGCTTTTTAACTCTTTAATGTCGGGCATGTATAGAATATAGCTTATGAATTTCTGCCTCTGTCTGGGTGCTGTGTGTCAATGTACTACTGTATGCAACAGTTGACAATTAATTATTCCTCTCAGCTCATATCTGGGATTAGGAGACATTAACAAAAGGTCTAAATCGTTGCTTTATAGCTCAGAGGCTGGTGAGGCTGCTGGCAGCGGTGTGTGCAGTTGGACTCCTGGGAGGCTTAGCTTTAGGTGTCTGGTTTCTAGGTGAGTCATTGTGTTGAGATAGAATCAGTGAATTACCTTAACTGTAACCGGGAACTGTTGAGACAAATGTGCAATTGTGCAAATGTGTTACAGCTACTCGAGCTGCTGTACATTTTCAGCAGAGCCTGACAGACACTGGATTTTTATGGGGAATATAATATCAGCATTTGACAGGTTTGAACATTTTTGATATAGGGCTGCAACTAACAACTGTTGTCATTAATGAAACAATCTTGTAATGTATTCTTTTAGTTATGTTCTAATAGGCAGAACTCATTGACTCCTTCTCTGCAGATAAAAAATGATACATATCGCTCAACCAGACAGGGTTTGTCTGTGGTACTTTCAGACAATCTGGAAACATTTAGTGGAAATGAATACATTTGTGTTGCCTGTCTCACTGGCTAATTAAAAGACTGATTAACTACATCTTTATCTACATATAGTCAAACTTCTGTTGAAGCCTTCCTACTCCCAAAGTCCAGTGGGACTCGGGGACACAAAGGAGACGCCTTTCTGCAACGTGACAGAAGATATTTCTATCTCTGACCCCAGGAAAGGTCTGTGTTTCCTCTTCTTTTGATTTATGAAGTAAACAGTGCAGGGTTGTGTGGTTGCCCATTGTTACTTGATTCCTTTGAAGTGATTGCCTTTGTTCACACTTGAGAGATGCCCATTGACTGACGTGGAAACATCATTAGTATAGATATTTGTTTCCAATCATTTCCCACTTATAGAGGCTTGTTTATTACTGTTGACTGACAGCTTAGTCTCTGGAGGGATTTTCAATCAATCAGGTTCAGTGTTTTACAGAATCAGCCCGGAGAACTCCCTGCTGGAGATCCAGCTGGGGAAGCTGCCCACCTGGCTACCAGTGTGCTACGAGAGGTGGAACTCTTCACTGGGAACGCTGGTCTGCAGACAGCTTGGCTATCTGAGGTTTGCGCTCCTAACAGAATCATACATCACCGCAGCCCTTAGCACTAATTGAGACGGGAGCGCCCACACACTAACTTATAGTATGATCTAAGCCTGCTTTGCCAAGGTTGAAGGCTCAGCTTATTTATGATTTGCCAATACCTCATTTGCAATCTTGCTTCAATGAGTCTGAATCATCTCAACACTCACTCCCACCTATTTTGCATATGTTCTCTTACCAGACTGACCAAGCATAAAGGAGTGAATCTAACTGATATCGGGCCAAACTATACTGATGGCTATATACAAATTACCTCAGAACACAAGAGCAATCTGGAAAATATGTGGGAATTCAGGTAAGGCAATTTGTCTGAGGACATCATTCTCGTAATGATGCAGAAAGCTACTACATAATAAATATGCATCATTAGTTACGCAATTTATTTTCATTTAGGGGGAACTGTATCACAGGGAAGGTTATCGCTTTGCAATGTTTTGGTGAGCAAATTAACTTAACTTTTTTGTTTGACTTTGCATCTAACACCAAGCCCTGTAGTTCCATAATAATACTTCACAAAACAAGCTTCATATCAGCAGCAGACAGAGTGAATGATGCCACTTGCTGATGCACTTTCTGACTAATCCAACTCCTTTTTGATGAATGGATCTCTGTGTAGAGTGTGGGACACGAGCAAAGCTGCCCAGGATAATCGGGGGGGTCGAAGCCACGCTGGGCAGGTGGCCCTGGCAGGTCAGCCTCTACTACAGCAACCGTCACACCTGCGGAGGCTCCATCATCACCAGTCAATGGGTAGTCACAGCTGCCCATTGTGTGCACAAGTAAGACAGCTGACCTTACCAGCACTAAAAGATCCGGGGCTACAGACTCGAAGGAGAATAATCAGTCATTAACAGCTGCACCACACTGGACACATGACAAGTCTCTCTTATCAGTATCTTCCTCATGGTTTCTTTTCTCAAATATTAGCTACAGGCTCCCTCAGGTATCCAGCTGGGTGGTCTACGCTGGTATTGTCACCCGCAGCTCGGCTAAAATGGCTCAGCACACAGGATACGCTGTGGAGAAGATTATTTACAACAAGAACTACAACCACAGGAGCCACGACAGTGATATAGCCCTGATGAAACTGCAGACCCCGTTGAATTTCTCAGGTCAGTCTGGGAACCTCCTTGCAAGCTTTTCACACCTAAGAGATAGCAGCGCTTCAAATACACAACACAATGTCAATACGTTGGCCTCAGTTTAACATTTGATTTTATTTTGCTGACACATTTCAGCAATTAAGCCTCTATTAAACCACAAAATGGTATCCTCCTAATTTTTTTTTTTAAACCTTTAAATGAAATCTACTCCTCCCTCATTTAAAAATCCAGAATCAATGAATAAGCAAATATTTTTCTTTTCAAATATTTAAAATACTGGACAAGATGTCTGCTACTTCACTGAAAAATTGATCCTCAGTTTATGTGTACGGGAGGTTTTTAGATTATCACATCACTTTTCTGTAAATTGCACATTGGAACACGATCTTCTTCCACGTCATAAATTCCTGCTTGTTCGTACATGTGTTTACATGAGATTTAAGGTGAGCACAGAGAAACGTCCCCCTGCAGCAGAAACCACGGCCTTTTAGTGTCAAATTGTTGCACATTCATCATTCTGCAAAACCAAGTGAAGCAACAATAAGCCAAACAGCATTTTGAGTGAAGGGGGACTTAAGGGACCTAATTAACAATGACTTGAGGATACAAATATATTCACAGTACAAGGTAAACTTGAGGGAGTCCATTACAAGACAAAACCAAAAAGGAACAGTATGTTTATGTCCCCCTAACAGCGTGAAAGAAAAGCCTTAATAACAACAAAAACTATCTGAATGAAAATCATTAACCAAGTTATCATGATCCAACCTGTCAGAATTATTATGTAAATTCTCCTTTTAACAAGATACAATTAGGCCCGTCTGCTTGCCTCAGTACGACTATGATCTTCCAGGAGGTACACAGTGCTGGATCTCTGGATGGGGATACACCCAGCCTGATGGCAGTAAGACGCTACTGCACTGCTTTAAAACTAATTTACACCCTGCAAGTCTAATTCACACATGATGACAGAGTGTGTCTTCTCGTTTAGTTAATTCACCTGAAACCCTGAAAGAGGCGCCAGTTCCTATAATAAGCACAAAGAAGTGTAACAGCTCCTGCATGTACAATGGAGAGATCACGCCACGGATGCTTTGTGCCGGATACACAGAGGGAAAAGTGGATGCATGCCAGGTCAGATGCATGTTTTGAACACTACCTTGCAGAGGCGTTTTAAAGATTCATCCTCTTTTATGTGAGTTGTTTACTGTGAAACGCTGGCATAATGAGGGCTGGGTGAGTCTAGTGTTCGTGTTTATCTCTCTAGGGCGACAGTGGGGGTCCTCTGGTTTGCCAGGATGAAAATGTGTGGAGGCTGGTCGGGGTCGTCAGCTGGGGGACAGGCTGTGCTGAACCCAACCATCCAGGAGTTTACACCAAGGTGGCTGAATTCTTGAGCTGGATCTACGACATGATTGAGGTAAACAGACTTTTTAGAAATTCTGAGGAAGAAAGTAGTCTATTTGTTGTCTTACAATTTCCTAGAGTCCAAGGTGACATCCTCGAAAAGCTTCTCTTTTTTTTTTAACCAACCAGCACTCCAAAACCTAAAGATATTCAGTTTACATCATATAAGACAAAGACAAGCAGCAAATCAATTTATTTGAGGAGCTGGAACCTGCAAATGTTTGACATTTGTGTTTGAAAATTGACTGAAAAGATTAATCGATTATCAAAATAGTTGCTAATTCATTTTCTTTTGATCGACTAACGATTAAATCAACTAATTGTTGCAGCTCTAGACTAGAGTACCCAGCAGTATGTAAAGTAGTTCAATTTAGCTTTACCTTGACCAACATTAAAATGATGCTTAGACAGAAAGTAATACATCAATAATAAAGATAATCACCACCAGAGTCATTTTGCTGCCACATGAGTACTTTTAATTTTCATACTACATTTTGCTAATAATGCTTCTATTACTAAATTAACTTTTTGAATGCAGGATTTGTACTTGTAATGGAGTATTATTATATTGCTATTTTTACTTGAATAAAAGATGACAATGTTTCACTGCAGAAATATCAGTCAAAAATCAATTTCACACACAACCATTTTTCTGTAGCCATTATGTTAAAGTATCAGCAACTGGAAGAAATGTGAAACTGTATAGGTACAGTTGTTTTAACTGCTGGCTAATAATGAAATAATAATTCTCTTTGCAGAATTACTGAGGAGGACTGACGAAGCACAAGCAGAGGATGCTGCTTATATTACTGTTTGAGACATTTGAAAAATAGCTAATGTTTTTACTTTAAATGTCCGTTATATAATGTACACATTAAGACAGACTGGAGACATACAAATGCATTTTTACGTTGTATTTTTCATGTATTGAATATAAATGATGGCTCTTATAAAACTGTGTCCTGTGTGATTATTGAGCTGCAGTTCTGCCTTTCACCACAAGGCGGCTTCCTCTCACCTAGTTTCCATAGCAACTGACAACATTAGCTAAAATAGGTTATCAGTTAATTGTTTTACAGAATTTAACCAACGCTAGCGTGTTATATCATTCGTGTTTTATATTTAGAGCCTTTCTCTATAGCAACGTTGAGTTGTAATACTGTAGACAAGCTGGTTTTCATAATTCCTACTATTTAACATTAACTATCTCGTGGCTAGTTAGCTTTGACGCTAGTGTTTGCTAACTCCAAAGTAAGACAGTACCTCAAGATGTCCTCCGCTGGCAGAACAGGGGATGTTTTACAGCAAGTCAACCAGGTCTGGTCCATCCTGGAGGATCTTTCTCAAAATGACCCCGAAGCCTACCGCAAGTTCATTGAAAAACAGATGAAGGAAGGTGCTGAATTCAGTGCACCGCCTGAGCTACACTCCTGTTTGTGCACTGACATATTGGTAAGTTTCGTCGGAGGCAACAGGTTAAAAATAAATGGTAACTCGTTAACTTACTTTAACTATGAAGCCTGCATCATTAAATAAAGTATCACGGTAAAGCAGGAAAAAGCACAGGTGTGTTTCATTAATAAGACTCTGTTCTAGGTAAGTGAGCTGCTGAATACAGGTGGGACCCAAAGAAAGTCACAAACAAACAAACTTTATTACATACTTTATCAAAAACAACTGTACCAAAAAATTGTTCTTCCATTGTATTTTGAATGGGTTACAAATTCTGATAGCTATTAAGAAAAAGGAAAAAAAAGGCACAGAGAGGGTAACAATTGTTGTGACTTTCTTCTCTTTGATTTTGACGATAAAAATACAAACCAACCGTGTTAAAAGTTTTAAAGTACCCTATGTGATAAAGACACCGAATCTGATGGTCACAGAATTTGGTATAACACGTGGCAATGGCACAACAAAAAGGAAATGCAGCCATGATATTACTAAGTTACACTGTTTTTTATTAAGTGCATATGTCCACTGTGACAAAGGTCTGTAAGGTCGATGTGTACTATATACCTGTCTGTCTAATAGAGCTTCAACTAAAGATTATTTTATTAATTGATTAATCCACATATTATTTTCTCGAGAAAATCGTGAAAAAGGCCCATTACAAGCTCCAATAGCCCGTTGTAAAATGTCCAAATGTCTTGTTCTGTCCAACAAACAGTATAACACCCAAGAGAGAGGAAACTGAACAAAAAATACTCACTTTTCAGAGGCTGAAACGATGATGGACTGATCACCTATGAATAACTGCTTCAGCTCTACTTTACTTAATACAAAAGCTGTGTTTAGAAATAGGGTGTGTTTTGACAGATGGTACATCTGTGCCCTCAACAGGAGCCCAAGAAAGGGTCATTGTACATCAACATATGCAGCTGGAAACGTGTGCCTGCACCTCAGGACCCCAGCAGGCCATTGCCTGTGTGTGCAGGAAAACTGGAAACAGACACAAATGAAGGTCAAGGTAAAAGACAAAGCTGTGCCACATCACAAGCTACAGAACCGTTACATGATGTAAACAAGAAAACCAATAAATTGTTGTTTTTTTTCTTCACAGTTTGTTACACTGTGTTGGATGTGGCAGTAAACCCTGCAGTGCTACAGGAAAGTAATAAATACAAAACAGAAGTCTATATGCTGGCCCTGAGCTTTGCCCAGCAGCAGCATGGGATGACGTTATCTCAGCAGTACACTGTTGTCAGTTGTAGCCCAAAAAGTAGCCCAGATGATTTGCACCGTCGGCTTGGGTTTCGGCAGTGGTCTAACACCTCCAGACAGCCAGACACAGGTAGAGCAATACGTTTTATACCCCAATAAGCTGCTCCAAGTCCTTTTTGTTGGATCCATTTTCCTTTGTTGCTGCAGGTGTATTATCTTTCGCCTCCTACCACAGTTCCTTATAATCCATCGTGCTCGTTTTTACAGCCAGTCAGACCCCAGGTGCCCTTCTGCAGCAGATCACCTCTCTACGCTCAGAGGAACAACACGAGGACCTGCCAGCCCAAATTAACTGCAGACCTGCGGAGCGCAAAAGTAAGGATTTGATCCAGGTCATCTCCACCACATTTGTGCAGCCTCAGAAGCCAGAGTACCAACTTGAGGTGAAGACTGATACCGTAGGAGTTGCTCGCAGCATGGAGCTGACAGTGGAGCTGCCAAAGGTTCGCTCCATGTCGGAGTGCCAGCTGAGAATCTCTAAGGTTAGTGGTTACACACTCCCTTGAACAGTTATAATGACTCACATTACGATCCAATGTGTGGCAGTGCGTAATTGTCCTCTTTCTACGTTTGTGAGTCAAACTGTGTGCTGAGTGTATTTTTCTTTCTTTACAGGACGACGTCTTACTGGAGGTGGAGGATGTCTACTATTTGCTTTTGGAATTCCCCAAAACTGTCGTTGAAGACACTGCGTCTGCCATTTTTAACAAGAAGAAACGAAGGCTCACTTTGAGATTGGATGTTTTCTGACCAATTGCCTTATGGAGAAACAAATGCACACAGAGGTGAATAGTTGTGCTGGGAACGGGCTTAAGGAAATGTGAAGCTAGTAGTAAATTCTGACACTGACAATACCTCAAAGTAAATAACCAAAACAAGCAACATGCCTACTATGCAATCGTAAAAGCCTTGTGAACACATTATACTACGGAGGGACTCATGCTCTGCCCCAAAACAATAAACAGCTCCCCTGTAAACTGATCCGCTCCCAAATCCAAAACATTAGGCCTCCTGCTGGAAGCGATATACAAATAAATGTCCTCTTATTTATTGTTTGTATCCAAGATTTGTTCTTATTTTGTTCCTACCCATTGATTTCTGGGATTGACAAATGTTATTTTTGCAATTTTCTTCGGTAAGAGAACATTTTATGAGTGGTCGAAAGTGCTTTTAGCAAGTTAAAAAAACATCTTGTTTCACAAATGGACTAAGAAAAAATTACTATTAGTCCATTGATCCCAGTTCAGACTATAAAAACCCTCGGTTGATATTGCGTGTGTTCAGCTTCTGAATGGCTTACATAATGCTTTAGATGCTTTTTGATTTTTCCTGTAACGTCAGTACTGACCATCTGGAAAATCAAAACAATTTAAATTTGTTTCACAGTACCTCCATTTCACTAATGCTGAAGTTCTTCTTACAGAATTTCTTTTGGTGGCATCTCTCTAATTCTTGGGCATGTGCCAGAGTATTTGTACACAGCACCACACCTGCCCTTACAGTGTTTAGGGGGCGTTATTTATATTAATAATTAACAATCTTCCACACAACTCAAATTTCTGATCAAGTGGGAGTCATCATTCAGCACACCTGGTTAGAGCAGATGTGGATGGTTAAGAACGTTTGGTGCTTCTGGAGTTGACTTCCCTCGTTTTTTTCAGAAAATTAAGAGAAAATTAAGAGAATGTTGCTGCATGAGGCCCATTTTTTTACTGAAATAAATATGTCACTTTGTCCCGTGCTGTGTGGGTTGATCTGTGGCAGCAAATGTAATTCTTAACCCCAAAAAATTAATTGACTTTAATAACAGTCCATTGGTTTTGTTTATTATATATGTGTGGGTGTATGAGTGGAGGTGTATAATGGCTAGGAGCTGGTGTACAGTGTAATTACCGTACGCCCGGGAAAATAATTGACAACAAAATTATCCATGCTGCAATAATTCATGTTTATTAAAACATCAAAATTGATGCAGAACATCAACATCACTATTTGGCAATCTGGAACGTGTGAAAAATGTCAGTAAACACTTTTAATTTAAGGTTTGCATACTATGCACTGATTACAGCTTTTTAGAGCACAGCTCATGATGTGTTATGTTTTGTAAATCGCATAAACTTTCTTTCATATTTCAATTTCAAGTATTACATTACTCACCATTAATTGGTAGTCTCATATTAATTTACGAGCTGCAAACATTGTCTAATATCCATAAGTTCAAAACATAAAAAAGTGGTACCCAAATGTCAAGTCAAATACTTCATATGAAACATTCACTTTTAAAACATTGTTTTGTTTTGAAATGGTGTTATACCCATTGGTCCCAGTTAATCGTATTATTACTTTTCTCTTTTATGGCATCACAAGCATGTTCAGTGAAATCCTGGTCCAGTGGGAACAACTGAGGTTTGTAGTGGTGTTCTGTGGCTTTTGGGCTCTACCTCCTCTCTCCATGGTCCTCCTCCACCCACGCTACAATCTTCCCTTCCCAGCCAGGCACGACTGCTCCGTCCTGGAATACCTGAACATCCAACATCCAGCATTTACATATCTAAGAACCACTCACATCTATAACGTACAAAGGTCTGGATTGAAAGTGAAAAGGACTACTCAGTCCCCCTGCAGTGTTTTGAAGTATAGCACAGCCACGGCTATTATTAGCATATCTTACTCCATAACTGCCATTTTATATTTGCCTGCTGAAGTTGATGTGAAAAGAAGTAGAGGCTATAATTTCACTCCCACGCCTACCTCCTCTTTTACTGTGCCAAACTCTGGGTCGAGGGCCTTGAAGTGGTATCTGAAATTGCCTTGTCTGTCCACAGCGGCCTTGAAGTCTCGCAGTGTCACTTCACCCAGCCTGTAAGAGCACTCTGTCAGTCATGATCTATGCACACATACGCCCACATAGACATTAAGCTTGTCTAGAATAAACATTTAAACAGCACCAATACTGAAGCATCTACATGTGACTCAGATCATGCTTGAATTAAGCCATGTATCTTCAGCGTGCAGCTCTAACCAACACAACAATTTAAAATTCATGCCCGCTACAGTGAGGGAGCAAACAATAACACTGGTATTTAAACTCGCTACTGAGTGTTTTTTTCTTCACCTTTTTGGAATGTTAATCAGAAACGGAGTGAGCGAGCGATCGGTGAAGTAGAGCACTTTAGTGGAGATGGTGGTGTCCAGTCCCGGGCTGCTGTGTGAGTGCGCCATTTCTGGAAATAATCACAAAAACAGTTTTTCACAACATGAGTCTAAAATGGCTCTCGCCTCACAGCGAGAAATGCCCACTCTATACATGGAAGTGTAATTGAATGGCAGAATTTGCCGTTGAGTGGAGATGTTGCAGATGATGACAAACCCTAAACGGACAACAAGGATTTTGTTTGTCTCACTTGAGCTCTGCGGCCAGGAGTCACGCTCCGTCGATGTGGCTCTGCGTCCTGGTGATTTAAATTCCTCCTAGAAGAAGAACCACGGGAAACAGTTAAAGGTCATTGGTTGTTGACTCACTTATCAGGTGACAGAAGTGTTGCTACTTTTTAAGATTGCCTTAATTGTGTGTGAGAGTATGTACCCCTCTGTCCTGCCTGCGCTGGCTGTCCAAAGTGTGTAATCTGTCCATTAGGCTGCCCACACCCTGCTCCAGGGTGTCCAGGGTGTGATGTTGGGGGTCATGGCCAGAAAAGCTGTCCCTCAAACTACGCAGTGCCTCCCTGACCAGCTGCAGCTCTTCGCCCTGCGACAAGCAGATCCTTGATAGTCAAACATTTTCTATGAAAGCTGTTTTGTTTTTGCAAGAAGATTTGAGACAATTTCCACCAAGAAAAGAACAAAGATGCATAAAAACTCATCGTACAATAAAGATACTCATGGTATAATCATGAGAAGTCAAAAATATTCACTAATTCAAAGTTATAACACTAAGTGAAATGTATGACTTAATTCAGGTTTTCAATCTCTAATTTAGATTTATCTTATAATTCTGATTTAGTATATCATAGTTTTGACTCAATGTTGACTTATCTCATAATTTGAACCTAGTACCTCATCAACTTGATACAGTATCTCATCATTTCCACTAAATCAACATTCTGACTGACCATGACTATTTTTTGTTATGTATAATTTGTCATCAATTTTTTTCTTTTCATAACAGAAATCAGCTTCGATACAATGAATGATTAAAATAGAAACAATAAACGTCAACTGATAGTATTGCTGAAAGACTGACAAAAGAAAGAGAACATACTGGTGCACTGTGTTGGAATACTGCAGGAGATGTCGAAGTCACAGAGTTACTGTAACCACCGCTTTCGCTCCTGAATGACTGCAAAATGGACAAAGGTAAATTTAAATACATGTAAATAAGGCTGGCGGATTTTCATCTGTTAAAGAATGTAGCTGGTGATTTTCTATAATTATTTTCATCGAATGCTATGGAACGAACAAACTTTTTTTGTGATTTGTCGAAAAATAACAAAAACATAATACAGACAGCCTTATCCATTAAATGTCTTAGTAAAATGTACTTTTACTGTAGAGTTTTTTTTGTTTTTTTACTTATATGGCTTTCAATTATATGACTGGAATAGGTTTTAATTGTTTTATTCTGGTCCAGTTAATGTCTCCTGTTACCAATTTTATATTTGATTTTAGTAGTTCGTAACCTTGGTTTACATTTTTTTTCCATAAATTCATATTATAATTATTCTACATGTCATTTACATCCAAACATATAAACATATATTGTTGAAACATTTGAAACGTATCACGATTCCTACCCGTCCAAGGCTGACTTCATGTACTTTATGTTGAGCGTCATCGAGCTTTTGCTGCTGTTGCTGCAGTATTCTGTCTTTCCTCCCGAGCTGCTGCTGTTGTTAAAATAAAGATGGATGACATAAATCTGCATATGCATGTATCTATCCAAAGAATGCATTGAAGTGTAAATAATAAAAGATGATACCTCGTATTCACTAAGTAATTTGTTCCGTTCACTCATCTTGTGTTTGAGCTCTACCTGCAAGCAGATACGTATATCAGTATGATACATGAGTGTTATATTGCTCTCATATAAACCTGCATTCACGGGTCAAGCGAGTCCAATATTTTATCGTGTCAAGCGGAAATCATCACTTGTCTCACATTTTCCCCTTCCAGCTGATCTTTGGCCATGTTGCACCTCAGCAGTTCCTGCTTTAGCTGCAGCACAGCATCCTCCTGCACTGCCAGGCGCTGCTGTAGAGCATCCTAATGAGAAGGAGAGGGAGATCAGAGAAACGTCCAGAGGAGACCTGAATACAGATACACTGCGTCCACCTGCCTCATCGACACCATACACCATCCTCTAAACTTTATTATCTCATAAAGAAAAGAAATATATATATATATATATATTGTGTGATAGAAACAGCAGAATCACCAGTGTGGGACTGCACAAGAGTGGAATAGATTGAATTATATCCTTTAATCCGTTTGAATTCACACACAAAGGACAACTATAAGTAAGAGGTTTACCTTGATGGCCTGAAGGTGGCGTGCCTCCTGCTTGTTTCTGAGGAGTTCCCTCTAAAAGCAAATGAACAGAGGCACTAGAGAAAGCCATTCGTTGCTTGTAAGGCAGCTCATCTATATTAAACCTAATTACATTTACTAACTGTACCTTGAGATCAAGGGCTTCCTCCATGCTTTGGTCCAGGCGACTGCGGATTAGAACCTTCAAAGGGAGAGGGTATGAGCAGCGTAATTAGAGAATGGAAAAATGTCAAAACGTATGAGGAGGCAGAGGGCCTGCATGACAGCGGGCTAGCAGATCAGAGAGATTCAATTGTGCTCTACAGTATCCACTCTCGAGAGGAGTGATGGTTGCACACATCATCACAACAGAAGGGCTGACACTGACACTTCACACAGAGTGGCGAGCAAGTGTTGGTTTTTTCTCGAGTTAGCAGAGAGAGGGCACTGTACCAGCTGCTGTTCAGCGTTAGCCCGGTTATCTCCGAAGCTCACAGATCCATCCTGGTCCTCTTCGGGGAGGGAGCCATGGAGCAGCAACGACTGAGGACAGAGGACAAAGCACGCACGCACACACACGCACACACACGCACACACACACATTACAGGTCATTTTAGCAGACGCTCTTATCCAGAGCAACTTACAGTGAACTAACTACAGGGACAGTCCCCTGGAGCAACTCAGGGTTAAGTGCCTTGCTCTAAGCCACATATACTGTATACAGTACACAGCTACAGTCACAAACATATTCAAAGTGTAACGTGCTTACTAACGTTCATAAATGAATTTAACACTGTAACCGTCGGCCTCCCTCCTTCCACTGGTTTGTGTGGTCTGTGAGGTAGCTATCTCCTTGAAATGTCTTACTGTCTTTCTTGTATGTTTGTTTGTCAAGGACAATCTACATTAAAATATTTATGAATTAAAAAAGTATAACGCGAAAATAATCAGATTGAATAATATAAATTATTGAAGGGTTGATCAATATTGCTTAAAATAGCAATGGCCTCTTTTAAATATATAAAAACGATTTCAACTTTTTTTTCTTCTTACAATTTCAACTTATTATTTTCTTCCTATTGTCTTGCATTTACTCAGTTTGATATTAATTACCTGGCAAAAACTATCACTGTACACTATTTCTGTTTCTTTTGTTTTCTTACATGTATAATTACATATGTTTAGCAAGTATTCAACCTTAAAAAGACTGTATATTAATAACTGTATTCAATATTGGACATCCCTGCAAATGAACATTTATTATTCCCACTGCATTACAGGCATCCAGCCACTGGTTCAATCATCACTATCACAGAGATAACTTTGCACTTTAAAAACAAATACACATATTAATATTGGACCAGCTTTATATTGATTTTACAGTGGAAGAATAGAGACTATATTGAGAGATTATAAATAGTGTCAATATAAAATTCTGGAGAGTTAATCTGGTGGTCATCGAGTGCCTTGATGTACCCCAAGTAGAAACTTTAGCAGGGATGTAATATTGATTTGTTTCAAATTTTAGCAAATGTATTTAATCTATTTGAACCTCTGAAAAACATTGAAGTGGGCAGAAGCCTAATATCTCCCTGTGTGCTATATTTGTACTGTTACCTTCCACTGGTGCATCTGTAGTGTGCCTTCTGTCAATGTGTTCATATCAAAGGAGCAGAGGTTTGTTTTCTAAGCATGTCATCACCAGGACTTACCTGTAGGCGGAACACCATCCTCCTGGCCTCCTGCATCTCCTTCTCCAGCTGCTCCTGGTGGGCGTCCAGCTGCTCCTCCCAGGACTTCTCTTCCTCCTGCACATCGTGCCCGAGGGAGGGGCACAATCCACACAGAGACACGTCCTCTGAAAGGAAGAGAGGTAGAGGGGAAATGAGGCAAGGGAGCTTTTTTTTTTTCTTTGTTGGGATTCATTGCATCGTATCTTGCTCTGAAAGAGTTGATGTGCAGCGAACTAACCTGTGACGGATTTCTTCTCTGTCAGCTCAGATTTGTCATCCCAAGTTTCCCCTTGGTCCTCAGACTGATCATGGAGATTTTCTTCTTTAGGGGTGTCAGCGCACTGGGTGATAACATACTCCTCTTTGGGGGAGTGAGCAGGGCTGGCTGAGCTGAGGCTGAAACAGATGAAGAGAAGGCAGGAATGAGTGTGTGTGTTTGCATCTCATCATCAAATGAATGGCAATAAATAAACCTAGCAACATAAGGTGGAGATATACCCTTTGATAACTCCCCAAAGAGCATACAGATGTGAATTAATCACATTTGGGTGCAATAATTTAAACCATATCGGTTTTTAAACGTGCAATGTCCACAAGAATACAGTGTATCACAGACCATTTACAAATAATGACAGAACAGGAATGAAACCTGTTCAGAAAATACACAGCGGGGGCAGGAATGCATGTGACTCTGACATTTTTTCCCACAGGACATTCTTTACATAGTTTGCTCCCCCCTTTGGCCATCGTTTCAAAACATAATGCTTCTATGATTTCTGAGTGGCTGGTTTTCTTGCAGCTTGTATGAATTTGTGTTCTCTGAGAGCATCTCCAGTAGCCTGAGGAACAGGGCGGCTGTCATCTTCACTCTGCTGTGTTTGTAGAAATAGGATACAGCTACCGTGACCTGTGACCTATAGCATTATGCATGGTCCTTTAATATGGGATTCCTTCTTTTTCCACTATGTGTCAGCATGGGAAAACAAGCCTGCGTCTGCGGAAACAGATCTAAACTCTATGCTCGAGAGAAGGGATAAAGAACCATCACAATTCATCACCCTGCTCCCGAGGCCAAGAAAAACTAAGAAGGAAAAAATAACTGTGGACTTAACTGTGGGATAAAACTGTGTTGAAACACCAAAGAATGTCCCGAGGGATTGCCTTTTGCTCAGTTAAGAAGAACATGTTCTTCCTATAATACATATGCAGTGAGATTTCGATTGTGGCCGATGAGATTTTCTGCTTATCCAATAGCATTACTCAGCACAAGCTAATATCACAACAGACAGTAAACCCGTAACACTTGTATTATCTGTCACTTTTGAGTTTACGCTGCCTCTTTATGGAATAATTGTTCACATGTTGCTGTGACTACTTACCATAATGTGCACCTAAGTTCTGTCTCTAAGCCACCAGACAAACTGAAACTAAGTAGCTTTGTGAGGCTGTACTTTACTGCACAACTTTAAGTTAATGTCTGCACGCTAAATACTTAGAATGACAATGCTGACAAGCTGATGTTTAGCAGGTATGATGTTTACCATGTTCACCATCTTAGCCTGTTAGCACGCTAACATTTGCTTATTGGGTCACAAATCAAAAGTATTGTATTGGTAATTAATAATAATAACAATAATAGATTGAATTTCTATTGCGCTTTTCAGGAACTCAAAGTCGCTGTACAATAATATAAGGGGGGGGGGGGGGGGGGGAGGGGGGGGGGACAGACAAAGACGATCAACAATGAGTAGACGGAGAAGAGATGGGTTTTGAGGCGGGACTGGAGCAGTGTGAGGGACTCTGTATTGCGGAGGTCTATGGGGAGGGAGTTCCAGAGCCTGGGGGCTGCCACAGAGAAGGCTCTGTCCCCAAAGCTGCGCATGTTGGACCTGGGGGTGGAGAGGAGACCAGCAGAGGTGGATCTGAGGGACCGTGGGGGTTGGTATGGGGAGGAGGTCAGTGAGATAAGGGGGGGCCAGATGATGGAGGGCTTTGTATGTGAGGACCAGGATTTTGTATGTGATACGGTGGGAGACGGGAAGCCAGTGGAGTTCTTTGAGGACTAGGGTGATGTGGTGCCATGATTTGGTGTGCGTGAGGAGTCGGGCGGTTGAATTCTGGACCAGTTGGAGTCTATTGAGGGAAGTTGAGCTGATGCCGTAGAGAAGTGAGTTACAGTAATCAAGGCGGGAGGAAATGAAGGCATGGATGAGTCTTCAGCTGCGGGGCGGGTGAGAGGGTCGGATCCTGGCGATGTTGCGGAGGTGGTAGAAGGAGGTTTTGACGATTTGGCGGAAGTGAGGTTCAAGGGAGAGGATGGGGTCAAGGATCACGCCAAGGTTGCGTGCCTGAGTGAAGGGGGTAACAGTGGTGCCATCAATTGTGAGTGACAGGTTGGTGATTTTGCTGAGGGTGGATTTGGAGGAAAATTGACCTGATGATGGTGCTAGATGGAAAGTTAAAGCATCACCAAGTTATATAAATACATCTTGAGTAACATGAATGTCTGAACCAAATTTCAAGACAATCCATCCGATAGTTACTGAAACATTTCACAAAAAAACACAAATGTCAACCTCATGGTGGCGCTAGAGGGAAAGTCAATGGATCACAAAAGTGATTATGATTCATCATGTGGGGACTGTGGATATCTGTAGCACATTTAATGGCAATCTATCCAGCAGTGGTGAACCTGACCTGTCATTGTTATCCTGCTGCTTGCATGTCTAAAGAAAACTATTCAGATATCATTTAAACTTTTCATGTGGGAGAGATAAGTCACATGAAACATTGCTAGACATTGCATTGTTTCTCACCACACTGAGAAACTTCTGATAGTTTGGTCCTTCCAGATTTTCAGAGAAAGTAATTGCACCATGTCACATAAAAACATGAACTGAGCATCTTATCAGATGCTGCTGTGATTATCCCTAAGTGTTTCTGGAAAGGGGGATCAAAGCAGTTGCCTTCAACTAATCTTGTCATTGCAGACGATGACATTATCAAGATACCCTCTGTCATTGTCTCAGCGAGCAGCAGTTCAATAAACTAACACATTCATTTTAGTTGCTGGCTGCTGTCTGTTGCACCAAAAGCACACATACATACATACATACATACAGATTTGGAACATATGGGTTAAACCGAGGATTAAGCATTGGGATTTGCAGGAGAGGAGCTTCAGTGCAACAGATTAACATCATCTGATCAACAGTGGTGGAAAGTTACTAAATACATTTACTACAGTACTGTATTCAACTGTGAGATGGGGTACTTTACTTGAGTATTTCTATTTTACACTGCATTGTACTTCTGCTGTACTAAATTTAGGAGGTTAATCTTGTACTTTTCACGCCACTACATTTATCTGGCAGGTGTAGTTACTCCTTATTTCTCAGATTAAGACATTACATTAAAAAAACATATGATAAATATAGAAAATATGATGCATTAAACCAGTGCTTACAGTGACTCCTTAAATCTAAAAAGCAGTGTCTGCTGGGGCCTCTGGTCATGTTTCAGAGGTCTTTGAATTGTTAGCAGTTTCATCAGAGAGATTTACCTTCTAAACTTCTCAGATGGTTTCATTTCAATAACTCTTCGAGCATCAAAAAGATATATTTGAAGTACTATACCTCTCTCTCTCTCTGTCTCTCTCCTTTTCTCTCTGGATTACGGTCTCTCGTGGACTACATTGATTTTTTCAATCATTTCGATTCAACTACTTTCAACTGACTCACAGGACATAATGAGACATTAAATGCAATATCATGGACATAATCATGAACATCCGTATAAACCATGTACTCTTACAGTACTTTGATGCAGATCTGATACTGTAAATAGATATCTATATGAAACCGCACCTACACTGATCCCTGCCATTAACCTGTTTTTATTTGTATGATCTATACTGTAAACCTGATTTTGGCATTGTATACACTTGGATTGTACCATATGTTGTTGTTGTCTTAGACTTTTATATTTGCACCTTGTATTGCAACTGCTGCACAGAAATTTCCCTATGGATAAATGATCTGATCATATCTTAAAATGATCCATTATTTAAAAAAAGCAAACTCCATACTTGTAATGGAGTGTTTATTACATTATGGTTTGTTACTTTTACATTTTACATTTCTTACTTTTCATCCTGTATCATGAAATGGAAGAGCCGGTAATGGAAGTTATTCAGTGGTTGCTAGGTGATAGCAGCTCAGCTCTCACAGGGACACACCCACACCTACTGCACTGTAAACACTGTAAACAATAACGCGCACAGTTAGGCTATCAAAGTCACATTGTTGTGTTGAAATGCATTACTAAAACTAAGACAAAAGGCCAACATGCTGATTAAAATGATTATATATTATATGATGTATAGCCTCCGGAATTTAGGCCTGATGCATTTATATCTCTGCTACTGATGCACTCAGTAGACAAAGCAGCAGCCCGGGTTGACAGGTTAAAATAATATTGATAAAATTTTTTAAAAAAAACAGCTCTTACCATTTCATCTGTTTGGCTCCCATGCTGGTGTTTACAGGCTTAACCTCCCATGCAGTCGTAGCCCCGCATCTGGGTGATGCTCTGCTTCTCAGTCAGGACCATAGTCCAAACACAGCCAGAGACAGCAGGGAGGGGAGCAGCCCTGGAAGCAGCAACCAGAGGCGTCTCCACGTCGCACACTGTGTTCAATCATAAATAACAGCACATTCAAATCCTCTCCAGCAGCATATTCCTAAAACATTAAGCTCCAAATCCTAAACAAAAGCCCTGAACCCTTCCCATAAATCATACCAAGGCTCAGTCCTAGCTGGCAGTAAGAGAGAGACAGAGGGAGAGTGGATTGGTGCTCAGCAACACCAGAGACTGAAGTCTGCCTGGTTTCTCATTGCACTCGCCTTGTGCCTGAGCTCACCAGCTCCCATTCACGAACACAATGTTTTTTGTTCCTTGCGGACGAGAACTGATGCAGCTCTTGTGCATCTTTTTCACCCTTTTTTCTCTGCCGGTCTTTTTTTGCATTTATTCCCTCTGCCCTCCCTCCCTCCTTCCCCGCTTTCTCTTCTGCTCGGACGCACTGGCTTTGTATCAGTCCTTCCTTCTTTCAGTGAGCGAGGATGTCAGACATGGCTCTGTCTGGGTGTGTTTACCCTCCCCCCTCTCCCTCATTCCTCCTCCCTCCTTGCCTCGCTGCTCTCTCCTTTCACATGGAGGAGGAGGGAGGATTTCTCCTTCTCTCTGCTTTCCTTTTGCTTTTTGTGTACTGTATTTCACTGCAGCTAAAATGAGAACCAGCATGTGGATCGACAAAGAGACATTCAAATCTCTCTTTTTGTTTTTTGACAGAATCACAGGCTTGCATAACAACATACCACGCATGCCGAAACATGTCAGAGGTTAATGATATATTTACACAGTCAGAGGAAGTAGCTAGAAATAAGCAAACTGAAAATGGTATTTGTAGAATGCAAAAGTCAGCCTACAATTACAGCTCACATTATTCATTAATGTGTACTGTATGCAGTGAACAGCATTTTTACTGCAATTTTGACAGAAATCCTTAAAAAAAAATACGAGTTAATAGAAAATGCCCTGAAACATTGGAGCCATCAGATTAAACCAAAATGTAAAAGTGTCAGATTTGTAATTTGAGTAGCAGGCAACAGAAACAAAATGTTTTCTATAAAATGTGATGCTTGGGTTAAATACCCTGTTGAAGGGCGTTTTGGCTGAGCACCCTGTCATTAAGCTGTTGGAAATGTTGGTGGTGTCCCCAGCAAGAATGTGAAATAAGTCTCTATGTGGCAGCTTGCAATTGAGCCCAGAATAAAACGACCGTGTCTTAAGTTCTGTATGAGCACCATCAACACATGCTTTAATGTAGAGCGATATTACACAGCCATGGAAATGTGTGTAGACCAGCACGCTAATGCAGCATTATATTTACACTGTAGATCAAACAGCAGAGGCAGGAGTAGTGACATAAATTAACAATAAGCCATCCGGCAGCCTTTTCCGAATAAATATTTTTGCTATATGCTCTGCACACATCTTCAATGATGTTCCTGGAATTATTGGGTGTGTCGGGTTTCTCAACATCAAACACCTCCAGGTGACCCAGCCTGGGCTGATCAGACCCCAGCTTGTGTCCAGATGGCCACCTTGAAGCCTTCGGTGGTACTATGGATGGCTCTCCTTTCTCCCTTAATGCCCAAAATACTGAAGGCTCTGGCTCAAGACAGGGCTGCGAACCCCCTGCATCCAATCTCCACTGGGAGACACCTCGCTCTACTTCCAGCCTGCGTACTTGGTAAACTTCCTTTCAAAAAGGCCTCTTCCAAGCAATCTTCCCATGGGACTGTCAGCTCCAGCAGCACAGCTTGCTTGGTGGACTCCGACACAAGGACAATGTCCGGTCGCAGGGTGGTGGCTGAAATATGGTTTGGGAACTTCACCTGCCGTTCAGGGCCCACCAACAGCTGCCAGTCCCTTGCAGAGGTCAGGATGCCCGCAGATGATCTCGTGGTGGGTTTTGGCTGCTCCCCAGCTCTGACAAAGGCGATGGCCAGCTTGGACTGTCGGGACTGCTTTGCCCCATTAACTCCTGCACTGATGGCTTCAGTGATGGTCTTCAGGATCTGATCGAGCCTTGATCGGTAAAGAAGAAGAAGAAGAGAATAAACAGTCCAATTCAAACTCTATTTGGTCAGTGCACTTTGTGAAATAAGACTGTATGGAAATAATGTAAATACTAACAATTTTAATGGACATTACATAACACAGAAAACAATATTTTGGTGCTTTAGTAGCTCAAACATAACAACGAATAACAGCGTTTATTATGTAGAGTACAACTAAAAACTATTACAGGCCTACAATACATTTTAGTATAAGTAAGTATTAATTACAAATCCTGCCATGTTTTTGATGTTATCACAACATCAATCAGTACTTACGTAGGCTAACTTACCAAAAATATTTCCATTAGGATCACTAGAACTTTACAGGTCTTACTGCCTCTTCTGATCCTCTGATGTTTATGATATGCATTTTTCCCCGTGCAGGCTAAAAGAAAAATGTCCCATCAGGTTCACCAGGTGAATCAAAGTTATATGCACGTCCAAGTATTTGATGCAGGGATTAAAGCGCTAAGTGGTTTTATCCAACATTAGAGGAAAAACAACTCAGTTTTAGTTTTGTTTCCAAAGAATAAGTGGCATGAATATTGGGCAGAAAGAGCTGCTAGTAAAGTGTTGATATCAGTTTGGCAACTTCAGTAGCTTCTTGAAAAACTTTTCCAGAAACAGCTTTCATAAAGTTTCTACTATTTCATTCCTATTCTTTGAATGCTTCCCTCCAGTATTAAAAAAGACAAGGACAAATTCAGATACAGGACAGGCAGGTGATGAAGATTTGGAAAACGTGACTGAGGGAATTGGGGGAACAAAAGTGTTTCTCGAACAGGTATTCTATTCATGCATGGATGATATATGAGGAGTGACTTTGCTGTTCAAAGTGTGGCTGGAAAGTCATTCCACCACTGGGGAGCCAGGAGGTGAGAAGAAAGTCTGTTTGCTACAGGGACAGCATGCAGTCGGCCAATTTGTAAATCAAATGAGTTGCTAAAATAGAACAGATTGTTTGTTCTGATTGTAAATCATTATTGTGCCTGTCATGAAACAAGATTTACCCATCTTTTTTATTTCAGTGACCTTCAAACAGGTATGCATGAAGCACCATGGGCCGGTAAGATTTTGTCCTTGAGAATCCCATACATTTATTTTTTTTTGTCAAATACTATTTTGAAAAAGAAGTCTGTGACTGTTTGGGTTTATTGTTCGGGAGATAAAACTGGAGAGTGAAAGACAGGTGAAAGTCAGCCTCTGTCATTATAAATCAGCCAAAATATTTGTGAATTTAATATCTGCCATGGTGAAATAACTATTTTGCCTTTGGAATTATCTGAAAATGATCAAGCATTGATACCTCGGCCAAGGCTGCACAACCTCACGTGTTATCTTAATAACAGAACATGTTTGGAAAAGTTGAAATTTCATATGAATAATACATTTTGTTTCATTCAATCAGGCTAAGCACTGTAATAGTTCATGAGAGAATATCAAAAAAAGGTTCAAGAATGCCCGTCTTAAGAAATCATGGATCCACCGGGATTCAGGTCCCAACACAAATACTTGTTTACCAAATTTCATTGAAATGTGTCAATACATTTTTCATATATCTTGCTTATTAATCGCTTACAAAGACAAACAAACAACACACAAATGCGATTGAAAAAAATTACCACCAAAGGTAATAAATGGCAGTGGCAGAAGACTTATTCTGATCCTTTACTTCAGTAAAAGTAGCAATAAAGCAGCACATTAAACTACTTCGACACAACTGCTTCACATCTGGTTTGAATTGTGTGAATCAACAACGACTGAAATACCTCCTTCAGTGAAGTTTGAACCAATGATCTATTTTAAGAGAAAATAACCAAAAAGAAAAAATATATTTCTTTTCCACTGAAGAGATTTTTTTTCATGTTCATCAGTAGCCTATGATTTGTGTCAAAAATTGTCCACAGTGACTGTTGTCAGAACTTGAAGGACGTACAGGAAGCATCAAGCATCTTGAAGGTTGAGCAGCAGCTTCAAAGTCAACTCTGACTATTATAAGGACTCTATATCCACTACAATGTGGCACAAAGCTGACAGAAATGTATCTAAAATTAGGTTGAATATACATAAAAAAAAATGTATTTGAAGTTACATTCCCACCAGATAATATTGAGTGCACACAATCATCTTCTTAGTCAGTGGTAATATGGATCACAGCTTCATACATGTCACCAAATAGACTACTTATTACCTCTAATTAGGCTACCACTTAATTGAGCACCACTTACTCTTCATCTTAGTGTGCTTGCATAACTGCCAGGGTATTCTAAATAGGCTTAAACTAATTAGCTGTTACAAAGGGATCCTTCTCCCTATATGCATGTGTAATATTACCAGACCTGCCCAATCTTGCATCTCGGGCCTACTATATGTAGAATCCATGTAGCATCCTGTGTGCCCCTCTGAGGACTTTGCATTCGTGGAACTGTGCTACTTTTAGATGTACCTTGTTTTTATTTGGGTCAGATATAAAGGAAGGACTTGTCTAGCCTAGCTGAGCACAACGACAAGAGGCAGGGAGAAAAAACATCATACTGTATGTTTGCTAATTCACATGTTTACTGTGCAGTTTTAAATTGAAATAAATCATTTCAAGTCAAAAAAAAATTGTTATTTACTGGGCAACTATTTACATGTACTTTGCGTAATTGACACATTTAGAAACTCGTTATAACTAGTTATATTTAAGTATTTAAATAGTAAATGGACTGTATTTATATAGCGCTGTTCTAGTTCTTGCGACCACTCAAAGCGCTTTTTACAACACGTCAGCACCCATTCATACACACATTTATATAGAGTCAGAGGCGACCATACAAGGTGCCACTTGCTCATCAGGAGAGATAAACACCCACACACACCCACACACACCCACACACACCGTTGGCCATTGGTAGCAATGTAGGGTTCAGTATCTTGCCCAAGAACACTTTGACATGTTTACCACAGGGCCGGGCATCGAACCGCCGACCCTTCGCTTAG